>JAKSZP010002636.1:0-430921 GCA_022478985.1 Massospora cicadina | reverse complement strand
CAGGTCTCCTCCTGGTTCCCAGTCTGGTTCATCAAATCAGACCCCTTCCTCCACACGTGCTCAATAGTGGCTACGTCCCCTACACACGTTCCCTCCCCCTTCCCATAAGTGGCGTTCCCGCTGGCAACAAGAGATAGCATCGCTTCTCTGGGGTGCCTCCCCTGGTACTAAGTTTTGTCTCGTCTGAGTCATTTTCGGAAGTGTCCATCCCATGGTTGGCATTACCCGCAATAAATTAAAATTAGAATGATAAATTTACCGATTTGTGCTCCCCATTTGGGTGGGTTATGCCATCTTGAAGTGTCAGGGATAATCCCTGCTAGATTTTATGTTATTTGAAGATTGATACTGGTGGAAAAAGCTTTTCTTTCCAATTACTATCACTTTTAGTAAAACGATTTGATTCAAACAGAACGATTTGATAATCAATACCAGGTGAGATAAGCACAAATAAACAAGTACAGAATTGAGCGAATGTGGTAAAGGATAGTGGACCTGGATCTGCACTTCCAAAAGGCACCAGGAGCACAGTAATAAATGAAAACAACATTAAAAAACTGAGGTGGTGCATCCTGAATGTTTTGTGGATTTTCTGGTAAAGTACTGCAGCTATATGAAAGTATCCTACTCATAACTGTTATCATTGGTGGAACATGGGATATATAATTCTTGGGCATAGAGACACTGGTAATGTGAGAAGAATTTGGGGAAGACTAAAAATTATTCCTGCATGCAGTGTACTTGATAACCCATACTATCCACAAAGGTTGGGTAGATCTTGTTTTTGAAACAGCAGAAGAAGTGAATGAAGCAGCAAAGGTCAGAGTAGTGATCAACCTCCCTAATGGTCAACATTTAGAATTGACCAAACGCACACATTGGACAGAATCCAAAGAATTTTTCTATAATTTTTAAACTAACTTCCAACTACACTGGGGCACACAGTTTTCAAACAACATCTCCAGGAAGGCTTGGAATTTATGGAGAATTTAAACAATCCAAAATGAAAAGATTCCAGCTGATGCCAACCCTTAGCACTGAGAAGGCAATCAAAATCATTTCCTGGAACCAGGAGATAGTTGAGGATATCACAAAAATCCCCCACTTCACATCCTTTATTATTGATGGGAAAAATCCTAATTATTCCAAGCAATAGTGGAGAGAGCGCCACATATGGAACCACTGCCAGGCCTTTGGGCACAAGCTTCAATCTTGTCCCAAATAAGAAGGCCTAAGAGAAATGAAATTCTATGAAGAAATGAGTAAAGAAGACTCAGAGTACGCCAAAATACAGACACCATGCAAGCATTCAACTGGGGAGTATATGGCAAATATAAAATGATTAACCCAATCTCCCCAAAAGAACGAAAAATGGCCAAACAAGCTCACAAGTTGGCTGAAGCCAAGGCAAAGGCCTCATGTGGAATCATCCATCTCGCCTGAACAGATCCAGGAAGACATGGATGAACTCGAAACAATGAGTCAATCAAATCCCACAGAAAACCAAACAGACAATTCAAACAAGATGGATTTGGTGGAACCTGATTTGGAAGAAAATTTGGCAAAACAGGGGTTTTGGCACACCCCCCAAAATTGCGGAGTACAACCCAATTGGGAACGAAAATCAACAATGAGTGTGCAAAATAAAAATGTGGCCAATAAGAGCACACAAGTGCACCACAATGATAAATTGAAAACCAGCAAAAGCAGGAGAGGGTCAAAAGCAGCGGTAACAAAAGGGGAAGAAAACACACCAACTCCTACCCATAACCTATGCTACCCACAGCAAAGATGCAATGGAGAGTAATGAGGGCGAGTGAGTAGGGCTGGGGCCCTGCTAACTGCTCCTGAGGCGCATTGGGCGTCTCAGTAGAGATAGGGATGCTGAACATAGCGGGACTAAAGGCCTTAGTGTTCTGGGCCAAGAAGTTGAGTCTCCTGCGAAAACCACCTGTGAATATCCTGGCAGTGCAGGAAACCCACTGTCCACAGATAAAGTAGGAGGCGTGGGAAAACACGCTCCTTCCAACAATTTGGATTTGGTCGCAAAACTGTGGGGTGATAATACATGCAAACCAAAAAATTTTAACTCATTAAAAAAGTTTTTGGATGGCCGCGTAATAGCTGTTACCTTATCATGGCACAAAGAAGTGCACACAATAGCCAGTGTCTACATTGAACTGTGCAATGTACTGTTAAAAGTTTTTAACAGCTTTAACACAGCTCCATCTTCCAGCAAACATTTTAGTCATGGGATACATGAACTTCTGGTTCAACCCAGACACTGACCAATGGCCACGCACAATGAAGACACCACAAGGGCAAGTGGAACTTCGTGTGCTAAAGGCCACCCTGGGACTATATGATCCATTACCTAAACGGTCACCCCTCCTACAGAACATGACACGCCCACATGTGCACAATGGTGTACTTATCTCTATGTCATGGATAGACCTAATACTCACACCATTAATTCTCTGACACCAAATTCATAAATTCAAGACTACAAAAATAGAATTATTTGATCATCTGCTAGCTTTGGTGTCCTTTACATCAGCAGAAACAACTATCCAAGCACCCAGTGGTGCATAAAACGCCCAAAAATTTAGCTGACTCGGAATTTTAATTCTGGGTGGAGGAAATATCCTCAACATGGAATTTTTAAACTACTTTCTATATAGACTCATTCATCACCTAGGAAAATGTCAAAAAATCAACAACACGACAGTAAACACACAGTGTCAAGAAGAAACAAAGCAGCTTCAGCCATCATCAAACACACCTTGGAAGAAATCAATCACCTGAAAATAATGTCTCACGCACAGGATACAGACCTGGATGTAGACACAAATAGGCAGAGGTTTCTGCACGATTAAACACTCTGATACATGAACACCAACACTGAGTTGGGATTCAAATCTAGAGCAAGAACCTAAAAAATGGAGAGTCTAAAGGATGGAGAAACTTGTCCAAGCTATTTTTTCATTAATTTCATACCCAAAAAAATACAATAGCCTGCACACAGGTCTGACAACTGGATAAATTTATAGCAGAAACACCAAAAGAAGTCACAACTAAAGTAAACAGGTTTTATACAAATTTATATAAATCTGAACCAGTCAAACCAGCAAAAAGCAAAAAATTCCTCACAAATGCACATATTGACACCACGGCTCTGAACAACTATTTATTTTTTATTTATTCAAGGCAAGCTGACCAGGGGATGGACATTACTGAAATGGAGAAAGAAAGTGTTGACATGAAACCTGAGCAGGGTCAACTCTGTCATAGAAAGTTTTTTCACCTCCAGATTGGGACTCAGATTTTTCTGGTTACATCATGGGTAAGGTTTTCGTGTTATTAGACCTACTAACTGCCAATAACTTCCTTCAGCTGGTACCCCAATCGATGTGCAAAGGGTGGGAATTGAACCCACAACCTTCAGGTTGGTAGCCATACGCCCTAACAAATCGCCTTCCACCCCCTCTGAACAACAATTTGATTTTATTTATTCGAGGTACGCCGACCAGGGGACGGACAGTACTGATCACAACACTCAAAACGGAAAAACAAACTACTAACCAGGTGGGAAGCAGAAACTGCTTAACCCACCATGGCAGAGAGTGAGGAGGTGTCGGGGGGTTGGTTTTCAGAAAGACCCACCTTGATCAAGGGGTGTTGGTTACAGTACCAGATCAGAGCAGAGAGCCAGGGCGTTGGGGCATCTGCATAGTGGGGGCTGAGGTCAGCGTAGTAGGAGTTTTCCACTTCTTCATCAAGATAATGATGGGAAAGTGTTTCAACAAAAGCTGCAAGGAGAACTTCAGCTTCTTTGCGGGCTTCAGGAAGTTGGGTGAAAAGGGAGATACTGTGGCGGGTGATTTTGGCTGAGGGGTTGAATGAAGCAAGCGTTGCGACATTCATAACAGCGATTTCAGCATCATCAAATAGTTTTGAGATGTCACTGCAGGGAGATTCAGTGAAGTCAGTGGGGAAGAAGATGGTGGGCAGGCCATGCTGGAGCTGAGCCACTGACTGGGCCACCGCGGTGCGTAGTTTTGGGCAATGAGGAGAGGCCACCGCAGCTAAGGCGAGCTGGTGGTCACTTTGGAAGGGGGCTGTATTGGGTAGAGGAGCGAAATGGCGAGGGGTAGGGGTTTCATCGAAAACGGGAAGGAAAAATTCTGCCCAACCATAATCACCATGGCAGAGAGGTTGACCTGTATGCTTACTAATGAGGATATTACCTGATTCGTCAGTTTCAGCCAATAGATCCCATGGATTTTGGTTCACTGGAATAGTGGCATTTAAATTTGAGTGGGTAGGATTGGTCGAATGGGCAGCTGCTTGGGTGCGAATGTTGGTCCAAGCATTGCTCTGATTGGCTGGCATAGATTTAAGTGGGAGAGTGAGGATGGAGGCTTTGGGTGGGGCTGATTTTCCATGTGGGCCCACTGAACGAGATTGGAGGTTGGAAGGGGGCAGCAAAGCGCCCCATACTGAACCTCCAGAGGGGGGCTCAGAAGCTGCATCAGCGGATTTGGCCTTAGGGCACGCTCTCTTTACATGGTTAAGGCCAAAGCAGAGGGAACAAATCTGCCTACCATTATCGACCCAAGCCCAAAAGAAATGATCAGGCGCTGCAGCCACACTAGCGCTGGGTGGGATTTGTTGGGCTATGGTAGGGTGGTGTGGTATGATAGTGGCTATTGCACGAGGAGCAGCAAGGCGTTCTGCACCAGATGGAATGGCAAAGATGAGGTTGGGCTGGGTGCCATAAGCCATGAGCCCGCCGACCAACTGGTCATACAAAACCTGGGGTGGAAGGTGGGATGGGAGATTTGCAAAGGATACCACTAGCGTGGTGTCTGAAGGGAGGCGAGTACGGGTTATGGGAATGGGGTTTTTTTATAAATTAGAGGAGTTTGTGCTGCCGCTTCAGCATCCTCCTCAGATTGGAACCCAACGTCAAAGTAGCCCTTAAAAAGGGCGGAAGTCTATAAAGCCAGCTGGCGCAAAGGCTGTAGTGGCTAGGTCAATAATTGCCTTATCAGCATATGGGAACAAACGCCCATAGTCCACTCTGAGGCAATAGCGAATAGCAGAGCGAGGGAGGGCGAGAGGATGGGGGCGAGAAGGGTGGACGCACACCAGGTGGAGCGCTAAGTCCCGTGGGGGGACAAAACGGTTGGAAGCAGTGGGCGGGCTGTTTGAACCCATCCGAACGCGCTTGCCTGCAGGGCGGAAAACGCTAAGTGGGGGTGCACTGCTGCCCCACACTGGGGTGGCAGTCGGCAGAGCCAAGGACCTCAAAGAATAGGTTTGGGCAGATGGCTGTGGATTAATAAACTTAAATTTAAAATCGCTCAAAAGTGACTTTGAGCGGTTAAAGAGAGTTCTCTGAACAACAAATTTAATTTACCTAATATCATATGAAGAATTGTGGGAAAAAGTACTTGGTTCAACAAGAAGGAATTGCCCTGGACCTGATGGGATTACTTAAAAAATTTTATATAAATTTTTAACTAAAATATCTAATATTCTTTTGGCTTCCATGAACAAGTGCATTATGGTTACATGCCTTCTACCTGGAGGCAAGGAAGCATACACTGTCACTCTAAAGAAGGAGATAGACTAAACCTATCAAATTGGTGCCCAATCTCCCTAACCAACACTGATACTAAAATATTCACAAATATTATGGCCAAACAATTAGGGGAGATTGCAACTGATGTGATATCCCTATAACAATATGGATTTGTCCCAAGAAGATCCATATGGGACGCTATTCATAAAGTTGAAAATGTCTGCCAATCTAAAGGATCTGGAGCGCTTGTATTTTTAGATCAACAGAAGGCATACGACAGGGTAAACTGGACCTATCTCAGGGTATGCCTTCAAAAATTTAAACTCTCAAATAAGTTCATAAACTGGGTAATGTTCACAGATTCAGACACCATGGTTGTGCGTGGAGCAGGTCTTTTAACTAATCTAGTTTTTCCACAGAGAGGACTCAAACAAAGGGACCCTCTAAGCCCTCTACTATACAATTTTAGTCTTGATCCCCTAATCCGGTATACAAACGCCCTTCTCAATGGAATCAATGTCTATGGCCAACCACCAGTCAAAATGATGGCTTTCGCTGATGAATTTGTGGTTGGAATATCCAGGAAAAAGGATTGCCGCATACTTGAGAAAATGATACAAGAATACTTATCCATCAGCAAAGCATCACTGAATGCTGATAAAACGAAAATTATACTCCTGGGGAAATATCAGACCCATTAGACAAAGTCTACCGTGGGTCAACAGACCAATTCAACATCAAAACTCATCACCATACATTTGAGGTGAAGATCAGCAATTACCCCACTGGAACTTCCTTTCACTACCAAGCCAGCAGCTGGACCTGTCCGTCACTTGGCGGTATGGTTAAAGGGAGGAGGTTACGCCAACACCATGATGGAAAATCAACTTCTAGATAAAACAACAAGACGCATTGCCTCCTTACATGGACACCAAACAGGTCTAACAGGAAGGATTATGATAGCCAACTCCATGATTTTATCAATTATATGGTTTACGGCCCATGTAATTGCTTTCTCACCTTCATTTCTTAATACAATATAAGACTTAAGACAGGGATGGCTTTGGTCCAACCATAATTCCCCTGTACGCCTTGAAACCCTATTTGACCCTAGGAGGATTGGAGGTATGGGGCTAACTAATTATGTAGAGCAAGTGACCCATATACTAGGATCCTGGATAGCTCAGGTGATTAGTCCATACCTTCCAGATATACATTGGGCTAGAACAACAAGATCTAATTTTACACGAGCACTCCAATTATACCCAGATAATCTAAACAAATCAATTAGGTATATGGCGTCTCACCCTACAGCTGCAGGACCACATGGCACTACTGTACACTTAAACGAATACTTTTAGTCTTAACAAGAGAAGAGTGGAAGATTCACATATTTGGCCAGATCAGTTACCGAGGATGCCAAGGCTAACTCACAGAAAAGAAGTTAATGACCAAATATTTACAGAAAACATAATAAGCCAAAATCCAAGTACCGTTGTCAGGATCAATTACCTGGATCATATGGATATACCATACAACCTGGAGACCCAAAGAATGGTCTGGAGATACACACATCACTCACTACTACAACACAGGATATGAACACATGTATGGATATGCATGAGGAGAGTATATCGCACAGCAGAACGATCAAACTCTGCACACTCCTCATGCACAATATGTGGCCAATATGGAAGCCTAGTAAACCGCATAGAACAATGTCCAACATTGGTAGCTATCTGGAAAGAGGTCATGCGCCTATTCCTTCAAGACAATGGAAAATTATTTAGTTTGGCTAGAAACATGTTTGCTCTCAACATGGAGTCACCTATCCATCTCTAGGGCGTTGATAATAGCAATAGCACTATGGACAATCCATACTACAGTACTGGAGTCTTTTACAGGAGCAACGCTTACCCTCCAAGAAGCCATTAATTGTTTTCACTACCATATATTGGAGCATTTCCAAGCATGGTTGTTTGGAAACATGACCCCACGCAACAGAAGGACAATCAATACGTGGTACCCCATATGGTTCCTAAATATTGACTCTTTCCTTCACTCATGCTGCATCCAACGATTATTCAGCATAAAACCCCCTATCATCCTAAACTTGGTAATCCTGTAGACAACAAGAGGGGCTATGAACCCTCTGTGGTGGCTTTAATTATTCACAGTTAATTATTATATTATCCTCACTATATTAGTAGTGTACGTCCCCTGGTCAACCTTCCCCAATGAAACGAGATTGACACTGGTGATTTTAGCTGAGGATGTTGATCAATTAGTTAATCTAGATCATGAAGGATCCTAATTTGTCATCAGCTCTTTGTATCACTGGTGATTAACTCCAAAGATAATCCAATTAAATAAACTAATTGGATTTACTGGTGATTTAAGCCATGGATAATCAAAATGCTGACTCTAAATGATGAGGGTTTTGATAAGGGCGAGTGATGATGATTCCGCTGCCTAGGACTATGAATACCAGTGACTAATTCTGAGGATATCCAATAATTAAATATATTAAAGATTTATAAGATTATCCAGTGACTGATGCTAAGGAGAAAATGAAACTAATATCTGGCGTTCAATTGTGATTAAATTCAAGGGAATGGTTTCCAGCAGAACTTTGATGATTGTATTGGTTTGTTAGCAATAAATACTGATAATTGCTGATAGGCGGGTATTAGATTGCCAATGAGGTTGCCTAGGTATAAATACCCTGAATTTTCTCATAATAAAAGCATCTCTTTAACCCACCTTTACTTATTTATTAGTAGTAAGAGCAAGAAAGGGTTAAAGGCATAACTGCAGATCCCCAAGGTGAGGTGCTTGGTAAATGCTTCTAGGGGTTGGTCAGAGCTACCAACCTCAATACTTGTCCCCATAGGGAAGCCTCATAGGAACTTGGCTAACTGGCCACCAACAACGAGGGACTGATGTGGATTAACCCTGAGGAGGATGAGATGACAGAGCTGAGAATCACCCAGAGAGGTGTAGTGCTATCTGTGTGCTTTCAAAAGGGTTAATTGCGCCAAGATGAAGTTGTGGTATGCTAGGTGCTGGGTTGCCTGTGGACCTGTAATGAAAGGTAGCCGATGAAGGCAAAATAGAAAGGGCCAGCAGTTGTCATACTGTTTGACCTGGCACACTAACAGAGTTCCTGATGTAGCAGATGTATAAACCTGCAACAGACTTCACCTGTGAAGCCAACGGAGCAACTGTGGCAACTGTGCTCTTGATATTCCAAAGCATTCCCCTCCAGACAACTTGTACCCAGCTGCCAGTGGACACCAGTATCGTTGTTCAGTTTTCTGGTTTTCCCACCCATCTTCACCCTGAACTTTTCCACATGGAGCTGATGAAAGGTTTAGCAGCCTACAGCTCTGACTCCATCTTAACAATTTGTGGTCCCAAATGTGGCCAAATGTCTTACTGGGCATCAGGCATTTGTCATGATCAACTCTAATTACCATAAAATAACATTGTCAATTAAACCTTGTGTCATAATCCCTTCTCAACCATCCATTTTGAGCCCACGTCAAGGGTGGGAAGACTATCTTTCCATCCTATTCTTTATTTGGATCACCAAAATAATTTGACCCTCCTTTTCAGCTTCCACCAGCTCTGATCCCACATCTTCCAAACTCCAATTTTCTTCTGTCCACTAAAACATTCTTTGTCTGGGTACAATCCTACCCCCTCCCCAAAGAATGCTGCTGCTGCTGCACCTGCATCAACCAATCAGGACCTCCTCAGACTAAGGACACAATTGCTCTCACCAATCATTAACTGGCTTGGACAACGGTTTGATCACTTGATTCCCACAATTTATTATCTAATCCTCACTCACAAGCTGATGCTAAACCAGTATAACCAGAAATTCTTAAAGCTCACTAGCTGATACTGATGAATTGGGAAATTTTATTGGCCCATCCACATCCCACATTATGCAGTTCCTAAATTTAATCTGACACTAAGTTTCCCTTATTTATACACTTCAACCCAAATGCAGATCTATTCTGAAATGACCACCATCCTGATGTTGAAGCAGCTGCCATGCCAGAGTGTCATACCCTCCACATAGCTGTTGAAAAATCATTTGTGATGCTTGCAGGAGGAAACCCCTTTCCATTATCTCCCATCTTTGTTACACAATGATTATTGCTATTAAAAGATTTTACAAAACTTCTAATGATGACATCCAGAACCTGGAAGTGTTAGCTTAGAATCTCAAATCCAAGTAGATTATACAATATTGCCATTTATAAAGCTCCTGAACGCATGCATTCAAGTGGGAAAAACTTTACCCTTTATATGGGCGCAATTTGTAAAGCCAGCAATACTTATAAACATCCTCTTATAAGCACCATCAAATAGCATACCACCAATGCCGTTATGTCATTGACCACAGTTTTGGCCATGATCTGGGATGAGGAAGCTACTGCCAATGATGATCCCCAACCACCTTCCCTTCTTATAGTGATATATAAAGTTCTCAGCTGACTCATCTGGTTGGCTGTGTTTTTGTTTTTCTGGGGTTTCATCCGCTCATTTTAGGCGTTTGGTTCCTTTTGTTAGTTTTATTTTTTAGCTTTGTCAGTCCATCCCCTGGTCAAGATACCTCAAATAAACTATACCAAGGTATATAAATGATCTATTAATCAAGCATTTTAATTAATAGTAGCCTGATACTATTATTAACTTATATACAATGCTTGAGATGTAGTATTTACTTACTGGATAACTTTATTTTTCACTACATTCTAAATTATTTAGCAAAACTTAAATAGATTAAGAGTGGCTTAAAATAACTTGATCAAGGGATGATATCCCTGTGGTAGCATATGGACTCACTACCACTGCCTCCCTGAGTTTGATCCTGGTAGATAAACTTTGGATAGGGGACAATTATGACTGTGTTGGTTTTGCACCAATGCCATAAACTGAGATAGAAAGTAGCAAAGGTTATCCATGGAGTTCCTGGCCTATCATTCGCCGTGCATGGAGTTTTTCTGGTTTTTATCCCCCTTTCCCATTTTCTTCACTTCCCTTCATTGGTGCAGTATCATCCCCTGGTCGGCCCATCTTGAATAAAATTTAAATTTAGAAATACTTGATCAACCATCAACCAGTCAATTTTTTCTATACAGATATTAAAAAGATTCTTGGAATATTAGAACCATTATTAGATAAATTAGTGACAGTTTTCCATATACCTATTGTTAAATTTAATGATAAAAATTCATAAATTGACTTGGTATTAGTCAATAGTAGTTTCAACAAATTAAATTACTATACTCACTATAAGGATCTTTAGAGAATGATTTTTACTATATTTTTTTAAATGTTTTCTGTGACTAATTTTTGTTTAAGCTCTTAACCAGTTTATTATGACTACTGTACTTGTATAATTCTACATACCTATAGTTTATGTTGCATAATGATCAACAATTTCACCAAATACCTAAACTAATAAAGAAATATATTATAACTTAAGGTTAATATGATAAGTTTACTAGTTAAGTTCTTACGTTGATAAGGCTTGACTACATTAAATTTAAATTAAATCTTGCTTTTGATAAACCTAAATATTAGATACAGAAAATTAAATTACTATTTACTAGACTCTTAAATTTTAAATGCATCTACAATAAGCTATAAATACTTTTGAATTTATAAATAGGTTTGAAGTTTGATGCTCATACTTTAAATTTTAAATTTATTGTGGGGAAGGCCGACCATGGGATGGACACTTCCAAAATTAACTCAACCAAGACAACACTTAGTAACAGGGAAGGCACCCCAGAGAAGCAAAGCTATCTCTTGTTGCCAGCGGGAACGCCACTTATGGGGAAGGGGAGGGAACGCGTGAAGGGGCCATAGCCACAATTGAACACGTGTGGAGGAAGGGGTCTGATTTGATGAACCAAACTGGGAACCAGGAGGATACCAGCTGTTGGCGGCGCGGTGGGAGGTATCCAAACATCCACGCTTGAAAGTGGTCCACCAAATGAGACCAGAATCTGTGGACATCTTCTGGGAGGATGGGGATGGAGCCAGCGATGGCATCTAAGACAATCGTGTGGATGGTCCACATGGCGATTGCAACCACCAGAGCATGGAGGGGGTGGAAGGGAGGAGGCCATTGATAGAGCAAACATATCTCTTGACAGACTGAAGGGATGCGTTTGATCCTGGCCCAGCAGACGTTGAACTTCGCGCCATATCACTTTAGAGGTGGGGCACTTCTCCAGGCGGTGGAACAGCGTTCCGTAATGGCCACACATGACACAGGATGAGTGTAAAGCGTTAGAGCGCTCAGCTGTATGATACACCCACCTCAGGCAGCGCCACACATGAGAGTGGATTTGAGGCTGCAACAGAGGATGGTAATCTTATTTCCAGATGGTTTTTTGGGTCTCAGTGGAATAAAGGATGTCCATCATGTCCATCATGTCCAGGTAGTCCACCCTGGATAGGACATGGGGCTGTATGGGGATCACGCCATCATGGATGTGTAGCCCCTGTACCTCTTGTGTGAACTGAGGAGAGGGGTGGCCTCTTTGGGTTGTATGTCCACTAATATGAATTCTCCACTCAGCGCTCCGCATGGAGAGTAGGATTCGTTTGTAGTGGGTTTTAGTACCGTGAGGACCTGTGGCCGATGTGTGTGATGCGAGGTATTTCATCAGGGAGTGGAGGTTTGATGGATTGTTGAGACCCAAGGCGCGGGAGAAGTTGGAGCGGGCCGTGTAGGACCAGTGTTGGGAGGAGTGTAGGGGCGGTGACGGCCGCAATCCAGGTACCCAAGATCTTGGCCGCATGGGCTCTGAAGTCAAGCAGGCCCATGCCACCATGCTGATGAGGGCCAAACATGACTTCTAACCGTACTGGTGGAGGGTGGCCTGACCATAGCCATCCTTGCAGCAGGGCATACAAGGATTTGAAGAAGTTTGGGGAGAAGGGGATGGCGTGGGCTCTGAACCAGACTTTGGAGAGGAGCATAGAGTTGGCCAAAACGACCCTACCAGTAAGGGAAGTAGGGTGGGCTCTGAGGGAGGCGATGCGCTTCATCACGTTGTCTAGAATATGACTCTCCATTACTGCTGATGCATATCCGCCTTCCTCCACCCACACGCCCAGATGGCAGACTGGCCCTATGGTAGGGCGTGGCACAAAGGGGAGCACCAGTGGGCGATGTGGGGTGAGCTGGGAGGGCAAGCGCGTTTGTGAGCAGATGTGCCGGGCTGTGCACTGGTTGCAGGGGCCCAGCAGTTTTGATACTGACCAAGGAGAATAATTCGGTTTTGGAGGCGTTCAGTGCAGCGTTACTTACCCAGGAGTACTCCTGGATGAGAGCTTCAAGTGCGCGTGCATCTTTATTATTAGACACCCCCACCACACAGTACTCTGCGAACACCATCATCTTGACTGGGGCTTGCCCTGGCACATGGACCCCAGTGAGTTGAGCATTTGCGTTTCGAAGTAGTGGGTCAAGGCTGAAGTTGTATAAGAGTGGGCTGAGGGGTCCCCTTGTCGCAAGCCCCTTTAAGGGCGGACTACTTCCATTAGGAAGCCAGGGCCACGTACTGCCATTGTTGCAGATTCTGTGAGCAGCATCACCCAGTTGATGAAGCGAGGGGTAGGCGGAATTGATGGAGGCAGGCCCTGAGGTATTCCCAGTTTACTCTATCATAGGCCTTCTGTTGGTCCAAGAATGCAAGTGCCCCAGAGGCTGTTGACTTGCACGCGTTGGCCACAGAGTGCACGTTGTCCCAAATCGACCTTCTGGGTATGAAACTGAATTGTTCTGGGGAGATGATGGCAGATGCTACAATCCCTAAACGGTTAGCCATGATTTTTGTTGAATTCTTGTATCCGTGTTAGTTAAAGAAATAGGGCGCCAGTTGGCTAAGTCTAGCTTGTCCCCTTTCTTGAAGAGTGTGACAGTGAAGGCCTCTTGTCCTCCTGGCAGGAGGTGCGTTTCCAAAATGCTCTGGTTAAGTGAGGTCAACAGTAGTGGGGATATATATTTGAAGTACTTTTGGAAAATTCATATGGAATGCCATCTGGGCCTGGGCATTTTCAGTTTGGTGCACCGTGAATGGCTGTCCATAATTTGTTTGGAGTAATCAAGTTTAATATTTCCGGGTATCAGGAAATGGTGCAGATGTGGGCTCAGTTGAGAAATTCCGCCACTTCAGCTGGCTGAATTGGATTGGATTGGTACAACTCAGAGTAATACTTTGTGTTTTGATTGCCACTTTGGCTGGCGTATCTGCAATGGAATTGTCCAATCTTTGCACTTGTGTGCAGGCCACGCTCTGACGTGGTGTGAAATTTTTTTAAAAAATTATGCGGTGCACTTGTTGCCTTTTGTGATGCCTTTGGCCTTGTACTGAACACAAACCTTATGTTTGTGTTGCCTTTTGAGCGCGTTGAGGTGGGCGGCTGCCTCCGCCCACTTCTGGCCCTGTGCAGAGCTGTATCCTATAGCTGGGATGTTGGACTCCAGATGTGCCAACTCTTCCAGAGTGCGCAAAATGACAGCCAATGGGGTTGTGAGCATCTGGAGGAGAGGTGGCGAGATTGGCGGATGGTATCTTCTTTGAAAGTTGCCCATGTGGAAATGGGGTCCGCGCAAAATGGTGCAACAAACTCTTTTGCCAAAGTTGCTGATTCCACCCATGCGGAAAATCCTGGCAACACGAGCTCAGGGGGGGCGGATTTTGCACCAATGTGGGGCCTTAGCAGCTGTGACAGGTAGGTTGTAGGTTATTGAGACCAGTCAATGGTTGGAGAATTCCATTTTTGTTGTTTTAAAGCGGGATATGTGGGGTTGGAATTTCTCTGGCATAAAATAAGGTCGATGCGGGACATGGACCTTAATTGGCCATTGTGGATGTGGGGGCATATCATGTTCTCGAGCAGCGGGGCTTGCCATGGCATCGCATCCATTAACCCAAGGGTGGCCTTTAGAACGCGAAGTTCAATGTGGCCCTAGGGGGCGTAGGAGGAGGAAGGCCACCAGTCCATTGGAGTATTTAGCCAACAGTTCATGTCACCAACTACAAAAGGGTCTGAGGGTAGTGGGAGGGATTTGACCAACAAGAAAAATTCCCAATGCTCTCATGCACCATTTGGGGCATAGATGTTGATGATAGCGTGTACCACGTTAGCCCACACAAAAGTGACAATGAGGACTCAACCATTGAGGAAGGTTTCCAACGATAAAATTTTGAAAAATTATTTCTCCAAATTAGCACCCCACAGTGCTTTGACCAAAAGGATAGGGATGGGAGGAGCATTGTTTTTCAAGCCTCCTCGGAACCTTGTGGACAGTGGGACTCCTGGATGGCCAGGATATCCACGGGTAAATTTTGTTTTAAATAACTCAGTTTCCTATCCTGGGATGGTGAGGCCTTGAGTCTGGCGATATTCAAAGTCCCTAAATTGAAGGTTTCCCCATCGCACCTTAGGTGTGAGGGGGTGGGCACCCAGGCCCACTACCCTCCTCTAGATCCCACAGGCCTTCACAGCAGCACAAGTGTTTGCAGCAACGCTATCGTTATTTTTGTTAATTTAGCAGAAAGGTTTGCGTTGGCTTTTGCCTTCACCTTTTGTTTCCCCAATGTTGGACAAATTTTTTGTGGTGCGGATGAGTTTGGTGCACCATCAAGCGGGGCGAAAAAAATTTTCAGGTAGGTTGAAGGCCAAGTCAGTTTTGACCAGAGCTTGGTTGCAAAGATCAGGAGAAATATGAGTCACCCATCGGATCCTCAGATCAGGTGGCCCAATTGGTATGGGCTTCCCAATCTGATTGGTTGATGGATTCCCAATTTGCTTCCGCTGTGAAGGTTTCCATGTCCTCCTGGCGTTGTGAGTGTGGGATAGCAGTGGTGGCTTTGGTCGCTTCCTTGGCTGTGGCCCTGTGGGCCTGCTTAGCCTTCTTCTGCTCTTGCAGGGAAATAGGCTTTACCAGTAGGTAGCAGCCTTGTGCTCCCCACGGGAAAGCCTCTTTGGTGCTTACAGTTGGTTCGTAGTGCACCTCTCCACTGGCCATGGCCACTGAGGGGTGCTCTTGGAATGTGACGCCCTCCTTGGTGGGGCATGTGTGTGCCTTATGGCTGAACGCGTCACAGTGGGTGCAGATGGGGCGCGCTGTCCACAGTTACCTAGAAAGGGTGGGTGGTATGCCCTTCGATATTAATAAAAGTGGAGTGCGGGATCTAGGTTAGGTCAATTTGCGATCTCCTCAGTTGGGGTCAGAACTGAAATGACTTTGCCAGTGTACAGGTGTGGCATCAGCATAAAGCGTTACATTTTGAAAGATTGTATTTCACCATAGATGGCGAGACCATCTTTCAGGTGTTGCTCCAAAATGTCACATTTTACTGTAGTAGGCAAGAAGTCAAATGTGAGGAAAATTTGTTTGGATTTTGTCCATCTAGTGCGTTTTGTTTTGACGACCCATTGCCCTTCAGGGAGGTTGATCACTACACACGCACCACAGCAGCCTCATCTGCTGCCTCCTTGTTTTCGAAACCTAGGTCCAGCCAACCACATGACATGGAATGAGGTGCGACGTACACCACGGTCAGGAAAAGGTGTGCACATCCCCACAAAATTTTACTCATAAAGCTGTTTGTTGGATGCCCAGAAACACATGGACTCTGTATTCCACCGGCAAAAGTGGCTGGGAGTGTGACATATTGATGTAATGGTTGCATTGTGCTTGCCAAGTGAGGATTTCCAGGGAAATTGTGACCGCCAGTTTTTCAAGATTTTGTCTATTCCGATGGATTCTCCAGGGCGTTTTCAAACGTTTGAGGCTGCAGGCCTCCCACCTGCTCCTCTTACCTTACTTGCCCAACTGCTCCCTGACATGGGCGCAGACTAATCTCCTCTATGAGATTTATCAAACTAGATTCAGACTTGAATTTATTGGGTTGCAAAAGTGATTGCAACGAGAGAGAAAAGTTTAGTTTGATGCTCATACTATATACTAAAATAAAGACTTATGATTTTTAGCATCATTATTATTGTGACTTTCTGAGCAGAGATTTACCATAATTTTAAATATTTTTATACGTAAAATATATTTAAAGTTCATATACTTTGCATAAAACTTGATATACTAAATCTTATAATTTTTTTGCTAATAGAAAATAACTAAAAATACATACCCAAAAGCTTTATAACTACAAAAAAGCTTTATAAAGGGAGTTTTGCATTTCATTATGAAATAAACATTGTAATTTTGCCTCCTGGGTCAACCCCTGTAGAAACTGCCAGAGGATGTTTTCATTATTTAGTGTTGTGACCAATTCTTAATTCTATATAACAAAGATTATGAAACAATGGGGTTTTTATGACACCAGGGTATGAAGAATTTTATTTATTTATTTGAGGTGAGCTGACCAGGGGATGAACATTACCAAAAAAACTAAAACTAACGTAACTAAACAAAAAACCAAAACAAAAAATGAACGGATTATATGATACACACCAAATAAAAACAACCAACTGGGTGGGGCAGTAGAAAACCACTTATCCAACCATGGCGGAAGGGGAGGGGGATTGGGGGGCTCATCTTTGGCATCAGCTTCCTCATCCCAGAGTAGGGCACATGTCAAGGCGGAGAGTAAGGGCGTTGGGGCATCAGTGGAATGTGGTTTAATAACACTAATGATTTGATCTCATGGAAATTTCAAGCTAAGAAAATGCGCTGATATATTCAGCTATGGTATGAAGATTTTTTTGAGGTCTTTTAATTCTTCCCAAAATACTGTCCTTCTATTACTCTGATGAATCTGTTGCAGTATATCTATCCTAAGATTAAACTACCTTAAGTAAAACTACGAATATTTTTGACTATCTATCTTTATTAAGTATAAAAATATAGCTAGTACCTAATGTTCTTTATTCATATAAATTAGGAATATTTATAGCTATAAAGAAATATTAATATTCCTATAATAATATAAAAGTTTAAGTATATATTATACTTCTTGTATAATAATAGCTGGCTATAATAATTTAATTCTTTAATAATGACTTTCTAAATTTCCTTTACTTAGTCCAAACCTGTATATACTTTATACTTTAAAGTATTTTTTAATGTTTAAAACAACTACCTTAAGTTAATACAATGATAAAACACACTTTAATTGTAAAAAGAACTGTATATTTCTTTACTAAACCCAATTATTTTATATATCTAGTATAACTCTCTTTCTTAGGGGGTGGAAGGCGAGTTGGTAAGGGCGTATGGCTACCAACCTGAAGGTTGCGGGTTTGATACCCGCCCTTCACACATTGATCAGGGTGCCAGCCAAAGGAAGCTATTGGCAGTTAGTAGGTCTAATAACATGAAAACCTTACCCATGACGTAACCAGAAAAATTTGAGTCCAATCCAGAGGTGGAAAAACTTTCTTTGACAGAGTTGACCCTGTTCAGGTTTCATGTCATTTCTTTCTTTCGGTAATGTCTGTCCCCTGGTCGGCTTGCCTCAGTTAAATAATAGTATAACTCTCTTTCTGAGAAAATTACATGAATTAAAAAGAAAGTAAATTTTGATTAATCATTATAGTTTTGCTCTGATGTCCTTGGATTCTCCACCAGCTGCTCCAGTGTGGGGCAGCATTGAAACTCCCCTGACATTTTCCATCTGGCAGGAAAATGCGTTCAGACTGCTCGCCCAGTCATTCCAAACCCATGGGATGATTTGTTCCTCCCAAGGATCTTGACACCCACAATGATCATACCCAAGCAGTACCTCACTGCCCCCTGGTGCTCCCCAGAGCAACATGCACTACAGCCTAAGGGTCAACCATGGGAAACTCTTCCCATACCATGACCAAGCCATTATCAAAACGGCACAGGCGGTGATGATACCTGCCAGATTTATAGATTTTCACCCCTTTAAGGTGTATTTAATCTTGGCTTCACCTGTGAAGCTGACGCTGCCACTGCAGCAACTGTGCCCCTGGTATTCCAGGGCACCCCTCTTCCCACAACTCAGACCTGGCTCCCAGTGGACACCACTTTGGTGGTCCAGTTTTTGGTTTTCCCACCCACCTCCCCCTGCAGTGCTCCACCAGGAGATGATGGATGGTTTGGCAGCCTATGGCTCCAGCCCCAAAAACAATTTGTGGTCCCAAATGGGATCACACGACTTGTTGGGCCTTGGGCATATGCCACAATAATCCCTGAATTTAGTAAAATCACTGTGTCGATTCCCCCTTGTGCTGTTATTCCTTCAGCCCCTGACCATCCATTTTGGGCCTGTGTCAAGGGTGTGCGGATGATTTGTCTGTCCTGTTTTGAGTTGGACCACTCAAAACGCAAGTGCCCCTCCTTAGACACTTCCAACGGATTGGATTACTCATCTGCCAACCTCCAATCCGCTGCCCACCCCACACAAGTTCTGGAATGGGGTATGATCCTACCTCCCCCTCCCCCAAAATCTGAGGCTGCAGCTGCACCTGCAGTCACCAGTCAGCTTCCTCCTCACCCCAGTGCCACACATAATTCCTCCAATCAAGCATTGTCTTGGACCCCAGTTCTACTTCATACTTCCTCCAATGAATCAATCTTTTCAACTTTACGCCAATTCCCCAATTCAATTCAATCAGAACCATGGGAATTATTGGCAGAAATTGACGAATCAGGTAAACTCATTGAAGAACCATCTCTGCAAATTGAGCAGTTCATTAATGCAGAATGGGATGCCAAATACCCCCCTAATTTATATGCCCCACAGCCAAATGCTAAATAATTTTGCAGTGACCACCAGTTGGCAGTCAGCAGCTGCAACACCAGATTTTCATCCACTCTGCAAAGCTGTCGCCAAATCAGTGGTGATGCTCACAGGAGGTATTCCCCCTCATGTGATCCCCTCAACCCTCGCCCCAAAAAACACAATGAATCAGTTACACAAAAATGTCAACGAAGCTATCCAGAACGTGGTAACAGTAGCACAGAACCCTAAAGCTAAGATTACCCAAACCAATCTTCATGTTTTTTAAACTGCAAGACACCCGCATAAAGCTGAAAAAGCATTAGCTTAATATATCAGTGCCATTTTCCTAGCTGTCACTTTCCTAAAATACCAATCATTAGTTATAATGAACCACATACCACCAATGCCCCAATGCCCTTACTGTCCACCTTGACGCGTACCCTACTCTGGGATGAGGAAGCTGCTGCTGAAGATGAGCCCTCAAAAAAACCCTCCCCTTCTGCCATGGAGGGATAAGCAGTTACCGCTACCCATCTGATTGGATGTTATTCACTTGAAGCGTTTCACTCAATCCGCTCATTTGGGCGTTTTATTTTATCCAATTAGTTCTGTTTTTTTAGTTTTAATTTTAGTTTTGGTAATGTCCATCCCCTGGTTGGCTTATATTGAATATATATATGCCTAGTATAAGGTATCTTACTTTATTAAAATATATAATATTTAATCTATCATACTAGGTCTATTAAATGATAACAAACTATAATAAATAAAATTTTATTATATCGATTTAAAGCCAAATACATTTATTTTTGATTATACATAATCACAAATCTGTTTCTCAGAAAGTAAAACAATGCATTCATTAAAAATTCTATTTAAAGTATGCTTACCAGGATATGGAAATTACTGAAGCTCAAAGAGCAAAAAAATAATACTAACCCAAACAAAGATGACTTAAACTGACCAAAAGAGCAGAAAGGACATGCATACAAAAAGAAAATAATTAAACAAGTGGGACATCAGAGAACTTCTTATAACACCATACCAGAAGGGGGTCAGGGGTTCATCCTTAGCAGCAGCTTCCTCATTCAGAGTAGGGCATGGCTAAAGGCAGAGAGCAAGGACCTTGGGCATTGGCAGAATATGGCTCAATATTTCAGAGGAGTGATACTTAGTGAAAATTACTGGATAAAAAATACCAGTATGATTGGCTAATGTTTTTTCAGCTATGATGTGGGCATCAGAGAGCTTGATAAACGTGGCGTTAATGGTCAAGTAACCAAGTTTTAATATTTTGTGCTACCTTTTCCACTTTTGGATACCATCATTTGTGGCTTAGTTTAATTGGTCACTATAATATTTCTTTGTGGAGTTAGGGTGGGGAATTAAAGGAGGAAGAATACATCCTGCATGCATCACCACTGTCTTTGTGAAAGCTTTGCGGGGGGCCATCAGTCTGGTGTGGCAGCTGCTTCAACTGCAAGCTGGTGGTCTCTGAAAAACAGTTCATTATCTGGTGGGGGCATTTACATGAGGATAAACTTAGCATGCCACACAGAATTGACAAACTGCTCAATCTGGAGAGAGGGTTCTTCAATGAAATTACTTGGTTTGTTAACTTTAGACGATAATCTCAAGGGTTCTGGTTGAACTGGATTGGGGTATAATAATATGACTGTTAGTTGGTTTGAAAATGCTGGGAGTGAGCTGATGTCCAAGCCACTACTTGATTGGAGAGAGTATGGGTTGCACTGGTTTGTGGAAGTGCCAGATTAAGTGCTTTATGCACATCTGCAGCACAGGCTTTAAGGGAGAGGGTAGCATTGTACTTAAAACAAAAAAGTTTGGGTTGGCAGCGGATTGGAGGCTGGCAGAAGAAAATGCAGACCTGTTGGAAAAAACAATGGATGGGCATTTCTGTTTCAAATGATCCAACTCAAAACAGGATGAACAGATAGTCCGCCCACCCTTAATAAGGACAAGAATTGGTGGTTGGGAGCAGAAGAGATGATGGCAAAAGGTGGAATTCATAAGGAATTTCCTTAAAATCATGGCTAATTGTGATAAATGCCTGGGCACCAGTGAGGTGTGTGGCCCATTTGATACTGTTATATATTTAGCGATAGGGCTAATATTCGCCATAGGGTTTGCACAGGGTTGAGCCCACCAAGCAATGGATGAACAATATGGAGATCAATGGTCCACAAAGGTTCTTATAACTTTGTTATAATATGAAGCAATAGCTTTGATCACACAACCTAATTTAATTTTATTTAACTGGCTGATTATGTCTGCTCATAATTACTGCTTCTTCTTACCAAAAACATCCACCTTCTAATTTTCTCGGCACACTTATATCCATGACTTCAATTTTTTCCAACCCTTTTTCTTAGGCTATTATTTTTGCTGTAAGCATTATTGGTTCATCCTCATGACTGAGAAGCTCCAGCAGAGTATATTATTCTTAAATTCGCTGACACCTTAGTTTGAGGCGATCTATTAAATATTGTTATAAGTTGACATCACCTTATTGCCTTATTTATAGGTGATCTCACCAATATCATTATTTTTAATCAGTTTTGGTCAATATTACCCATTCCTCTGCAGCTATTTTTAACTATCATCCATTAATATCATTTTCACATCACTCCCTTGATTGGACGACAAGTCTCCTATTGCTTATACAGCCAAAAGAACAACACGTGCACTAAATTAACAATTTGACCATTTGTAGGTCTTTGATATTGTAGCGTTGATGCCCTTAATCTCAATTTATTCTTAACGGACCAATCCAGACGTTGGCCAACTTAGACTTTTGACCAAGCCCCGTTCTGGTCATGGAATAATATCATCTCCCCATCTTAAAATTTAGCTAGCCTGCTATGCTGTACCTGATTGGTAGCCTGATTCTTTATCGTCTTGGAAAATCTGAAGGTGTATTCTTCAATTTACAACTTGATCAAAGTGTTTTCCAGGTTAAAGCTTTTCTTTCTCGTTGCAAACACTTTTGCAACCCATTCAATTCAAGACTAAATCCAGTTTGATAATCTCATAGAGGGGATTAGTCTGCGCCCATGTCTGGGAGCAGTTGGGCAAGCAAAGCAAGAGGAGCAGGCGGAAGGCCCGCGGCCTCTAACGTTTGAAAATGCCCCAGAGAATCTGGCGGAATAAGAAAAATAAAAAAAACCGGCGGTCACAATTTCCCCGGAGATACTCACGTGGCAAGCATGATGCAACCAGTACATCAATATGCCACGTTCCCAGCCACTTTCGTCGGTGGAATTCGGAGTCCATGTGTATCTGGACATCCAAAAAATGGCCCTATGGGAAAAATTTTGTGAAGATGTACACAAAATTTTCCCAACTGTGGTGTACGTTGCACCTCACTCCATGTTGCATGGTTGGCTGGACCTAGGTTTTGAAAGCAAAATAGCAGCAGACGAGGCTGCAGCAGTGCGCGTAGTGGTCAACCTCCCCAAATGGCAATGGGTCATCAAAACTAAACGCACCAGATGGACAAAATTGAACCAAATTTTCCTCACGTTTGACTTTTTGCCTACTACGGTAAAACGTGACATTTTGGAGCAACACCTGAAAGATGGTCTCGCCATATATGGTGAAATACAATCTTTTGAAATGCAACGTTTCATACTGATGCCACACCTGTGCACCGGCAAAGCCATCGCAGTTCTGACCCCATCTGAGGAGATCATGAAGGACCTAACCCAGATCCCGCACTCCACCTTTATTGATATCACAGGGCACACCACCCACCCATTCTGGGTAACCGTGGACAGTGCGCCCCCCATTTGCACCCATTGTGATGTGTTCAGCCATAAGGCACACGTGTGCCCCATTAAAGAGGGTGTTACATTCCAAGAGCACCCCTCGGCGGCCATGGCCAGCGGAGAGGCGCACTATGAACCAACCGCAAGCACCAAAGAGGCCTTCCCGTGGGGAGCACAAGGCTGCTACCTATTGGTAAAGCCCATCTCCCCGCAGGAGTGGAAGAAGGCCAAGCAGGCCCATAGGACTGCAGCCAAGGAAGCGGCCAAGGTCACCACCACCATCCCACACTCACAAAGCCAGGAGGACATGGAGACCTTCGCGGCAGAAGCAACTCAGGAATCCATCACCCAATCAGATTGGTAGGCTTAAGCTGAACGGGCCACTCAATCTGAGGATCCGATGGGAGATTCGATCTCACCCAATTGCTGCACCCAAGCCCTGGTTGAAACTGACTTGGGACCTATCCCAACCGAAAAATTTTTTTTTGCCCCACTCGACGGTGCACCAAACTTATCCACACCGCAAAAAATTCGTCCGACGTCGGGAAAACAAAAGCGAAGGCCAAAGCCAACGCGACTCTTTCCACAAAAATTAACAAAAACCCCAATAGCGTTGCTGCTAATACCCGCGCTGCTGTGAAAGCCCATGGGGACCTGGAAGAGGCTGGTGGGCCAGGGGGCCCACCCCTCGCACCTAAGGTGTGATGGGGGAAACCTTCACTCTAAGGATGCTGAATATCGCCAGACTCAAGGCCTCCTCATCCTGGGCTAGGAAACTGAGTTTTTTACAAAATAATTTACCTGTGGATATCCTGGCCATCCAGGAAACCCACTATCCATGAGGTTCCGAGGATTCTTGGAAAACAATGCTCCTACCATCCCTATCCTTTTGGTCAAAGCACTGTGGGGTGCTAATTCGGAAAAACAATTTTTTCAAATTTATATCTTCAGAAACATTCCTAAATGACCGAGTGCTCGTTGTCACCTTCTCTTGAGCCAATGTTGCACACACAATTGTCAACATTTACGCCCCAAACGGTGCACAAGAGCGTCAGGAATTTTTCTCATTGGTCAAATCCCTCCCGCTACCCCCCAATTCTTTCCTAATTGGTGACATGAACTGTTGGCTAACCTCACCAACAGACCAGTGGCCACCCTCACCCCACGCCCCACAGGGTCACGTAGAACTACGCGTTCTAAAAGCTACCCTTGGGTTAATGGATGCGCTGCTGCGACATTCCCCACTGCTCAAAAACATGACATGTCCCCACATCCACAATGGCCAATCAAGGTCCATGACCTGCATTGACCTTATTCTAGCACCGGCGAAATTCCAACCCCACATCTCCCACTTCAAAACAACAAAAATGGAATTCTCCAACCACCGACTGGTCAACATAACATACCACTTACCTGTCACAGTTGCAAAGGACCCACATTGGTGCAAAATCCGCCCCCCAGAGCTCGCGTCACCAGGTTTTCCACATGGGTGGAAGAGGTAACTTTGGCAAAATTGTTTGTTGCACCATTTTTGTGCGGACCCCATTTCCACATGGGCAACTTTCAAAAAAGACACCATCCGCCACTATCGCCATCTCTCATCCAGATGCTCACGAGCCACATTGGCGGTTATATCGCATGCGCTGGCAGAATTGGCCCACTTGGAGTCCAACATTCCAGCCTCAGGATATAGCCCTGCATGGGGCCAGAAGTGGGCGGAGGCAGCAGCACACCTCAATGCACTTGAAAGGCAACACAAACATCGGGTTTGTGTCCAATACAGGGCCACACGCATCACTAAAGGTGACAAGTGCACCGCATACTTCTTCAAAAAAAATTTTGCACCACGCCAGAGTGTGGCCTGCACACAGGTACAAAGATCAGATAATTCTATCGTGGACACACTGGCCGAAGTGGCAATTGAAATGCAAAGATATTACTCCAAGTTATACCGAGTCAAACCAATTCAGCCAGCCGAAATGGCGGAATTTCTCGACAGAGCTCATATCCGCACCATTTTCCAATACCCAGAAATAATGAATTTAATTACTCCAAACGAATTATGGACTACCATTCACGGTGCGCCAAACTGAAAATGCCCAGGCCCAGATGGCATTCCATATGAGTTCTACAAAAAATAATTTAAATACATATCCCCATTGCTGCTAGCCTCACTCAACCAAAGCCTGTTGGAAACGCGCCTCCTACCAGGAGGACATGAGGCTTTTACAGTCACACTCTTCAAGAAAGGGGATAGACTAGACTTAGCCAACTGGCGCCCCATTTCTCTAACAAACACTGACACCAAAATTTTAACAAAAATCATGGCTAACCATTTAGGGACTGTAGCATCTGCCACCATCTCTCCAGAACAATTCGGTTTCATCCCCAGAAGGTCGATTTGGGATAACGTGCACTCTGTGGCTAATGTGTGTCAGTCCACAGCCTCTGGGGCACTTGTATTCTTGGATTAACAAAAGGCCTATGATAGAGTAAACTGGGAATACCTTAGGGCTTGCCTCCAACAATTCCGCCTACCTCCCCGCTTCATTAACTGGGTGATGCTGCTCACGGAATCTGCAACAATGGCTGTGTGCGGCCCAGGCTTCCTAACGGATGTAGTCCATCCTCAAAGGGGCCTGCGACAAGGGGACCCCCTGAGCCCACTCTTATACAACTTCAGCCTTGACCCACTACTGCGAAATGTGAATGCCCAACTCACTGGGGTCCATGTGCCAGGCCAAACCCCAGTCAAGATGATGGCATTTGCAGATGATTGCGTGGTGGGGGTGTCTAATAATAAAGATGCACGCGCGCTTGAAGCCCTCATCCAGGAATATTCCCGGGTAAGCAATGCGGCACTGAACGCCTCCAAAACCGAAATCATCCTCCTTGGTCGGTTTCAGAACCGCTGGGCCCCAGCAAGTAGTTCCCAACCCAGCCCAGCTGCTCGCCCACGTCCACGCCTTACTAACTCAAAACACACCGCTCCACTGGTGCTCCCCTTTGTGCCGCGACCTACCATAGGACTGGTACGCCATCTGGGCGTGTGGTTGGAGGCAGGAGGATATGCGTCAGCAGTAATGGAGGGCCATATACTGGACAACGTGACGAAGCGAATCGCCTCTCTCAGAGCCCACCCTACTACCCTCACTGGCAGGGTTGTTCTTGCCAACTCTATGCTCCTATCCAAAGTCTGGTTTGGAGCCCACGCCATCACCTTCTCCCCAAGCTTCTTCAAATCCCTGTATGCTTTGCTACAAGGTTGGCTTTGGTCAGGCCGCCCTCCACCAGTACGGCTAGAGGTCATGTTTGGCCCTCATTATCATGGTGGCATGGGCCTACTTGACTTCAAAGCCCATGCCGCCAAGATCCTAGGCACCTGGATTGCGGCCGTCACTGCATCCTACACTCCCATCCCAACACTGGTCCCGCGCGGCCCACTCCAACTTCTCCCGAGCCTTGGGCCTCAACAACCCATCAAACCCCCACTCCCTGATGAAATACCTCGCATCACACACATCAGCCACAGGTCCTCACGGGACAAAAACCCACTACAAACGAATCCTACTCTCCATGCAAAGCGCAGAGTGGAGAATTCGTATCAGTGGACATACAACCCAAAGAGGCCGCCCCTTTCCTCAGTTCACACAAGAGGTACAGGGGCTACCCATCCATGATGGCGTGATCCCCATTCGACCCCAAGTCCTATCCAGGGTGGACTACCTGGACATGATGGACATCCCTTATTCCACTGAGACCCAAAAGACTATCTGGAAATACGCACAACATTCTCTGTTGCAGCCTCAAGTCCGTTCCCATGTGTGGCGCTGCCTGAGGCGGGTGTATTGTACAGCTGAGCGCTCTAATGCTTTACACTCATCCTGTGTCGTGTGTGGCCAGTATGGAACGCTGTTTCACCGCCTGGAGAAGTGCCCCACCTCTAAAGTAATATGGCGCGAAGTCCAACGTCTGCTAGGCCAGGATCAAACACATCCCTTCAGTCTGTCAAGAGATATGTTTGCTTCATCAATGGCCTCCCCCTCCCACCCTCCCTTCGTGCTCTGGTGGTTGCAATCGCCATGTGGACTATCCACACGATTGTCTTGGATGCCATCGCCGGATCCATCCCCACCCTCCCTGAAGCTGTCCACAGATTCCGGTCTCATTTGGTGGTTCACTTTCAAGCGTGGATGTTTGGATATCTCCCACCACGTCGCCGGCAGCTGGTCTCCTCCTGGTTCCCAGTCTGGTTCATCAAATCAGACCCCTTCCTCCACACGTGCTCAATAGTGGCTACGCCCCCTACACACATTCCCTCCCCTTCCCATAAGTGGCGTTCCCGCTGGCAACAAGAGATAGCATCGCTTCTCTGGGGTGCCTCACCTGGTACTGAGTTTTGTCTTGTCTGAGTCATATTCGGAAGTGTCCGTCCCATGGTCGGCCTTCCCCACAATAAATTTAAAATTTAAAGTGTTTTACAGGTTGATCAAGTAATGTTGTGGATCCACTCTGCAGGTATCTTTCACACAAGCATAGAGCAGAGCAGGTAAAGCTGGGTTTCATTAATATATTAACTGAAAGGGACTCTTTCCAGTTGCTGAGTGATAACTAATGTTGTAGGCTATGATGATAATTGAAAGGAGAGAACTCCAATCTAAATGTCAATCCATTACCAATTTCTGGAGTATGTTCAACAAGGTCCCATTAACTCGCTAAACCATACCATTGGACTTAGGGGTGATATGGAGTCATCAGAACCCTACAGATGGCCATCAAATCATCTAGCTTTGGGAGAATGTGAGAGGTGAAGTTAATTCTGTTATTGGAAAGGATGAATTGAGGGCAGCCATGTCAAAGTACTTAATCTCATTATGAACTCGCCCACTGTGGCTGCCCCAAAATCACGGATCACTTATTATTATACACACCTGGTCAAGTGATCAATCACCACCAGAATATGTTTAAAGCGGTTTGCTCCAGTTTGAAGAGGGCCTACAATTTCAATGGACCCATATGTCAGGAAAAATGTAGTTTCAAAAAACTGATACAAAGTCTTCTGCCAGAATGGCTTTTCCACTTGGCACTGGTGGCAAAAGGAAATGGTCTCAATCACGTCAAAGTGCATGCTCTCCAAAAATACCAAAGGCGCAACAATTTAAGCATCTTGCGCAATCTGCCAGTCCTACTGCCTTGTGCGCGCTCATAATAATACTTGGCCACACTGAGGGTCTCAAAAAAATCATTATAGAATCTCCAATCTGCTTATACAACTCATTGTTCCATTGAAAGGTATAAGCTAGAATCTTGTTTAATGCATTTATATCTTGAGGAAGGTTTGTCAACATATCTTCCATTAAGCATTTTATTGTACTTTAAATTGCTCAGATCTTCTGTGATGGCAATCTATAGTAATCATGATAAACAATTGGCTTTCTGGTGTTTTGTTTTGAGTTGGTGAATAATATTGAAGTCCTACCCTGCAGTTTAAGAGCCTATTGGGCTAGACGCCCTTCAGACTCTCTAAGATTCTGCAACCAATGTAACAACGCAAGATCATCTCCTTTAAACTTCACTCGATGCAAGAACACCTTAAATTTTTTATATTCATATATCGCCATTAAGTAATCCACTTGGTCACGGTATAATTGCGTTCATGGAAGTACAGGCTCTGACTGTACTATGCAACAGGATGCTCCTCACTGTCATCATCCTTTTATGATAGAACCGCCCTAAACAGCAGAAGGAGATGCATCCATCTTGTTAAATTTTAAGCTTTTAAGCACGCTGGTGCGTTTTGAAATAAAATTCAACAATTAGGGGATTGAAACCACTGACTATAAAAGTAAATAAACACTAAAATATTAGAAAGTTGATTTTTATTATTATAGATTGCCCTGGGGGTAAGAAATGAACCCTATTAATAAGTTGATAATTAGTATTTAAGATGTTAAGGCTCAAAGTTCAGATTGCTTAGTAAAGTCTGAATTATGGAAGATTGAGATTTAACCTATTGGAGCTCAGGAAATCCACTTCACTATAATGGGATGGGCAATGGAACGCAGATAAGAAAGATCTGTGCAGTAAGAGTAAGATATATTTTACCCAATTAATGGGATAGTAAATTTTTGCACCTCATTGGACCTCCTCTAAACCTATAGAAGGGGATGGTTTCCGCGGTTTAAGCTGTATTAAAATAAAGTGGCCTTGAGTGGAATCTCTGATGAACTTACCAGATTCAGCCGACAATTTGGTGCAATCTGACCGCCCAAACTCGTGGTATTTGGCCGAATACTATTGATAAATTTATTGCCCAATTCAAAGGGTTTCACCAAGAATTGGCCAGGGTCTTTTGGATGATTTCGTCTTTATTTTCATCCATATTAAGAACCAATACACACTTATTACTTAAACTTGTAATGGTCTGACACATTAGAAAATGTTTACTTTATTAGAATTAGGATAGAGTAGCACTGACGCACTGACCAACGCCATCCAAGGTGTGTCAAAGGAGCATTGAAAGCATTCAGTCCATTTGAACATGAAAACCTTCTTTAACATTAAATAACGGTCCTCAATACAACTGAAGTTTAATATTAAGTGTTGATAATAGCTGACCATGCCCAGAAAATACTTGTATGTCATGCTTACTGTTTGGTGGAGTCATTTTTTGAATAGCCTCAACCTTGGCCAATTAAGGTTTCAGCCCCTTTGTGTCTACCATAAACCCAAGATATTTCAGTTGGTCCTTGAAGAAGTAGAACTTGCGTGGTTTAAGCTTGATGTTGGCCTCAGCAAGCCGGCGGAATACCTCCTCCAAATGGGCAAGATGCTCAGAAAACATTCAAGAAAAGACATTGATATCGTTGAGGTCACAAGAAAGCATGATAGCTTCTGGTCGCCAAGGATAGTGTCCATGGCTTAATGGAACTTAGCATTGGCGTTACATAGCCCTTGAGGCATATGTGTTGGTTAGAAGAGCCCCTTGGATGTAATTATGGTGCATTTCTCCTGTTCCGCCGCAGGCAACTCAATTTTCAGTAACCTAATAGAACATTTATTGCTGAGAAATAGTAAGCTTCTCATAACCAATCCAAAGCATTGTCAATCCGTGACAAGAGATACAAATTCTTTTTTTGAGATACTGTTGAGCTCCAAGTAGTCTATTACTACCTTGTTGGTCTCATCCTCTTTTTTACAATTAACATGAGTGAATCTCACGGATTTTCAATGGTTTCAACATCCCTTGCTCCAATAGCTTCCCAATCTCCTCGGTAACTACATCTCCAGCTGCTCTTAATTTTCAGATTGACCAAAACCTAATGAGGAGATGATCCCATGTGTCCAATCAATGGACCACCCCCCTGAGTGCAACCTAAATCAATGTCATCAACAGCAAAAATATCCTTATATTTTTGAAATAATTCTATCTCCTGGTCCTTCTGTTCTTCTGATAACCCCATTAAATTATTGCGTGGTACCACCACCATTACGCTGGGCTGCGGTTTGATAGGTAGATAAAATTATCTAGCGGCCCAAATTCATGAACCTGAAAGACCTCCTCAACCAGTGTCAAGTGTATGTATGCCAATATTTGATGACAACAGATCTACAATGGTTTCTCTTGTAAGCTTGCTAGTAAAACCTTGATCTCTCAGTGTCCTGGCAGAATAATCATGGAGCTACATGTGGCTCAAGCTGCAATTGCTGATAAGAACCAACAATTTCCTCATAAATCCAGATTGGTACTTCCACCTCTAACTCAGTGTTTAATATGACTTTGTGGTTGGAAGGAATAAATATAGACCTTGCAGCTCTGAGAGGCAGCCCTTGAACTCATATATATTCTGGGGGAGGGCCTGGGTCTTCTTATTTAGTTGATGGTAGCAAACCAGAATCAACTCTTCACTATACGCAAGGTTGGCATGTACCATATGCACTGGATCCTTTGGAACTCCACTAGAGTTAAAATATTTTGGGATCCGCTGCCCCAGAATTTCAAAGATCTCCTCTCCATATCAACGACAGCACCAGAGACTCACATAAAGTAGTTCAAATTAACATATCATAGTTAATTTTTGGTAACACTATCACCTGGAACTACAATGACAATTGACCCAAACGCAAAGATAGCGCACTGTACGCTCTCTCTGAGACTGTTACTTCAGCTCTCATGGTCCCAAATGACATTTGATGCTCTACGTCTGATTTTAACACCAACTTCATGGAAACTATGTTGACTGAGGCGTCCATATATATTATAGCGCGGTGGTAATTTTAGGTTTTTTAAGCTCACTGGTACGTTTTGGGCCAAAACTCTAACAATTAGGGATTGATACCACCTATTATAAAACTGTCAAACACTAAATATATTCAAAACTGAGTTTTCATATATTTTTTATTAGATGCGGTGAGGGATTAAAAGTGAACCCTTTCAATATCTGGTGCTGAATATTAAATAGTGTCAAAGCTTAAAGTTTAGATTGGTTAGTAATATCCAACTAAGGATATATGGTTTTGACCTATATGATCTTTCAAAACTCACTTCGCTTTAATGAAATGGTTGATGAATGATCAATAGTAGGTAATACCAGTCAGTTAGGTAAGTATTTTTTATATCAGAACCAATCACCATTGTGGAAATTTTTTACACCTGGTGGGACCACTCTGATGCTATAAAATGGGGTAGCCCTCACGTAGGTGGTTTACTTTAATGTACAATGGGTTGGGGAGGAACCTCAGAGGGACTCCCTGATTCCGTTGCATAGTCAATAAAATTTAGATATAAAGTTGAGCTATTTAGTTTAGATTTAAATTTGTTTGAGGTACGCCTACCAGGGGATTGACATTACCAAAACAGAAACTCCAAACTAAAAAAACTGAAAATGTAATTTAACAGCCTTAAACAAGTAGCAGGACATACAAAAAAGAGAAAACAACCTGACAGGTGGCTCAGCGGCGAGCTGCTTATCTTCCATGGTGGAGGGGAGGGGGGATCAGGCGGATCATTGACTTCAGCAATAAAGATGAGGATCAATGCTGATAGTAAGGGGTTGGGCATCTGCGAGGTGAGAGTTGAGGTGAAGCAGATAACTGATGATCTTAACAATTTGGGCCTGGATAATAACCTCCTTGAGTACGGCAACATGGTGTTCAGCTTAGATGCAGAGGTTGTGAAGCTAAGCTGTTTTTGCAATGTTGGTTCTTGTGACACGTGTGAAATAAAATATCTGCCAGTTCAGCGACATGCTTGACAGCGGTCTTGGAAGTTTCAATGAGGTGTTTGATTTCACCTTTTGCAATTGCAGTGAATTCAGGTGGGAACAAGGTGAAATGCAGCCCTTTTTAAATTTTGGTGACAGATTTTGTCACTGTTTTGCAGAGAAGGCAACTTTTGGTTGAGGTCACTGCAGCCTTAGCAAGCTGGTGGTCACCTTGGTATGGTGTAGCACTGGGTTTGGGAACATATCGTTTGGGTGGGAGTGGGGCATCAAAGTTTATATTCATATAAGGTTCTTAATTGAACAGCTTATATGGAGGTGGGACAATATCACCAGAAATTGAACACTTCATACAATATGTCCCATGGATTTTGTTTGACTTGGATTGATTTATTTATTGGTGGCTGTGGTTTGGTAAGTTTTGGGGCGGGAGTTTTTATGGAATAAACATGGGTCCAAGCTTGCACCCTATTGGTTGGCATGGGTGCAAATTGGCTAGCTTGGGTTTGGGTTGCTAGATTTTGCTTCTGATGCATTGAGTGCATGGCCTGGGGGAGCCAAAATCCCCTTATTCGGCCGAGTTTTATTAACAATAGCATTGCCCTAATTCAAAGATTTCCACCAAAAATTTACCAGGCCTTTTGGCCAATTTCGTCCTTATTTTCTTCCTTACTTTGAACTGAAATGCTCTTATTACATAACTGGACTTGTAATTGTCCAACATTATCCCCTTCTAGAATTTTAGGGGAAGAGTAAAGGCGCAAGAACTGGCCAAGGACACGGTTCACAGTAACTCCAGTAGCCAGGGATTTGATAGATTACTCATCCCCTCACTTATAAGTGACTACAAATAGTCCTTCCCATATAGAGCCAAGCTTCTCACTTCTTGGAGTGATGCGGTTGTGGTAATACAGTACAAAGTCAGATACTTAGAAGGAAATAAGAGGGGCCCTGATCTCATTCACAGCTTGGCCTTCTTTGGTGAAAGTCTTTGCTAAAATTGACATGGCCTCTGATTGTAATATGATGATGTTTTGGGCCAACTTTTATAGCTTGCTCAGGGTCAGTCCTTTCAGAGAAAATAACATGGCTAATAATTCTGGCACCCCAGGTTCTCGCTCATATAACATATGAAAAGGGGACTTCTTGAGGATGTGATGGTAATAATACGGTAAACCATGAGGACACTGGGTAAGTAAAGATCCCCTTGGATAGGGTCTGAAGTGGCCATTTAATGGTGTATCAAGATCAGGGTTCCGTTAACTCTTACTACAGTACCATTTGTGGATGGGTTATAGGGGGCTGAGAAGAGTTGTTGAGCTCCTAAGGAGGTGGCAAGGAGATTCATCACTCAGGAGGTAAAAATTTTTCATTGTCATATAGGAGGACCTGTGGGACACCCATGCTGGGTGAAGATGTATTGGTGTAATAAGTTGGCCTTGACTTTAGCAGTCTGAGATGGGAGAGCAAAAGCTTCAACCCATTTGGTGGAATGATCAATTCTGACCAAGATATAGCGATTGCCACCTGTAATCTGATGGAGAGGACCTACCACATCCAAACTTATGATGTGAAAGGGTTGTTGGGGCGTCATAGGTTGATACTAATATTGAGTCTTGAAGCTGGTTTGTTTTTTACAGGCCAGGCATGCATCCAAGACTTCAGTTATGCTTACAATGATGCCCCCCAGTATTACTTTTCCCACTCTCAGGTTTTACTTACTCTGCCATGCCATGATAGTGTGAGGCTCTTAAATGACAGGTACTCGCTCCAATAGCTAAAGATAGGGCAACCAATTTACTCCTTATTGCTTAAAACTTCCGCTCTCCATAATTGTGTTGCGGGAGTGGCGGGCTGGAATCTTCTTAACTGGTTCATCTTCATCAGCCCACGAATCAGGAGTCATTAGAAGGTCATGCAACCTTTCTGCTTCACTAATGTCAAGGTTAAGGACAGGTAGCCACGTCAACCCATCAATGTTCATATGAAGAGTCCCAGCTTGATGCTCAATGGTCATATTTTAGTGCTTGAGATTAAGAGCCCAGAGAGTCAGCCATCCAGTGGTATTTTTCCTGTTTTCAACTACTTTTAGAGGCGTGGTCGGTAACTACTTTAAGGAAGTCTCATATAGGAATGGATGGTAATATTTTACAGCGAGAAGGACAGCAGGCACTCCTTCTCAGTGACACTGGAGTTGCGCTCAGCTTTTGAAATCATTTTGCAAAAGTAAGACGCGGGATGATTGACCCCATGCTAATCCAATTGAGCCAAGATAGCTCTAACAGCATAGTCAAAGGCGTCTGTAAACAACATGAAGGGCTTGATATAACCAGGTTGGCGGAGTATTGGCCCTTTTCACAATAGCTCCTTCATGGTCTCAAACGCGGCCTTTTGTTCAGCACCTCAATGAAAGGGGGTGTTCTTAGCCAGGAGGCGGACAAGGGGCTCTCTGAGCTTGGAGAATTTTGTGATAAATTGATGGTAGTACCCCATCATTCCCAAGAATACCTGGATGTCATGTGAGGTTTTATGTGATGAAATCTTGGATATAGCTTCGACCTTATCCTTTAAGGTTACATCCTATCTTGTGAGATGGCGTGACTGAGAAATTCAGCTTCTTCTGGAATAAAAGTACACTTGGAGGGCTTTAGTTTAATGTTAGATGCCTGCAAGGATTTTAACCTCCTTTAATTGCGTGAGATGCTTGTTGAAAGCCTTAGAGAATACTGTGAATTCATTGAGGTAGATGATCACACAGCTCAGCTTAAAGTCCTGGAGAATGTGAACTATCACCTGATGAAAAGTAGCAGGCGCATTACACAACCCCTTGAGTAGCCAAGTAGGATGGAACAAACTTTTTCTGCAGATGATGGCGTACTTCTCCTGATCCTGAAAAGAAAGGTCCATCTGCCAGTACCCGCTAGCCAAGTCCATGGCGGAGAAGAATTTAGACCCAGAGAGCTGGTCCAGAGCGTCATCAATGTGGGGGATGTAGTAACTATCATTCTTGGTGAGGTTTTCAGTTTGCGTTAGTCCATAACTTCCCAATGACCTCCGTTTTCATTTTTTATTTATAAAGATAGGTGATGACCAAGGGCTTTGTGAGGGCGCAGCAACCCAGCGTCCAACAACTGCTTGAGCTCCGTCCGCATCTGTAGATCCTATACTTTTGATTTGTGATAAGACTTGGGTTAAAACAAGATGAGCATACTCAACGTCAATAGTGTGAGTACAACCCTTCATGTGCTCATAGTTAATATCAAATCTAGAGAAAATATCACTAGAGGACTCCAATATACTATGAATTTTATTAAGCTCTGAAGGGGTTAGATAATCAGATATATGAACTTTAAGAAGGGTGCATAGAGATTGGTCTGCGGGTAAGACAATATCTGCCATTGACCCAATATATTGAACTTGATGGATGTCCTCAATGGGTATCAGCAAGTCTCTTACAATATCCTGTTGATTATCAGCGGCCATGTCCTTCTTGGTGAGATTCCAACGGGAGATTGATTTGCCACTGATAAGCTGGGTCTAGCACACCTGTAAATACTTGGGGCTCTAGAGGGCTAACTCTATTAATGCTGATTAGATGCAATAAGAAGTTGTGGGGTTTTTATGGTAATCTTCGTGTCAAATACCCTTTGTTAACCCGCCTTGATTACTACTTCTTCAGATGCATAGAAAGGGATACCTTCTAGGGAGTCCACTGATAGAGGCAACATTTTGGTGTTGCGTCCTGCCGTTGTATAGTGTAGGGATAAGGCGGAGGAGGGGTACTCAACCGTGCAAGCATAATCTTTTTATTGAGCTCTTCATTGGTCAGAATCAGAGGGACCTTATAGTTAAGAAGGGGAGTTAGCCCTGCTTCAAATTTATAACGCCTTCAATTTTAACATAAACTAGGTAACAATAAGTAGAACGTAGGTATTATTGGCTAAGGCTACCGCTAGGGCCAACAAGATGAGCTTCCAAAAACGAATGGTCAGAGAAGAGTACGCCCCTAAGGCGTGGGTGTTATTTGGGCCTGCAGTTTCAAATTCTTGACCATAGTCAAGGTCAGGGGCCAGCTTAATTTTTTATGTGTTTTGTTTACACAACGTTCACTGTTGACCCAGTGTCAAGTACAGCCCTAACCCGCACTCCATTAATTATGACTTTACTTTAGGTAAGGTTCCACCCAGGCTGGGGGAGAGAGCAAGGTCCTCTTTTAAAAAGAGAGTAGAGGCAAGTCGATTGGTAGTTTCAGGGTATTTTTCATGGATAAAATGCAGGGTGTGAACACTCCAGGTGGATCTGATTAGAGAGGCGATGAGCTTGTCAGCATCGCTAGCAGAGTTGAATAGCCTTAAGACCGCTCAACACTTGTTGGAGGTATGTTTGATGGGGGATCCTATCTCAATTTACTCTCTCAGGGTTCAATTGGTCAGGTACCTCCATTTCAGCTGGGGCTCCTAAGACATAGTAACCAAAATCTTCACAACCACCTTTAGATTCGTCGTCAGAGGGATTCTCAATGCATGTCAGAGAGTCCATAAGGTGTGTGGTAGATTCAGGGCTTCCCTTATGGCAAGATAGGCCCTAGGGTTGTTCCTTCACCATATTGAATTTTGGGGGAGGTATTAAGATTGTAATGGCTTTGAATTTGGCCTTACAAGGGACAAGTTTGAGTTGTCCCATGGCCATAGGTTTTGGACGAGGTACAGCTGGTGGAGTTGCCAATGGGTATAGAGGTAGCGCGTTAGGTGGACGTGACGCTTCAGACACTTTCTAAGACTGCTTTGAAGAAGGAGGGGAGCAAGGCAATTTGATATCTAACTTCTCCAGCTGAGCTTTAGAAACAGAAGATGAAGGGGAGCGCTGCCCTGTCACTGCTAGAATTCTCTGCATATCCTCGCATGGGGAGGCGCATCTCATAATGGCAGCTTCGTGGGAGCAGATTTTAAAAGGGAAACAGCCATAGAACAGACTGGTGAGATTGTTGGAGATGTTTTCTCAGAGCTCCTTGCATTTCATTGTGTCCATAAAAGTCAATCACTGCTAGAAAAGCCTCCTTGTATCCTGTATATTTTTGAAGGAACGCTTGATAGAAATAATATGAACTGATAAGGAGGGAATAGGTGCCAATCCAGTCAAAACAGCAGCAATAACATCATCAAGTGGGAGCATTTGGAAAGCAACAGAGTTTGAGCTTTACTATAAAAGTGCTCAACAAAAAAAGTGATCAATTATCCCTCTTTCAGGCAAAGGCACATAAAGGCCTTTTCTGCCGTTATAAACTCTGTGAGGAGCCAAATTTATCAATAGGAATTTGTTTAACCTCCTCCCAGGTGCTAAGGTTGGTCATATTTGGAGCTATTATATCTCAATCCATACAACTCAAGTAGGGAAGGATATAATTGGTTTTTAATGGTCAGTAGCTTCTCCCATCATTGATTTATAAACAAACAGGAAGGAGGCAATACTGCCCTCAACAGTGTGAGCCTGCCTCTGAGAAAAGGTTTGAGAATAATAGGGGAGGCCCATAAGGGCCTTGAGAAGAGTGCTTCTCATGCCTTTTAAGGTGAGGCAATTGCACTGGCTAGTTGTAGCTTTATAGCAGCTAGCCATGGTTCCGGCACAGTTGTCATTTTTGAACAGGAATTTTGCTGGTATAAAGGGTCCCATGTAGTGAGCACCACCAGTTGGATTTTAGGATTTTATTAAGCTTGCTGTTGCGTTTTGGGCCTAATCTCCAATTAATGGATTGACATTACTTATTATAAAACTAATCAAACACTATGAATATCCAAAAACTAGAATTTATATATATTTTATTAGATGTGGTGAGGGGATTAAAAGTGAACCTTTCAATATCTCGGTGCTGGGTATTAAAAGGTTCAAAGCTTAAAGTTCAGATTGCTCATCAACGCAAATAAGGAAATATAGGGTTTTGACCTATCTGGTCTCTCAAAACTCGCTTTGCTTCAATGAAATTCTGATGAAGGGTCAATAGTAGGTAATACCAGTCCGTTAAGTAAGGATCTTATATAGTGGAACCAATCACTGTGGGAAAATTTTACACCTGGTGGTACCCCATCCAAGCCTATACTAGGGTAGTCCTCACATAGGTGGCTTACTTTAATGATTAATGGGATGGGGAGAACCTTGGAGGGACTCCCCTGAATCCGTAGCATAGTCAGTGTAATTTGAATATTTAAACTCGAGCTATTTAGCCTAGTTTAATAACAATAGTATTGCTCCAATTAAAAAGGTTCCACTAAGAATCAGCCAGGGACTTTTGGCTAATTTAGTCCTTATTTTCGTCCTTACTTTTAACCAAAACACTCTTATTATATAATCAGACTTGTAATTGTCCAATATGTGGACTCAGGTTTTTGCTACAAATTTTTATAGTATATACACTAAGAATAAAAAGAATTTTGACTGTTTAATATGTAGAATATAAAAAATCCCTTTTTCAAAGGAAGCTCATAATCCGCTCACTGACTTTATTTTCTTCCTTAACAATAATGTCCACTGGAAGGGTGACATTTACTTCTTCAGGGAAGGCACATCTGAGGAGAACCACAGATTGTCAGAAAAAATATGTAATAAAACTTTGACAAGCGTATGGCTTTGGTTGGTCCTGGGGTCCTTTTTCCGCCATGGCCTTTGCTTGCACTTGTGTCAGTACATTTACCTCCCCTGGCTGCTGATACAGGAACTCATCATCATACTGAGGGACTCCAGCAGAATACACTTTTGCAGGTTCAGGTGGGACTTTTGGGTTATAGATAGTGAGGGTAGAGGGTCCTATCTTTACTACACTCCATCTTTTCCCTGGTAGTACTGGTCTTGCTGTATGTAATGGACCTGACGATTGGGGCAACTCCGTGCAAGGTGCACAGTATGACTACAAGAAAAAATTTTACCCTGTAGGGCCCACATCCTTGGTCATCATAAGATGGGACAGGTTGATAGTTGGTTTATTGGCAATCAGTATAATCAGGGCCAGGCTGATAGTTTATGTGCTGACAGTCGGCGTAAATAGGCCCAGATTGAAAGTTGGACTGCTGGTGATTGTCCTAAGCAGGTCTAGACTGAAAGTTAGATGGCTGAGGGGTAACTTGGCTGAGGGCGAGGCACATAGTTGTAATAAGGCTGCAAGTTAATGGGTGGTATTTATGCAGGGTGGGATGAATCACCCAAATAAGAAGGTCCAGCGACGGCTGCTGAAGTTTTTCAGTCTTTAATGGGTGGAGTAAATGAGGCGATATGTGGAATAAAAATTGAACAATCTTGAGCAGGGGTACGACTTCCTGCAAATCCAGAGCCATTTATTTTATAATTTGTGGTATGGCTTCACCGCAGAAATCATTGCAATTCCCACATTGGCTTCAGCTAGAGTGTCTGGCCCTATGAACACATGGGCTTCAATTGTTGATCGTTCAGCAAATGAAGTGAGGGTTCATTATGGTGGAACTTAATTGTCAAGAATCTAGCCTTCCGCTGCAACATCATTGCAGTACCCCCAAACAACCACAGCACCATATCTTTCACTTCTTGATAATTAACAGAATGCTTGGAAGATAATAAGTGACTTGGTTGGCGCTGCCAACATCCAATGCAGATATCAGCAATTTAGCCTTGCGCCAATATGAGGGATTTCTGCCACAAACTCAAACTTTTTAAGAGCACGTGGATGTTCCCATCTTGATAAAATAATGCAGCTTATTGATACAAACCTCCTCCCACTCACATCTGCGAGCCTTTGGAGCATACTGAGGAATTGGTCAATACCCATAGGCATTATTTCATCAAAAGTGTTGTTTTTAGGCGCAGCGGTGCATGGCTTGTCTGCTGCTTCAGGTTTAGTGTGTCACTTTGGTGGGTAGTACTGTCATCATCTGGGGAATTAGTTCACTGAGACATAATCACCTCTGGAGCTGCCATCATGGGTTGAGTAGCTCATACTGCCTAGGGTTTAATGAAGAGCTCCTTAACTGGGTAACCAGTCTCATATTCACCATATTAAATTTCTTCCCAAGCGGCCCCTTGTTGTTTGTTCAATTCCTAATGAGGGTGATGAGGGTGGGAGGTGCTGTTCAACTTACGCTCTGCCAATGTAGTCATTTGGTAGTGTTGTCCAAGTAATTATCAAGTTGCCTGTTTTTTAACTTTTATTTGAGGTGGGCAGACCTGGGGGATGATACCATACCAATTAAGAGGAAACTGAATGAATGTAAAAGGAGGATAAACCCGGAAAACATCCATGCATGGTGTATGATAGGCCAGGAACTTCATGGACTGCCTTTGCTATTCGCTATCTCATTTCAGAGCTTTGGTGTACAATGCCAACACAGTCATAATTGTCCCCTACCCAAAGTTCATCACCTGGGATCAAAATTGGTGAAGCAGTGGTAGAGGGTCCATATTCTACCACTGAGGTATCATCCCATCAAGTTTCCTGTTTTGTTGTCCAAGGATCCACATTTGGATGAACGTGTTGTCATGCTGGTTCATTACATCGTTATGCTCCTGAAGGAGCTCATCCTGATTATTGAGAACTGCGTCTAAATTAAGTTTAATTTCTGTATATTTGGCTGGCGTAGTGTGTCATGAGGATTCCCCATCAATCCAGGCCCAATGTGACATGGCCAACTTTGGAGATGTTTTATTTTTATCTTTGTGGTTGTTCAATGTGCCCCTCATAGTGAGCACTACTGTTATAAAATAGGCAATAGGGTTAATATTTGCTGTAAGGGTTACATAGGGTCGAGCTCACTGAGCAATAGACAAATGATGAGGAGATTGTTGGTCCACAAAAGGAACTTAATAAATTAATACAATATGAAACAATAGCTTTGACCATACCACTTTATTTAATATAATATAACTAGCAGATTCTGTCTGCTTGTAATTCCCGCTTCTTCTTACCAAAAACCTCCTCCTTCTAGTCTTTTCATCACACTTATATATCCACAACTTTAGTCATTTCTGCCCCTTTTTCTTATACTATTCTTTTCTATCATATCCACATTAGTTCATCCCACAAACTGAGAGTCTCAGCAGAGTCTATTATTCTTGAAGCTTACTATTGTCTTAGTTCAAAGCGATTTACTAAATATTTCTCATAAGGTGACATCACCTTATTACCTTATTTGGAGGCAATCTAATAAGTTAATCGTCCTGAGGTCAGTATCATCTTATTGCATTATTTAAAAGTGATCTTACCATTATCGTTCTATTACTCAGGTTCAGCCAATATTACCCAATCCGCCACAGCTATTTGGAGCTTATCATCCAATCATATCAATTTCCCAACAGAGATTATAAATTCTAAATATGGTGTTAAGCTGTAGGCTGCCAAACCTTATATCAGCTCCTGATAGAGTACCATGGAGGAAGGTGGGTGGAAAACCCAGAAAACTAAATCACCAAAGTGGTGTCTGCTGGGATCTGAGTCAAGTTATAGAGAGAGGGGTACCCTGGAAATTATGTGCACGGTGAATGCAGTTTGGCATTGGCTTCACTTTTGAAACCAAGATTAAAAGACCCCTTATAGGGGTAGAAAAAAATTAAAACTAGTTGGTTGCATTACTGCCTGTGCTATTTTGATAATGGTTTTGCCATTGTATAGGAAAAGTTAACCATATTTGAACTTAAGGCTAAAATGCATGCTGCTCTGAGGGAGCACCAGAGAGTAACCAGGCACTGCCTTGGTATAGGTGAGGTGGGCAATGAGTTCTTTGGGCAGAATTAACTGATCCAGGGAGATCTAAGACTGGATGAAACAGTCCAGGCGCTTTCTTCTGCTGACAGAAAATTCTGGGGATTTTTCCTGCTGCCCCACATTGTAGCAGCCAGCAGGGAATCCAACGACATTGGTGTTAAAACAGTCATAGGAGTTTAGAGTTTTACCTTTACTCTTATTAAAATTGGTTTGAAAATTATTCTGAGTGGAAAGAAAAGCTTCTTTAGCAATAATCAAATTACATAAAGGATAGTGTTTATAATTAGAAGTTAATGGTAAAAGACAAGTAACAAAAAATAGATACTACTAATATATTTACATAGATTTTTTCTATATGAAAAATCTTATTTTAGAAAAATAAATTTTATATTATATTTAAGTTTGCAAATTTGTAAATTAATTTTAGTTAAGCCGACCTAGGGACAGACATACCAAAAGCTGAAAGTGTAAACAAAACTCAAACAAGATGAAACTCCAAGAGAGAGAACAAAACAAAACTGAACAGAAACAAAACAACCAGTTGGGGAAGCGGTGAACCGCTAACAATCCATGGCGGAGGGGGAGGGGGGTGGGTCATTATAAAACCATGGCGTTGTCTGAATATGACTACTGCAGAAAGCAAAGACGTGGGGGCATCTACATGTTGAGGTCCAGTATGGGCAAAAACAGTATCAGTTGATACAAGTTGAGCTGTGCAGAGGGCCTCAAAATAATTAGCAAGGTGGTGCTCAGCAGTCATATGGTTTTCAGGGAGAGTGGCCAGTGTTTCCACTTATTCTGGGGTTATACAATTACTGTGGAAAATCAAATAGGTATATTTACAAATGGCCATTACAGCCTCTTGGGCTGCTTTGTACAACTCTTTTATCTCAGTCTTGGCAACATGAGGAATGCTGGATGAAAGATGACCTTGGGCAAACCTGAGGACAGCACACAGACAGCTTGAAGATTGGAATCCCAGAGTTTAATATTTTTATGGAGGATGCTGTAGCAATGGCCAGTGTCAGCGTTAAAGTTCTTTATACTGTTACCAATGTCCAAAGGTGGCTTTAAGCTGCAAAATTGTAAAAATAATTGAGAAGGAAATAAAAAATGGATAGAATACAGAATATTTTATTAGGCTAAAGAGTGTCATAAATATAGGGGGATTGGGGACACGGTGCCTTGAGGATTGTCATGGCCCCATCCATTCAGGATCTTTCCTGGCATTCCATATTGACTGCCTGTTGGGCATCCTCGATGTATTTCGCTGCCCATATGACCATATTGGTGGAATCTCCACCCCACGTGACTCAAGAATTAAGGACTAGAATCCTGAAGTTGTCTTCATTTGGACAGGTTTGAGAGTTGACTTGTTATATTTTAATTTGAGAAGCGGGGAATTTAATTTGTTCGTTATCTTAAATCCTGACAACGCCCCCCTTAAGATCCCGTTGGAGGGGGTATAAGGCTTAAGTAAACAGCTATGCATCTTATTAACTATGGTCACCTGGTTGCCATTGGCAATGGAGTACCCAGAATTCACCTTATGAATGACCTTATAGGTTCTAGACCAAGAAACGTCTAGCTTATTTTGTCAGCCTCCTGGTCAAAAGTGTTAGAAGAGACAAGGGCACCTAATTGGAAAGTTGGTAAAGAGGGTTGAACAAGATTCAATCAATATTTTTCTCTTCTTGTAGTGGTGATGATGCTTTGCTTGGCTAGGGCTTGAAGCCAGACAATTTCTTTGGATAAGGACCTCTTAGTTAATTCAGAGTTTTCATGTGTGGAGGTCTTGAGCAATGTTTGGACTCTGCTTGGTAGCTGAGGTGCACGCCATTATAGGGCTACAAAAGGGGACATCTTAATGACTCGGTGGTAGATTACCCTATAGGCAAACAAAGCGCTTGGTAGGTAGTGGTTCCAACGAGCAGGATCTGAGGCGGCCAACTTTCATAAAATGGAAATAAGAGTTACATTAGCGCGTTCTACTGCTCCATTTGTTGATGGGTGGTAAGGGGCAGCAAAACTCTGGGTAGTGTAAAAAAGCGGGGTAAGTTCTTGTACTACCTGTGAAGTGAGATTCAACCCATTATTCGAGAGTAAGGTTTGGGGGCACCCATGCTGGGTGAAAACAGATCAAACAAGGAAGAGAGCTGTGGCTTTGACAGTGGCAGCTGGGATCAAAAGCGCTTCAACCCACTTGATTAAGTAGTCCACGGCTAGGATAATATACTTATGGTCATGAAACCCAGTGGGAAGAGGTACCACCACATCAATGCTAACAACATTGAAGGGTCCAGTCGGGGCAACAACTGAGCGTTGGAATCAAGGATTGGCTTGGTCTTGAGATCAGCAAGTCATACATTCCTCCAAGACCTCTTGGATGGTATCCATCATTCAGCTCAGTAACATCGTGACTTCAGCCATTTATGACGCTTTTTAACTGCCCTGTGTCCCACAGTAGAATGGCCCTCTAGAATAACATTAGTTTGGGAAGAAGGGCTTACATAAGGGAGCCACTTCTTATTGACCTTCTTGTAGAGCAGCCATCCCTAATTTGAGTGTCTCAAGTCATCCTTCAGAGTACAGCTTGAGCCTCAGGAGTTTCCAATTCCCACTGCTCAGGTCAACCAATTAGATCATGCAGCCGGTCCTCCTTGGGGGTCAAAGCTGCTAGCACTGGCATCCTGGATAGGCCGTCAGCATTTTGGTGAATTGCGCTTGCACAATGGACAATGGTGAAATCATCGCTCTGTAGTTGTAAAGCACACCTGTCTAGTTAGCCATCTGGTCCTTCATTTTCTGGAGCCACTGGAGCAAGGTTTTGTCTGTAACAATGGTAAAGTGAGTACTGTAGAGATAAGTCTGGAAATGTTTGATGGCTAGCAAGACAGCCAGGCAATCCCTCTTAGTAATGCTGTAGTTCCATTCAGCTTTATTCAGCATCCGAAATAGAATAGGCCACAGGATGGTCAACTTGGTTTTCATTATGTTGGTCTAGGATAGCCCTGACGGTAACATCAATTGCATCCATAAATAACAAGAAGGGTTTTTTTAAACGTGGGTGGACTAGAATGGGTTTAGTACATAGAGCAGTTCTCAAGGCATTAAAAGTTTATTCTTGTTCAGGCCGCCATTAAAAGAGCACATTATTCTGCAAAAGGTAGAATAATGGCTCAGCTAGGTTGTTAAATTGGGGATTAACTGATGATAATAGTATACCATGCCTAAGAATACCTAGATGTCCTTTTATGCTTTGCGGGCGTGACATTCTCTCTATGGCATCAACCTTGTCCGGTATAGGTTGTATGCCATCCTTGGAAACTTTGTTTCTCAGAAACTCTAGTGTTGATTGCAAGAAAGAGCACTTTGAAGGTTTAAACTTTATAGAAGCCTTTTGTAACCGATTGAAGACTTCCCAGGGATGCACAATGTGCCAATTAATGGTTCGTGAGAAAAAAGTAATGTCATCTAGGTAGACAAGAACGCAGGAAAGTTTCAAGACCCTAAGGATCCCATCCATGGCACGTTGGAAAGTAGCCGGGGCGTTACAAAGGCCCTGGGGCATCCTTGTGTTCTCGAATAGTCCTTTGTTGGCTATGAGAGCACACTTAACTTGCTCTTCAAGGGTGAGTTAAACTTGCCAATATCCACTGGAAAGGTACATGGCAGAAAAGTTTTGATATCCGGCAAGCAGACAGAGGGAATCATCAATTTAGGGCAGTGGATACTATTTTTCTTAATGATGGAGTTGAGTCACTGATAGTCCATCACCATCTAGTGGCTGCCGTCCTTCCTCCGAAAAAACAGAAGAGTAGAGGCCTAAGGGCTGCGTAATGGTACCAGGAGTCTGGCGTCGACTAGTTGTTTGAGTTCCACTGTCACCTGGGTCTCTTCAACCTAGTTTTTTGGTAAGGTTGGGACTGGAAGGGGGAGCGTCCCCAGTTTTCACATGATGTAGGACTCCATTCATTCTTCTGAAGTTGTAGGTTAAGACTAAAAATATGTCCAAATACTCCTCCAACTCTTGAGCCTTATGTTGTTGGTCATCTGAGAGGTCTTTACCAATATTGTTGCTGACCAGGCTGACTGATTGAGGTGTCTCCAAGCTAAAATCTCTTAAGTCCCCAAAGCTTTGGACATCCGCAATAGCATCCAACAGTAGAAGGCGGACATAGGTGGCAGGACTATTTGAATCTACTATTTTGGGTTTGTTAGTAAGGTTGGCCAACAACACTGATATAGATCTGGCATAAGCTGGATCTAGGATCTCAGGAAGGTTAGCTCCTCTTTCATGGATGGGTTGTCTAGGCCTCATATTTCCAATAGGTATCATGAGGGGATGTTGACATGGAGCCAGGTGTTGGCAATGACTTGGGACTTTGGGGGTATGTTAGTCGCCCTAGATAAGTAGATCAGCATGCCCTCTTGCCCATCAACAGCAGGAGGAGGCTGTCAGACTTGGGAGCCCCTAATGTATTTTTGAGCCAATCGATTCTGCCTTCACTCTCCAGTAAACAGGCTTGATATTTGACCTCGGTTTTAGAATCATGAGAGGTCTCGAAGATCAGAGGGACCCAAAGCCCTAATAGGGATAGAAAGCCGCCATCATAATGGAGTACTGCTAGATAGACTCAAAGGAACAGAGTCCCAAGGAGCAGTTCATAGCAAGGGTTATCTAGTGTGACATCAGGGTTGTTTACAGCAAGCTTTACAAACTGTAAAGGCAGAGAGGAATAAGCCTATAGATCAGGTACATTGTGGGCCAGCCGTGCAATACTCCATATAGTGTGCAAATTTGGAGCGATCTTAATGCTCTTCATTTACTTGAATTATATGACGTTTATGGGAGAGCTACTGTCAACTATGGCAAGAACTGGAATTTTATGAACTCAAACTGCGGCCCAGGTAATCAGACTTCCAAATTGGGGCGGCAGTGTGAGGAACATGGGAGAGTCATTAAGAAGAGTAAGCAGTATCAATTTCTTTATTATAATTGGATACTGACTTTTCTTTCTCGTTGCAATCACTATTGCAACCTATTCAATTCAAGACTGAATCTAGTTTAATAATCTCACAGAGGAGATTAGTCTGCGCCCATGTCAGGGAGCAGTTGGGCAAGCAAGGTAAGAGGAGCAGGTGGAAGGCCCGCGGCCTCTAACGTTCGAAAACGCCCCGGAGAATCTAACGGAATAGAAAAAAATTTAAAAAAACTGGCGGTCACAATTTCCTCAGAGATACTCATGTGGCAAGCACGATGCAACCAGTACACCAACACGCCACACTCCCAACCACTTTCGTCAGTGGAATTTGGAGTCCGTGTGTATCTGGACATCCAAAAAACAGCCTTATGGGAAAAATTTTGTGAAGTTGTACACAAAGTTTTCCTGACCGCAGTGTATGTTGCACCTCACTCCATGTCATGTGGTTGGCTGGACCTAGGTTTTATAAGTAAAGAGGCAGCAGACGAGGCTGCAGCGGTGCGCATAGTGGTTGATCTCCCCAAAGGGCAACGGGTCATCAAAACCAAACGCACCAGATGGACAAAATCAAACGAAATTTTCCTCACGTTTGACTTTTTGCCTACTACGGTAAAGTTTGACATTTTGGAACAACACCTGAAAGATGGTCTCGCCATATATGGCGAAATACAATCTTTTGATATGCAATGCTTCACGCTGATGCCACACCTGTGCACCGGCAAAGCCATTGCAGTTCTGACCCCAACTGAGGAGATCGTGAAGGACCTAACCCAGATCTCGCACTCCACTTTTATTGATATCGCAGGGCATACCACCCACCCATTCTGGGTGACCGTGGACAGTGTGCCCCCCATTTGCACCCACTGTCATGCATTCGGCCATAAGGCGCATGCATGCCCCATCAAGGAGGGCGTCACATTCCAAGAGCACCCCTCGGTGGCCATGGCCAGTGGAGAGGCGCACTATGAACCAACCACAAGCACCAAGGAGGCTTTCCCGTGGGGAGCACAAGGCTGCTACCTATTGGTAAAGCCTTTTTCCCGCAGGAGCAGAAGAAGGCCAAGCAGGCCCATAGGGCCGCGGCCAAGGAAGCGGCCAAGGCCACCACTATTATCCCACACTCACAACGCCAGGAGGACATGGAGACCTTCGCGGCGGAAGCAAATCAGGAATCCATCATCCAATCAGATTGGGAAGCCCATGCCGAGCGGGCCACTCAATCTGAGGATCTGATGGGAGATTCGTTCTCACCCAATCGTTGCACCCAAGCTCCGGTTGAAACTGACTTGGGACCTATCCCAACTGAAAAAAAATTTGACCCACTCGACGGTGCACCAAACTTATCCACACCACAAAAAGTTTGTCCGACGTTAGGAAAACAAAAAGCAAAGGCCAAAGCCAATGTGACTCTTTCCACAAAAATCAACAAAAACTCCGATAGTTTTACTGCTAACACCTGCACTGCTGTGAGAGTTCGTGGGGGCCTAGAAGAGGCTGGTGGGCCTGGGGGCCTACCCCCTCACACCTAAGGTGCGAAGGTGAAACCTTCACTCTAGGGACATTGAATATCGCCAGACTCAAGGCCTCCCCGTCCTGGACTAGGAAACTGAGTTTTTTACAACACAATTTACCCGTGGATATCATGGCCATCCAGGAGTCCCACTGTCCATGAGGTTCCGAGGAAGCATGGAAAACAATGCTCCTCCCATCCCTATCCTTTTGGTCAAAGCACTGTGGGGTGCTAATTCAGAAAAATAATTTTTTTAAATTCACATCCTCAGAAACATTCCTTAATGGCTGAGTGCTTGTCATCACCTTCTCGTGGGCTGATGTAGCATACACAATCGTCAACATCTATGCCCCAAATGGTGCACATGAGCATCAGGAATTTTTCTCATCATTCAAATCCCTCCCGCTACCCCCTGATTCTTTCCTAGTTGGTGACATGAACTGTTGGCTAAACTCACCAACGGACTGGTGGCCTCCCTCACCCCACGCCCCACAGGGTCACATAGAACTATGCATTCTAAAGGCCACCCTTGGATTAATGGATGCGCTGCCGCGACATGCCCCGCTGCTCGAAAACATGACACATCCTCACATCCACAACAGCCAATTAAGGTCCATGACCTGCATCGACCTTATTCTAACGCTGGCAAAATTCCAACCCCACATCTCCCACTTCAAAACAACAAAAATGGAATTCTCTGACCACTGACTGGTCTTGATAACCTACCACCTACTGGTCACAGTTGCTAAGGCCCCACATCGGTGCAAAATCCGCCCCCCGAGCTCGCGTTGCCAGGATTTTCCATGTGGGTGGAAGAGGCAACTTTGGCAAAATTGTTTGTTGCTTCATTTTGCACGGATTTAATTTCCACATGGGCAACTTTCAAAGAGGACACCATCTGCCACTATCACCATCTCTCCTCCAGACGCTCATGAGCCATATCAGCGGTTATCTCATGCGCTCTGGTGGAATTGGCCCACTTGGAGTCCAACGCCCAGCTACAGGATACAGCTCTGCATGGGGCTGGAAGTGGGCGGAGGCAGCCGCCCACCTCAACGCACTTGAAAGACAACATAAACATCGGGTTTCTGTCCAATACAGGGCCACATGCATCACTAAAGGTGACAAGTGCACCGCATACTTCTTTAAAAAAAATTTTGCACCATGCCAGAGCGTGGCCTGCACACAGGTGCGAAGATCGGATAATTCCATTGCAGACACACCAGCTGAAGTGGCAATCAAAATGCAAAAATATTATTCTGAGTTATACTGAGCCAAACCAATTCAGCCAGCCGAAGTGGCAGAATTTCTTGACTGAGCTCATATCCGCACCATTTTCTGATACCCAGAAATAATGAATTTAATTACTCCAAACAAATTATGGACAGCCATTTGCAGTGTGCCAAACTGAAAATTCCCAGGCCCGGATGGCATTCCATATGAGTTCTACAAAAAATATTTCAAATATCTATCCCCATTGCTGCTCGCCTCACTTAACCAAAGCCTGTTGGAAATGCACCTCCTACCAGGAGGACATGAGGCCTTTACTGTCACACTCTACAAGAAAGGGGATTAGCTTAACTTAGCCAACTGGCGCCCCATTTCTCTAACAAACACAGAAACCAAAATTTTAACAAAAATCATGGCTAACCGTTTAAGGACTGTAGCATCTGCCACCATCTCCCCAGAACAATTCAGTTTCATCCCCAGAAGGTCAATTTTGGGATAACGTGCACTCCGTGGCTAATGCATGTCAGTCCACAGCCTCAGGAGCACTAGTATTCTTGGACCAACAAAAGGCCTATGATAGAGTAAACTGGAAATACCTAAGGGCCTGCCTCCATCAATTCCGCCTACCCCCGCTTCATCAACTGGGTGATGCTGCTCACGGAATCTGCAACAATGGCAGTGCGTGGCCCAGGCTTCCTAACGGAAGTAGTCCGCCCTCAAAGGAGCTTGCGACAAGGGGACCCCCTCAGCCCACTCTTATACAACTTTAGCCTTGACCCACTACTGCGAAATGTGAATGCCCAACTCACTGGGGTCCATGTGCCAGGCCAAACCCCAGTCAAGATGATGGCATTTGCAGATGACTGCGTGGTGGGGGTGACTAATAACAAAGATGCACGCGCGCTTGAAGCCCTCAACCAGGAATATTCCTGGGTAAGCAAAGTGATACTGAACGCCTCCAAAACTAAATCCTCCTTGGTCTTTTTCAGAACTGCTGGGCCCCAGCAATTAGTTCCCAACCCGGCCCATCTGCTCGCCCACGCCCACGCCTTATTAACTCAACACACACCACTCCACTGGTGCACCCTTCGTGCCACGTCCTACCATAGGACCGGTGCGCCATCTGGGCGTGTGGATGGAGGCAGACGGATACGCGTCAGCAGTAATAGAGTGCCATATACTGGACAACGTGACGAAGCGAATCGCCTCTTCAGAGCCCACCCTACTACCCTCACTGGCAGGGTTATTCTAGCCAACTCTATGCTCCTATCCAAAGTCTGGTTCAGAGCCCACGCCATCCCCTTCTTCCCAAGCTTCTTCAAATCCCTGTATGCCTTGCTGCAAGGATGGCTTTGGTCAGGCCGCCCTCCACCAGTACGGCTAGAGGCCATGTTTGGCCCTCATCATCAAGGTGGCATGGGCCTGCTTGACTTCACAGCCCATGCTGCCAAGATCCTGGGCACCTGGATCGTGGCTGTCACCGCTTTCTACACTCCCTTCCCAACACTGGTCCCGCGCAGCCCGCTCCAACTTCTCTAGAGCCTTGGGCCTCAACAATCCATCAAACCCCCACTCCCTGATGAAATACCTCGCATCACACACATCGGCCACAGGTCCTCACGGGACTAAAACCCACTACAAACGAATCCTACTCTCCATGCGAAGCGCAGAGTGGAGAATTTGTATTAGCGGACATACAACCCAAAGAGGCTGCCCCTCTCCTCAGTTCACACAAGAGGTACAGGGGCTACCCATCCATGATGGCGTGATCCCCATTCGGCCCCATGTCCTATCCAGGGTGGACTACCTTGACATGATGGACATCCCTTATTCCACTGAGACCCAAAAAACTATCTGGAAATATGCACACCATCCTCTGTTGCAGCCTCAAGTCCGCTCCCATGCGTGGCGCTGCCTGAGGCGGGTGTATCGTACAGCTGAGCGCTCTAACGCTTTACACTCATCCTGTGTCATGTGTGGCCAGTATGGAGCGCTGTTCCACCGCCTGGAGAAGTGCCCCACCTCTAAAGTGATATGGCGCAAAGTTCAACGTCTGCTGGGCCAGGATCAAACGCATCCCTTCAGTCTGTCAAGAGATATGTTTGCTCTATCAATGGCCTCCTCCCTTCCACCCCCTCCATGCTCTGGTGGTTGCAATCGCCATGTGGACCATCCACACGATTGTTTTAGATGCCATCGCAGGCTCCACCCCCACCCTCCCAGAAACTGTCCACAGATTCTGGTCTCATTTGGTGGACCACTTTCAAGCATGGATGTTTGGATACCTCCCACCGTGTTGCCGACAGCTGGTCTCCTCCTGGTTCCCAGTCTGGTTCATCAAATCAGACCCCTTCCTCCACACGTGCTCAATATTGGCTACGGCCCTTTCACACGTCCCCTCCCCTCCCCATAAGTAGCGTTCTCGCTGGCAACAAGAGATAGCATCGCTTCTCTGGGGTGCCTCCCCTGGTACTAAGTTTGTCTTTCCTGAGTCATATTCAGAAGTGTCCGTCCCATGGTCGGCCTTCCCGCAATAAAGTTAAATTATAATTGGATACTAAAAACTTCTCCAGGTGCGATAGCTCCAGATTTGTTTAAGGTTATGGTTGATTCTTGAGGCTGGGCTGGATGTCAGCATGGAGCGCTCGTCTTTCATGTTGACGGCCCTTTTCCCACCTCCTCAGCAAGTCGTTTCCAGCAGGTCAAGGTACTGTGTCTGAAACTGTTTTTAGTAAGTGCATCAAGGTTGAGGATTTTTCTAATTTTCGACCACATGGACCCTAGGACAGTTATAGTGGCCTGTAAATGTAGCCTTAAAGTATAGAGTCAATCCAGGGATCTCGTTAAGTGCTTCCTTAAACTCCCAGATACAGATAAACCCATTCTTCTTCCAAATTATATGCATTTGAGCCTCAGGGTATAATTCCAATGCAGAAATGACAGCAGTAATAGCATCATCCAGGTTGATACAATTTGTAGTGACTAAGGGTTGTGTTTGGGCATAAAAAAGGCTGGCAAACTCATTGAGGCTTTCTCGTTTATTCAGTCAGATACCCATGAACGCCTGTCTTTGGCTGGCCAGGGTTTGATTGCTGCTGAACTATTAAATTAAGGCTGTACGGACCTAGTCCCAGGTGTTGCGCTCCTTCAAATGGGGGTTCATGATCTCCTGGGCAGTGCTATCTAGGCAGGAGTGTATATGCTTTATCTTCTGTCAGTTGGTGGTTTCCTCCATAGAGCTCTCATATGCATACAGGAAGGAGGCGACGCTCTCATGGCAGGGTTGAACCTTTCTTTAAAACTTAGTTTAAAGTTAGTTACAAGAGTAGTGGAGAGGTTGTTAACACCAGGGATACGCGCTTGCTCCAAGATCTCAGTCTCCGCATAGTTGCAGGGTGCCTTCTGGTCCAGCTATGCCATAGGCCCTCAAGGTCCTATTAAATATCATCCCAATTTTGGTTAAGGGAGGAAATGGAAGCCTCAATTTGACTTACTCCTTTAAAGATTGTATATCGGCACCCTGAATGTGAAGCTGTCTCCTGAGGGTAGTCAAATGGGTTTGAACCCTTGACAAAATTATTCGAGCTGAGAGATGCAAGTATTGGTAATCTTGGTGAAAGCACTGAGGTTGTCCATTTTCGTTTATCAGTGCATCAATGAAGACCCTAGGGTCAAGGGGGACTCCATCCACTTGGAATTTGCATCCCTGAGCTAAAACAAAATTTAATCACATAGGGCAGCCAAGGCTGTTATAACATCAACCACCATGGGTCCTCAGGGCCATCAGTGTAATGGGCAGGTTCGCGTCAATATGCAACAAACGAATTGGGCAGTAAAAGTCATGTTACTGACCATACTAGGTACAGGCTGGCAGAGGCCCATCCACAAACCTGACCGCCATGTCTCATCATTACTACATATTCTCGTACCACTGTTCCCATGACGCTGCACATCAACAGCAGAGTCTGGACCCAGGAAAGGGCTGAGAATGATGATAACACCACACCAAGATCCTGGTTGAACTAATAGTTTTGATCTAATATGCCTACAATTCTTTAAATAAAATTAATATTTTCCAAGCGAGCAAATATTTATTTGAATTCCATTTTTTCCTTGTAGAAGATGCAACTGCCCTTCAGGGCTGCGACGTTCTCCTCAAAATAGTGCACTGCTAATATGGAATAAGCTTTTCTTTTGATTAAACTCTTCTGATCCCTGACCACCACATCATTAGCAAAGATTTGCCATCCCACTGGATCACCATCCACGCCTCATGTAAGCCCATCATCATTTCGCAGATGTGATTTAAGTTCAGGATGGCAATTTTACCCAATTCTGAACTTACCGAGTTTGATGCCCATTGAATCAGGGCCACATTTGGATTGAACTCTACTCAATCTGAACCAATGTATGGATAAGGTGCCTCCTGATCCGTTACATCACCCCCCTGTGAAGACCAGATATCCTGGACTTTCTCTGGGCATCACGCACAGTGCTCCTTCATTTGCCACATCACCTCCTCCACCAGATAGCCCTTCCACTTCACCAGCAGCTGCTGCCAGCCTCTCACTAACTTGGCATCCAGTATACGTTCCACCTTGTATTCTGGCACCTCCCCCTCTCTAGGATTCAGTGGCCCTGGACGCTCTGGCCCCTCACCCCTGAATGCCTGTAGCTAGGAAGCATGAATCACTGGATGGGCTCTGAAACCAAATGGCAAACTCAACTCAAAGGCGACTCAATTAATGGCTTGGATAATCCGGTATGGGCCCAAAAACTTTGGGCCCAGCTTATGACTCTTGACTGGGATGGCATAGTTCTTGGCCGCCACCAATATCCAGCCCCCAGGCTCAAACGTTGGATCTGGCACCCTTCAATAATCTTCCTGTCGCTTCTGCAGGGATATCGCCTTCTCCAAGTTCCCTTGTAGCTTCTTCCTGATATCTGACATGGTATGTAACATCTCATCTGCCCCCTGACATATGCCGCCCACAGATCCCCCATTCGATCTGGGGTTGAGTCCATGATTTGCGAAAAATGGCGACATTTCTGTTGAGGATTGAGAGTGATTGTTGTAAGCGAACTGGGCCATCCATACCCACAAAACCCAGTCATCCTCTCAATTGGACATGTAACATCATAGATACTGTTTGAGTATCTGATTCACCCTCTCCATTTGTCCAATGGATTGCAGATGGTATGCTGAGAACTGACCAGGCCTGATTTCCAAATTATCCAGTAGACTTGATCAGAATTTTTAAACAAATTGTGGGCCCTGGTCCAAGATGATCTCCTCAGGTAAACTATGTTGGGAGAACACCTCATCAATGAAAATCCTCACCGCATCCTTCGCTGAAAAACTCCCCGTACATGGGAAGAAATCAGCATATTTGGTAAGTCTATCTATGAACGCCATAACCGCATCCTTTCCCTGCACCTTTGTGAGCCCCACTATGAAATTGATACTAATCAAACTCCAAGGGGATTGTTGTATCAGCACCAGATTCAACTTATCCAATAGTGGTTTTCTCGATGGCTTTGACTGCACATACCAAACATTCCCACATGTACTTATGGACATCCTTACAAAGGCCCAGACACAAATACTTCCACTGCACCAATTCCATCATCTTCCCTACTCCCGGGTGACCTGCCAGCGGGTGATCATGATAAGCCCAGATTACCTCCCATCTAATGATGGGTTAGACACCCATACGCACAACTTGTGGTATAGCACCCCAACCCTCTTCATGAAATCCGCATAGTACTGGTGCAGCTGACCCTCCGTCATCTTGGCTTTCAGCTTTCTGGAGAATTCCGTGCTTCTCTGCTTCCAGCGAACTTCCTCCCCCAACACACTTCCCCCATCTTGAATCGTCTCAAATTGTCTGGTCAGAACATCGTAGCCAGGTTGAACTCCTCCAATTCCTCATTCACATACACAAAAGCCCCATCTTGACTCAAACAATCTGCCAGAACATTCAAAGCCCTAGACCTGAAATCCACCCGGAAATCATAAAGGACCAGTTCCACATGCCATCTGGCCTGTCGCTGGTTCATCTTTCTGGGTTTGCGATAGTACTCCAAGGCTTTGTGATCTGGCCCAGATAATGAAAGGATGCCAGGCATAGAGCAGATGATGTTTCTACTCATGCAAGGCCGCCATCACTGCCAACAGTTCCTTATCATATATTGGGTAGTTCATTTCCGCGATGAGCAACTTATGGCTGAAGTAACATACAGGATTCTACAACCCGTCTTCCCCTTCCTGAAGCAATACTGCTCCCACAGCATAATTTGAAGCGTCCGTCTTGACCATGAAGGGTTTCCTGGGGTCCAGATGGGACAATACAGATGCAGTAAGTATCTTACCCTTCAGTAAATCTAATGCCCATACTTCTTCCTTTCCCTATATGAACAGAACGTCTTGGGTTAAGCGCGTGAGCTGTAAGGCCATTGGGAATGATTTTTCACAAACTGACAAAAAGTTCAATTTTCCCAAAAAACTTGCACCCCCATCTGACCCGTGGGGGATTTCCATGCCCGCACTGCCCAGAGCTTATTTGGACACACTCCCAATCCAATCCATAATAAAGCGTTGCCAAGGAAAATTAATGAGCTTTAGTTGAACTCACACTTGGAGGGCTTCAACCTTAGACCCATATGGCCAATCACCCCCAAAATTTCCCGGACATCTTGTACATGCTCCTCCTGGGACCGCGAGAATACTAGAATATTGTTCATATAAGCAGCACAGCATTGACTGACCATCCCCCAAGGACATGGTTGATCATCCGCTGGAACACTGCTGGGGCATTCCTCAGCCCAAATGGCATCATGCAATATTGATACACCCCTAGGTGGCACTTGAACGCCGTATATTGCTGGTGCTCTGGTCTCACCAGTATCTGATTAAACGTGTCCAGGAGGTCAAGCTTTGTAAACATTGTGCATCTGGTATTCATTGGAAGAATGTCTTCCAACAGGTAGTTTATACAAATCCAGCTCCGTGACCATGTTTAAGCATCGGAAATCCACACATGGGCGTAAATTGCAACTTGCCTTTAATACTAACAAAACAGGAGACACCACCAGAGACATGGAAGGCTCGATTAAACCTTTGTTCAACATTGACTCCACATGGCCCTATAATGCTTCTCTGGCCCATTCATTAAGAGCATAGACCGGGCATCCCCTGGGAAGCTCTGACCCCTCTTTGAACCAAAATGAAAATGCGAAAGAGCTCATAGGGGAAAAAGGTGTACTTCTGATGGGACCAAGTACATCAATGAAGTCACTATATTTGAGTGGTAGCTCTACCTCCTGCATCCCCCCTAAGCTCCTGCATCTACTCGGGATGTCAGCCCAACCTCCACCTTCCATGTCATCTGAGGTCCAATCTGAGGTGACAAGGTAATCATCTTATGCAACAAACCAATCTGTGGCTGGAAGCGATTCCACCATTGCATCCCCAGCACCATGTGGTGGGATAGATTCAGGATTTCACAGAAACCCTCCTTCAAACAAAATGGGTTCTGCTGAATGACAATCAGGGGCTTTAAAACCCATGATGGGGCTCATCTTGACACATCGGTGAACACTACCTCAGGACCCATTCTCATCTTCAACTTCAAATGTTCCACTAAGGCAAACTCCACATAATTTTCCTCAGCTCCTGTATCCACAAGGGCCATCACCTTCTCTGTCCGACCATGCAAGTATAACTCCACCAGAATATTTAACCTAGGATAAAGCGAAGAAGAAGGTTCAATGTTAGAAGCATTCTCAGATTACAAATTTTCATTTAAGGTAGGTTAGGAACTATAGCTCTGTCTGGGTCCCTGGACTGTTCTCCCTGACTCCCCTTCTGCTTTCCTGGAGGGATCCCCCATGGATATTCCCAAAGTTCTTGGGAGAACTCCACCAACTTCCTCATCCTCTGATGGCTACAATGGGCGGCTGGACCTTTCCTGGTGACATTGAATCCTTTTTCCGGTTATGTGCCAACGCCAATTGTTTATCCACTTGCACCGCAAAAACAATTTCTTCAACCAACGTACCCTGAACTTTGGCAGCTGCCATGGTTGCCAACATGTCCTCTTGCAGCCTTTGTCTGAACATTTGCAATATTTTTGAATATGAGTCCCTTTCTGCTTTTGCCAATGGGCGTAAAAACTGCCCATATTCTTCCACTGATCCTCGGCCATGACATACTGTCAACAAAGCTGACCACATCTCATCCTGCACCTCATCCGGACAGGCCACCCAGCCAATACAGTCCACACACTCATCCATGGATCTGGGAAGGCGACCTTGCTCCTCAACCAACGCTTGCACCCACCAAGACAGTTCCAGGGGTAGTGCCTCCACAAGTTGCACGATCTGTAATGAGAAAGGGGTCTCCCCACCCATTGCTTGAGCCAACCACACCTGAAAATGAATCTGCGACACCACTTTATGGATCTTCTCTAAAGCTTCCATGGCCAAAGCAGCCCGACCTTTTGTGGATGTAGGTCCCCCCTGGAATTCATCCATCTTAACAGGTCTCAAACCACACACTCAGATCACCTCTCTTATTATGAATGTAAGCAAGAAGCTCACCATCACCACTGTCAACACATGGTGGTACCATTCCTCCCCTCCTGGAGCCACCACCTCTTCTTGGGCCCCACAAGACTGACAGATAAGTATTAGAGTTTCATCTAATTTAACAGGCAGGTTTGCGCCAATATGTAACAAATGAATTGGGCAGTAAGAGCTATGTTACTGACCATACTATGTAAAGACTGGCAGAGGCCCATCCCCAAACCTGACTGCCATGTCTTGTTGTTGCCACATATTATCAGACCACTGATCCCATTATACTGCACATCAACAGCAGAGTCTGGACCCAGGAAAGGGCTGAGAATGATGATAACACCACACCAAGATCCTGGTTGAACTAATAGTTTTGATCTAATATGCCTACAATTCTTTAAATAAAATTAATATTTTCCAAGCGAGCAAATATTTATTTGAATTCCATTTTTCCTTGTAAAAGACGCAACTGCCCTTCAGGGCTGCGACGTTCTCCTCTAAATAGTGCACTGCTAATATGGAATAAGCTTTTCTTTTATTAAACTCTTCCAAGCCTTGACCACCACATCATTAGCAAAGATTTGCCATCCCACTGGACCACCATCCACGCCTCATGTAAGCCCGTCATCATTCCACAGATGTGATTTGGGTTCAGGATGGCGATTTTACCAGTTCCAAACTTACCAAGTTCAATGCATATTGAATCAGGGCCACATTTGGTCGAACTCCACTCAATCTGAACCAATGTATGGATCAGGTGCCTCTTGATCCGTTACAATCAGGGGTGGAAGCTGAGGGACCCAGGAGCCCAGGAGGTCCATGGGGACCCTCTGATCCTTCAGGAACCCTAGGACCTTCAGGACCTTTACTCCTGGAGGAGTATTCACAATAGGCCAGCTCCCAATAGTGTTGTTGCAGGGATCATGCCAGATCCTCAATTTGGAGGAGGTGCTGATTCCAGGTTGACTTAAGAATTTGGACGTTCTGATGTAGCTAGTACTCAAGCTAGCCAGATATCCATATACAACACCACAATTTGGTCTCAGACCTCATTGATCAACCATAAGTTATCAATACAGGCCTCGCGGTTATCATGTACAAAGAAGGAGGCTGCATTATAGAAATTAACAATGTGAGAGTGCAGGGCCTGAGTGAGTTCCAGTTGTCAGGAGACTTCTTGATGTGCAACCCAATTAGTTGAAGTAGGTGATGAATAGCTGGGTGAACAAAGTTGTGAAGGTAGCGTTAGGAACCCAGGGAAAGTTCTCCTGCTGGCAGATGGGCTGAGTCATAGAGGTCCCATATGGTAGAGGGAATAGAAGAGGCATGAAAGCGGCTGGAGCGAGCACCCACAAAGTAGATGCCATTTATTAATTTTTGTACAACATAATTAAGGTTCTCGTACTGAAGTTGGTACTGACTTCCATCAATAGAGGGCAGGGAGAACTGGAATTTAGCCGAAATTCTAACCTCTCAGGCTGTGAGGGTGGTATTTCATATCGTGAGGTACTAACCCATCGAGCAACGCTTCTTGAATGACCAGCGATTGGTCTTCAGAGCAGCTAGTATTCTCCATTAATTGAGATAGATGTTTTACCTAGGACAGCTTGGAGCTCCCCTGTAGTGAGCACCATCTTTGTCGGCGTTACAGTTCTCTAGACTGTTGCCAAGATCTGAAGGTGGCTCAAACCTGCAAATTTGTAAAAAGAGTCGAGAAGGAAACGGAAAAATGGATAGAATACTGAATATTTTATTAGGTTAAAGAGTGTCAAATTATAGAGTTAGTGGGGACATGGCGCCTTGATGATCGTCACAGCCCCATCCATTCAGGATCTTTCCTGGACTTCCAGATCAACCGCCTATTGGGCATCTCCAATGTATTTTGCCGCCCACATTCTTGGATTTGTGGAAACTCCATCCCACTTGACTCAAGAATTAGGGATGAGAATCCTTAAGTTGTCTTCATTTGGATAGAGCTAAGAGTCAACTCATTACAGCTCAATGCGGAAGTGGGGAATTCAATATGTTTATTATCTCAAATCCTGACAGTCAGCTGATGGTCACTATGGAACGAATCAGCATTTTTTTGGAGTATACCACTTGGGTAAGATTGAGTATCAAATTCAGAGTTCAAAATTAAACAAAGTCAATTTCATCAGGGGAGGATGGAATGATTTCACCTGATTCATCAATCTTGCTCAATAGTTCACAAGGTTTTAAGTTGAATGGAATGTGGCCATAAAATGTAAATTGTGTATGTGGGGCAAACCAGATCACGCTAAGGAAATACTGTAGTCCAATCCTGATCCAGATTAGTTGGTGCAACTTTGGGTGGACGAGGGAGGCTGGAGTTACGCGTGAGGACAGGATCTTTATGCTGGCCCATCGATTGAGTGAGCTGGGTTAGAGGGGGCAGCAAAAGACCCCATTTGGAAGCAGCAGCCACAGTTGCAGAGGGGAGAGCGGATTTAGTGTCAGTATTATGGTGGCAGGTTTTCTTGATATATTCAAGGCAAAACAGATGGGACAAACTTGTCAACTGTTATCATCCTAGCCCAGAAGCAGTGTTAAGGTGCTGCAGACAGGTGAGCATATGGCGGAATCTGTTGTTTCATATGAGGGTGGTGAGGTTTTATGGTAGCAATGGCGCGAGATGTGGCAATGCACTCTGCACCAGTAGGTACAGTGAAATAGAGAATAGTGCTGGTGCCATAGGCTGAAAGCCCTGTCATTAATGCATCATATAAAACCTGGGCTGGAAAATGCAAAGGGATGTTTTGAAAAGATACCATCAATATAGATTCTTGTAGGAAGGTGATTATGAGTGGTGGGAACAGGGGTGTTTTTATATATTAAAGGGGTCACTGCTGCTGCCACTGCATTCTCCTCAGAGGAAAAGTCCAGTACCAAAGTATCCCTTAAAAAGGAAAATCAATAAATCTAGCTGGCACAAAAGTAGCTGAAGCAAGCTTAATAATTGTCTTGTTAGTATATGGGAACAAATGCCCATACTTAACTTAAAGGCAGAAACAAAGCTTTGATGTGGGAGGGAATTTGTCAGGGACTGATACTACTTTATCCCAGTTTGTGATATCAAGCCGTGAACTTGCTAACCCTGAGCTAAAGGTCCAGTATAACAAAGGGGCAGTGCGTACCATATAGAGAATGGCAAGGGCAATTGGGCAGTTTAACCCTAAAGAAGGAAGGATTGCTTCAACCACTCCCATTCCTTTTAAAGCTAGTACACCAGCTATGTTTGGACGTGGAAGTAATGGAAGAGGGATTTGTTCAGGTATAGGTGTTTCTGCACTTATGATTATAGGTTTATGGAATAATTGGTTAGACTGTATAGCTTAGTTACTATACAATATATGGAACTGTCATAATGAAAATATGTACTTAAAGGGTTTAGCATATGATAATATTTTATTGACCACAAAGACTAACCATATGAATAGTCTAATTTTATATCCCATCCAACTTCCTGGACTTTTCTAAGCTTAATTGATTATTTTAATGGAGCACTATAATTCTTTTGAGCTTATGGGATTGCGCTTTGCATGTGATTTTGAAAGCAGTGGGAATCATCTCAGTCTCATTGTAAATTTGTTTTGGTGTGATTGATCGAATCAATATCATTGCAATTAGGGTAATTTAAGAAACTGACTGAATGAAACTCATTGCAATCATGATTTGATATGCAAACAATCGATCTAACTTCAGCACAAATCCTCTTGATATGAAAAATTGTATCTGAAATCTCAGGAATTCCTCTAATGGCAGGCTTTACCCTGACAGAACTGGGGTTTGTACAAGGTTGGTGGACATAAGCAAAGGTGCAATGCGAGGTCTCTTGGGGGAACAAACTGACATGAAGAATTGCGTGGACTGGCTAAACCAGGTCACAAGCATTTTCCTCCTGGGAAAAAAATGCTTGGAGGAGTTTCATCACTGCCCCATCTGGGAGCAGCAGGTGGTGGGACTGAGGAAATCTGTGGAGTGGTGTCACATTGAATTGAGTGGTAAACTAAGTTTTTTATTAATTAAAAAAATGCTCAAAAGTGAGTTTGAGCAGAAAGAAAATTTTATGTATTATACATAGCCATATGTATTTAATTATTTTTTAGTAATAGATGGTCCCAACCCGAGGGGGGATTCATCAATGTTATGTATTTAATTATTAAACTGCTGGACCAGTTTAATTAAACTTGAAAAAATAATGGGAGAACCACAGTAAGCAGGTTTTGAGCTACAATAAGATAAATGAAAGGTATATATAAGATATAAAAATGATATATGATTTTGATTGGATTGATAGCTTTATGTATGCTTGTGTTGTTAGTTACCTTGTTAAACTACTGATTTAATAGTTTTACCAAGCAGCTTGGTGGTTATAATTAATGGTAGGTTCAATTATTTGCTTATGAACTTATCAACAGTATATCTACTATACTTAACATGTTCAACATTCATAATGATTCAGTTAAGTTTCTCATGGGAACAAATATGACTATTAATAAATTGTCAAATACCAGAAAGCAAAAAAATAGTAAAATTTAATTATAACCTATTGCCCTAATTTTTCAAAATCATCACAAAATATGTTTGGACTTTTTTAACATAACCATAATGCACTGTGATCTCTCTTTCACTTCAATAACTAAATTGAAGCAAAGTTCAGATTTTATTTAAAAATACAAAAAACGACCATTCAATCAATCCAATGCTTACTGATGTTGATGCCATCGACGCCTGCTGCCCCAGCTTGGGGTGGTGGTGTGCTGCCATCTGGTGTTTTTCCGCCACCGCTGAAGCGCGCCCAGGCTGTATCTGCAAGCCCCCTAACACTGCTGAGCGTTATGTCCCCCTCAGTACTTTGTCCATCATCTCACAAGTTCCCAGGCGGTGCTCAGGAGCCCTTTCGGTGCTCCCATGGAGCAATTTATGATTTAGTCTCCCGGTCAAATATGGGAACTTTTCCCATATACAAGTGCAGCCATCATTAAGATGGCTATTGCAGTGTTTAAGCCCGCTGGCTTCATTGATTTCTGCTCCTTTAGGAGTATTTTGATCTTGGTGTCCATTCTGAGACTGATGCAAATGCAGCATCTAAGCTGCAATTCATTTATAAAAAATTACCCTCCCAACCATTCAAACCTGGCTCCCAGATGAGGCCACTTTGGTGGTCAAGTTCGCTGGGTTGCCTACCTTCCTTTCCTTTGAACGCCTCCACCACAAGCTCAAAGAGGGTCTGGCCATTTACGGTGCAGACCCCATGTTGCAATATGTGGTTCCTAATGAAGTGGATTGTTTGGCAGGGCCACACACCTTTGTGATGATCTGCCCATTTCATCGCAACACTCACCTCATGATTCCCCCTTGCTCAGTGATCAGATCTGCCCCTGATCACCCATACTGGGTGCATGTCAAGAATGGCTGCACCATTTGCCCCTTGTGCTTTGAGCTTGATCACTCAAAGCACAAGTGCCCTATGGATTCTGCCACTCCTCCCTCTGGCATTGGGTCAGTGGATGATTCAGCTCAATTTTCAAATGGGACTCAATCCTCCCACCTCCAACCTTGGCAAATTCTGGTGCTGCTTCTAAGATAGCAGCCAATCAAATTTTAAAAAATTCAGAACAATTCAACTAGATTACAAAATCCTGAGTTGATGGCTGACTCAGTTTCAGCTGAGCTGCCATGGTTAACATCATTGGCCAATCAGCCTCTGCCACTGCCCCAATTCTGGTAGCTGCCCCAGTGCTGGCTAAATCCAATCCATTTGAGGCTCTCAAATAAATTTGATGAGAACAAATGGCTGTATCATATCAAGCTGTATCTTGCTTTGGGAGAATTTTTTTGATCATCCTGAAATGCAGCCCCACTATTTTTTTCAAAATAGTTCCCAATTTATAAAAATTTTAATAAAATGGAAGTTGAAGCCACTGCAGCTCCTGCCAACACCCTCATCTTCCAACAACTTCATGGGGTGATGTAACCCCTTGTTGAGGGTATTTACATCCCAAATCTCCATGATTTTGAGGAGGATGCAAAATATGAAATTGAGGAGCTCACTTTTGGTGCGAGCCACACTTGCATTGATGCAGCAAAAACTTCTCTTTTTAAACCCAATTATCCCAAAACTCACCAGTGCAACAAAACTTTCAAATGTGTACCAGCTCTCATCACTTTCGCTGAGCATCAACTTGCTCAATATGTTAAGCAATGGATGCCGCTGGCCTCATAAATGAAGAAAATCCACAACTATACCTCCTTATGCCCCATGTCACTGATGCTCCCACCCTGATGCTGTCCGCCATGGTCCACCAGCTAAAGTGGGTGCATTTCATGAAAATGGCAGAAGAAGTTTAGACTGGCCTGCCAGTCAGGATGCATAGATACCCAAAAGCAAGCCAGAATGCCAGAGGCATTGCTGCATGTATGATGTTGCATGGAGCCATGAATTGGGAAATGATAAAATGTTGGTGTAGGGCAATTGTGAATAACAACCTGAGAATAAACCAAATGGAGACAAACCCAGACACTGGGAGTCTTGCTGCAGGGGGTGGTATTATAGATATAGTTTCTACAAGGTCACTGGTGGGTGGGTTCAATTCAACTGAGGAGACAAGGGGGCAGATCCTTTCTTGCATAGGGTGGATGTAAGGCCACAAGATCCCAGTATATTGATGGCAGATATTTGCATTAATGGGGCTTAATTGCCAGAAGTATCTGGCTCACTGATTCCAGTTTATAATGGTGGGGCCATAGTAACCATCAGTACTGGTAAAGCCCATCTGGTATAGGGACTGACAGGCCACCAGAGTAAAGCCATTGGGAATGTGGCCAGAAGGATATCAATAAAGTCAAAAAATAATAGTTTTTAGTGGCAAATTTTATCTAAAGGAAAGTAAAGAAAATTGACCTACAATTTTCTCAGTGTGATGTAACTGATTAAATAGTGGTTGATTGATGCAGGAACAAGCAGGGATTGGGTCCCTCAATTTGGCCTAACTGGCAAATTATTTGGGGATGAGGCAGATAAGCTCAATGGGAACTGACATTGAAGAATTTGGCAGCAGGTTGAGTCACTGTTGGTTCAACCTCAAATGCCTGAACTGAGGCTCAACTGCAATTCCAACTGTTGGCGCAATAGCATCTGGCCTGATGAGAAGTGGGAATCCCCCAGGGCTACCCCACATAGGGGCAGTCCCAAATGGTTGGGAACAGGTTCAGGATTCCCAACCAGCCTGTGCCTGGTTGCTGGGCCATTCATTTGGTCAAAAGTATTGCATTGGCCACAACTCCTGATTTGCCAGAAGGGAGTTTTAAACTATCATTGATAGTGTCTAATGCTACTACCTGCACATTGGGGATCATCCCCTATGATTTTGAAAGGTTTAATTTTGACAATCGCACTGCTGACCAAATCAAAATTGCCAGCAATTCTGCTGATAATTCAATCTTCATCCTTTTTTGACTATGTGGATTCCAAATTATTGGGCTTGTTTCCAATTGTTTTTGGACCAATCAACTTCAGTTTGGTGATCTTGGCACAGATTTCCCTGATCCAGCAGACAGGTTTGGCTGAGGCAAGTGTGGGTACTGGGGGAGGGATTTGAAGAGGGAGAGCTGTTACCCAATGCTCGTCTACCATGTGGGTGAGGTTACCATGGGTAACGAGGGGTACAGCCACCCTCTTCAGAACCTTTTTACTCAGAAATGGGAAGAGAGCCTGATCAACACACAGGGGATTTTCCTGGGACTTACAGCACTGGACAAAAGTTTCCTTAAAGCTTCCTCACCTTCTAATATGGCTTTCTAGACTGTTAGCTGAGGTGCCATATTAGGAAAAAAATTTATTTCTAAGAATCCCTTTGTTTGGCCCATTTGCAAAAAAGATGTGTGGTGGCTCCCCCTTTTGGGTTGGGCACCACTAGTGCTAAAAATACCATAATACACTGTAATATAATATAACATTTAATCATAAATATAAATTTGTAAAAAGTATAGTATAATATGAATAATTTTAATATTCTTATTTTATATCCCCTTCCCTTTCAGCTAGGAACTTCATTTTGTGTGCCTTTTTTACATACCTCTTCAGAGCTCAGATGATGGTTTTGAGTAGTTTTTTTACCTTTTGATTTTATTTTAAAATGCTATATTTAAATTTGATATTAGTGATGCTAATCCTAAAAATTGTTTAATGATATATTTGTTGCCACATCACTCATATTTGGGTGATGTGGCAACAAACATGTTAAAGCTAAACTTAATTTATTACTTTAATCTGGTGATAAATTTGCCATTGAAAGTAATACTATAGCAAAGCTCAGGTGATATTGCTACCTTTTTTTTAGTACTAGATGGGTGATATTGCTACCTTAGTATAATTAAAAGTCAGTGTATACTTATTCCGAACTTCTCCTAAACTACTAAACTAATTTCAATCAAACTTGGCACAAATTTTATGTAATAGGAGAATAACTTAGGTAAGATTTTTAAATCTTAAGATAAATAAAAGGCACATATCTACTAAAAGAGGAGTGGTAGCATAGCAGGGTGTTTCCTGCTCCACTCTTGATTGGGGTTTGATTGAAATAGGTTCGAAACCAGCATAGGCTAAAAAACCCAGTGTGATATATTTGTCCCAAGGTCGACTCACCTTATTTACTTTTTTGTTTACTTTTTTTATCTACTTAAAACACATTCACTGATGTACTGACTGATAAATGAAACCTTCAAGTCTGATAGGTTCAATCTATTTGGGCAAGTGGTTGAGAATTGGCAATATTATTGAATAATTTCATAAAATTGCTCACACAAAACTAAAAAAATCAGAGTTAGAGTTTTAAGTAGATTATTATTATAGCTTATTAAATGATTTAGGATAATGAGCTCACCAGCCATGAGGGCAACAGTGAAGCTGTTAATCTGTGTGGCTCAAGTGTAGTGCTGGCACAGCCTTTAGTCTATGTCAGTGTGAGCTCATAAATAAACCCAAGCAACACCAGATAACTCCACTTATGAGATATAAAAAATATATACAGGTTGGATTGAAAATCTTATTTTTCAAAGTCAGTTAAAAACTAAATATAACTCAATAGGAATCAATATCTCATTTGGCTAGTGGTTGGTAGTTGCTAGCTGATTTGATAGGTTCTATAATTTGCTAAGCATTTAGTGGTATTACTACTTTGATAGATTTAACTACTTCTAAACTTATTAATAGCCATTTACAATATAAAACCAAAATAATAGATTAGAATCATCTGGTAATTTATAAAACCCGTGCAAATCAGCTAATTACTACATAAAAATATGATAATATATCACCCTAATTAAGTGATTAACTAAGCCTTATGACAATTTGATTAGATAATAATTAGAGAAATTGATTAGATATCTGGTTTGTTATGCTCAGCAGACTAAAATGCATAAAAATTTGTCATCAAATAAATTAAGCATTAAATATATAGTTTTAGCTTTTTTGGTACATAAAAACAAATAGCTAATTTCTTAATGGTAAATGGATGCAACAACTTTATTTCTTAGTGATTACTTTTTTTCAGATAGTAAATTTAACTCTTTTTTATAATTTTCAAGATTTCTGTGCAGCAGAAAATCGAAATATCTTAACTAATGGGCTCGAACCACAGAAGAATTGGTAACATATGATATAGGAATAAATCTTAATACTAATTGTTTGTTTGCATCGACATTTAATTACGTTGTACCCTCGAATTACTTTCCTGCTTCTGCGATATCTAATGAAATCTGGAAAAATTCTTTCCAGAGTATACTTCCAACCTATAGTAATTTAGATTTAATGTTCAAGGAAACTTCTGGAAAGGATCAAGCAGGTATTTCCTAGTCATAACATTTTATTTTTCCAAGGAATTATGTATGGAAGCAATAAGAATTTTACGCATGTTAAAAATTTATACAATAAAATCAAGAAAACTGGTTACAGTCAACAAAATAAGTCAGATATTACGCTTACATCTTTTAGGGAAAATTTTATAAATAAGCTTAGATCTAATGAGAACAAAAATATGGATTACGGATCTAAAAAAGGTAACTTTTACAGAGATGAAATAAATTTAAAAAGCTTGCTGTAGCAGTAACCTCAAGTGGAGGAAAGAAAATCCTAATGCAAAAGTAAATAATCCATTTTGGGAAGAAAAATCACTATATTCTCCAAAATATATTCGAGGAGCGAAGAAATCAAAGCAAGGAATGTGTCCCGAATGTTATAAAATAGGCAAAGAAAACTGGTTTAGTCTTAGAAATAGCGCATACTGGTATCATATGAACAATTTTCATGGTATCAGTGCAGCAGGGAAATTGTATGATGAGCCAATAAGAACAAAAGTTGTTGATGAACTAGGATCTAATTTAAATAGTGAATTTTCAACCTATGTTCAGTGTGGATACTGCGAAAAGTGGATATATCTATATGGGAAGAGAAAAATAAAATACCCTCAAAAGAACTGGCGAAAGCATGTTCAAATTTGCCACTATGATAAGCTTTAAAATGGACCATATTTCGTAAGTTATTCCACGTTATTATTGCATTTTAAATCTAATTAAATAAAACTAATTTACTAAAGTTGCTAATTAAAAAATACTTCTCTACATTATAATATAATTATAGCTGATAATATACTCTATTTTACCACTTTTTATTTAGGCAAAAATTAATCATATATTTTACTTTTATTAAATTTAAAAAGTACAGAGTATATTACATTTTTATTTATACTTTGGATTATTTAATATCTTGATAAAATATAAATCAACTAAAGAAATTATAGTATTATATAATTTTATACTGAAAAATGTAGCTTTTTGTATCATGGAAAGATCGCTAACAAAAATGATCTTTTTAATATAATCAAAATGGCAAATATAGTCATATACAAGTGAAACCCTTAAAAAATTTAAGCAATTGATACATGTATTTTCATGTAAAGTTCAGGTATATTAAAAATATTGATTGGTATTTTATAAAAACAACTTATTAAATTATAACTCTATTTTGATACCACTCACAAACCAATATATGGAATTCATTCACCCTAGAACAAAAATTCATAATTGTATTTGCAAATTCTTATTGAAAGATAGCAAGAATCTGCTGTGAATTATAAAATTCTAGAACATGATTTTAATATTAGTATCTTATCATTTTTATAATGTTCATTGCATTTGCATCCTTTAATTATTCTAACTTACTCTGCAGTGGTATATCTTTATACACACACAAGAAAAATTTACGTTTGATTCTTTTTTAGTACTAGATGGTTACGTTTGATTCTTATATTTAAAAAGCCTGACCAATCTACTATGAGATAATGAATTTTCTTTTTGCTCTATAAAATTTAATGTTTCATAGATTATGTGTAGAGATAAAAAATACTAAAATTAGTAGTAATTTTATCTTTTTTGACATTTGTAAAAGTATAATTTTTAGTTATGATGATATCATTTATTTATCAATACTTTTGTTACACAGTATAAAATATTTGTAACTAAACAGTTGTTCCTTTAATCTATTTATAAATTTATTTTCATGTATGTTAGTGCATTGTTTATTTAGTAAGAATAATAAAACAAAACTTAATTTACTCAATGTCAATAACATCAAATGATTGACATTAAAGTTGAGTTGAAACATGTACTGATTAGTTTTTACAATAATCATAGTACTCTTTTCTAATCTTGTAAGAAATCCTTTATACATATGAATAGATGTTATAATATGCACAATATCATTAGAGCAATTGTTTATAAATTTTGTAAAAACTTAGCATAAGTAATATATAGTTTCTTCAAGGTAAGTGACCAGGGAATGGATAATACCAAAAGCTCAAAGAGCCAAAATAAAATCTTAACTAACAAAAACCCAAATTGTAAATTTTAGAACAAAAGAACATAACCAACCAGTTGGAAAAGTAGAGAATCACTTACCTGACTATGGCAGAAGGGGAAGGGAGATTTGGGAACTCCTCCTTGGAAGCAGCTTCCTCTTGTAAGAGCAAGGTACAGGATAAGGCAGAGTGACAGGGCATAAAGGCATTTTTGGTATGTGTTTTAATCTTACCTAAGAAAAGGATATCATAAATATTTTATTTATTTATTTGAGGATGGCCGACCAGGGGACAGACACATCCAATATGCAGGGAAGAGGAAAATGGAAAACAGAAGAGGGAAAAGAGTGCAAAACAAAGGAACTCAAAATATATGACTTGGCACACTTGGGGTGACTAGGAGCCATGGGTGGTGGATGACTAGACCTTAAGTGGTATGGCAGCTCAGGGGCTAGTAGGGTGTACCGCCTATGAAGACTGTGAGGTTTTCAATGTCATAATGATGGAACCAGATTGGAATCCAGTTGCCCATCCATTTCTTCCATTTGTGTTGGAGTGATCCAAATAGCCAGGCTTGGAAGTGGTCAGTCAAATGGCTGTGGAACCTGACAATGGCTTTATTGAAATTGTGGAGGATCCTGTTGAAAGTGTTGAGGGTAATTGTATGAATGGATCATATTGCAATAGTCACAATTATAGCCCTTAGCATCTGGGGGATAGGCGAGGCCATGTTGAGTGCTAGGATATCACAGGATAGTCAGAATTCAGCTGTTGTTGATTGTTGAAACAAGTGCATCACATTGGCCCAGATATGCATGGACGGCAGGCACTCTTCCAGGCAGTGTGCTAGTGTGTTGGGTCCACCACATATGGCGCATGTCTTGAACATTGAGAAGGTGCAGTCAGCTGTTCTAAACATATGGCACATGTAGCACCACACTGTGGAGCACACTTGTGGGGATAAGAGGGGGCAGGTGACAAGGTCCCATACCTGCTTTTGGGTGTGCAAATCATATAGGACATCTTGGTAGTCTAGGTAGTCAATCTGGAATAGAGGAAAGGATGGTAGTGGGGCAGGCGCATTAGTCACCGTTTGTCCCCTGTGGTGTTACACATAACCAGTTTGAGGGTGAATGTCTTCAGATTGCTGTGCATAGGAGAAGCTACAATCCCCTTGTCTTAGGTTGTACAGGATGCGTTTAAAATATCAGCTGGTGTTGTGCGGTCCAGTGGCAGTTGGATGTGTTGCAAGGTACTTCATCAGAGTTGCAGGGTTGGAGGGGGACCTCAGATGTAGTGCCCTTGTGAAGTTGGTTTGGGCTGCCTTAGCCCAGTGGGGGGATGGTGGGTTGGGTGACATTGTGAGAGCTACCCATGAGCTGAGGATTTGCGTTGCTTGTTCTGTGAAGTTGAGCAGCCCCATTCCACCTTTCTTCCATGGGCCATACATGGTCTCCAGCCTTACAGGTGCGCGGTAACCAGACCATATCCAGTTCTGCAGGAGCTTGTAGACTGTGTTGGTAAAGTTGGTGGAGAAGGGAACCGCATGGGCAGCAAACCATAACTTTGACAAGATCAGGGAGTTGGCTAACACAACTCTTCCAGTTAAACTAGCTTTACTCCTCCGCATACATGTCATTCTTTTTGTGATGTTGTCCAAAATGTTGGTTTCGATGGTGTCAAGTGCATATCCACTGGCTTTGAGCCATAAGCCCAGATGACGGACTGGGTTGGTGGCGGGGTGGTGTGCAAAGGGTAAACACAGTGGTTTTACTGGCTTGGATCGTTGTTGTGTGGTTGGATGTGTGGTTGGTTGGTTTGTGTGGTGGTGGGAGGGTGGGGCCCAGTTCAAACTGAATTTGCTTAAAATAATTACCTATGTTTTCTGTTTGTTCAGCATGGCGTTACTCACTGACTCATACTGGTGAATAATGCGCTCAATCGCCCTGGCATCCCTATTGCCTGAGACTCCAACAACGCAGTCATCAGCAAAGGCGAGCATTTTGGTTGGTAGTTGTCCCTCCAACCTGATTCCAGTGAGCTTTGAGTTTGCAATGTGGAGGAGAGGGTCAAGGGTAAAATTGTATAGTAGGGGGCTGAGCGGGTCACCTTGTTTGAGGCCCCTTTGGGGGTGATGGTGTCAGTTAGGAAACCTGGGCCTCTGATTGCAAACCTGGCTGAGCGCGTTAGGAGGAGAACCAGTTTATAAAACGGGGTGGTAGGTTGAAAGCCTTTAGACACTGTTCTAGGTGACCCCAGTGCACTTGGTCATATGCTTTCTTTTGATCCAGAAAAGCAAGGGCGCCTGTGGGGTTAGCTTGGCAGATGTTGGCAATTGTGTGGATGTTATCCCAAATTGAGCGATTTGGGATGAAGCCAAACTGATGGGGGAGAGGGCTGTCTGAGCAATGCAACCCAGACGCTTAGCTAAGATTTTAGTTAGTATTTTGGTGTCAGTATTGGCGAGAGCGATTGGACACCAGTTGTTTAGGTCTGCCTGGTCTCCTTTTTGAAGAGTGTGACCACATATGCGTCTTGGCCGCCAGGTAGAAGGGTTGTGTCCTCCAGGCACTTGTTCATAGTTGCCAGTAGTATTGGTGCGATATATTAAAAATATTTTTTGAAAAATTCATATGGTAGGCCATCCGGCCCAGGGCACTTGTTGCATGGAGTTGATCTTATTACCTCCCATAGTTCATCTTTAGTGATGGGTGTGACAAGGTCTGGTTGATCAGCTATAGTGTCAATATTAGCGGATGATGAAATTTTCTAATTTCTCTAGATGATGCAAAATCTGCCATGTTCAGGTCAGTGTAAAATTGGTGTAATTCAGCCAATATTTTGGATGGCGTGGACGCCAGTGTGCCATCTGCTCGGTGGACCTGTGTGCAAGTTAGCTGGAACCACAGGCGGCCCCATTGGGGGGTGTATCCCTTGTGAGGTGTATTGTTTTCTAAGTGCTGAAGCTTTCTGATAGCCTTGTTGATTGTCACGGACATTGCAGCTGTTTTTCTGGAGTTCAGGTGACAGGCTTTCTTGATTGCTCGAGCCTTGAATATTTCCCACTCAGAGATTGGGTTCCCGTTGGGTGGTCGTCTTTCTTGCTGTGTTGTTAGCACAATCTCATTCCAAAGTTTTAAGCTCTGGAAGATGGGTGGTGCTCAGGTGAACTCTGTGCCAGGTTAGTGGCTTTTGGTATTTTTCTGAGGATGATAATGCTATTGAGACCATCTGGTGGTCAGAGAAAGGGATAATTATTGTTGTAAAATCTAATACCCAGTGGTGGAAGTCTATAGGGGCGAGCATCAGGTCAATCTGGGTCATTGAGACCAGCTGGTTATTGTTACGTTGGGCCTCGTCATGTTGGCCAGGGTGGGGGCTTGTTTGGGAATGGTGTTGCACAGGCCCAGTGTTGCCTTTAGTATGTGTAGTTTTGTGTGGCCTCAGGGTATAGCCTTAGACTTGGGCCAGCGATCAGTAATGATGTTAAGCCAGCAGTTGAAATCTCCCATGAAAAATGTTGCCTCGGGAAATGGATTGAGAGGATATTGGAGAAAAAGTTTTGGCGGTCCTTCAGATCATTTGGGGCATACACACATGCCATGGCAAAAGTTTCTCCATTCCACTCAAGATCCGCTAGAAGCAGCCATCCCTCCAGGTGGGAGGATGTGCTTCAGATATTTACTGGAGGGTCACGGTTAGTTTTAATTACCACCCCACAGTGGTATGTCCAAAAGGATTTGGCCGGAAGGAGCATGGTTGACCATGACTCCTCCTCCCCCAGTGGACAGTGGGGTTCTTGGATGGCCAAGATGTCCACAGGTATATTGTTCAAGAAAGCCATTTTTTTTGCCCAGGATGTGGGGCCTTAGCTCCCGCAATGTTGAGCGTCCCTATGTTGATTGTGGTAGTCTGCACATCAGGAATGCTGGGGCGACCCACTGAGGTCACCCAGTTCCTTATCGCGGGTCATATTGCGAGTATGGGGCCAATTAGCCAAATTGGTTCCAGTGTGTTGTTTGGCAGTCATAGTATTGGTTTTGTTCAGTATTTTCTGGCACAGATTACTCCATGGAGTTTGGGTCTGGCGTGGGTTGGTTCATGCCCCATCAGCAAAAAATTTTCCGCCACTTGCCTGTGGGTTTGATGGGCAGAAACTAGGTGTTGGGGTGATTGGGTTTTGTGCATGAGTGTTGTCACATTGTGATTGGTTGAAATGGTCTTCCATATTGTGCGCATGAACCATGTTATCGTTGGTCACATGTGATTGGCTGGGAGGATCCACAGTGGTGCATGGTGGATTTGCTCCAGCTTGGTTGGAGGTGTTTGATTGGTTGTGTCCAAAAAATTTCATCATTTTGGTTGCATTGGGTTATATGCAGGGGATCTGATTGGTTTTTCCATTGTGCTGCCATAAAATCCACCTGAATCTTTTCTGGGGAAATTGTGGTGCAAGCTTGGGTCTCAGCAGAACTTGCAGCCAGCTTTCAGGCAGTCTGTGTGCGATGACACTCCTTGCGTGAAACAGGCTTGACCAAAGCAACGTCAGCTCTTTTGCCCCAATAGAAGGCGAAAGTGGAGTCCTTAATTTTGCCAAAAATTGGGCTTGTTTCGTCCATATTGTCCTCACAAAATTCTGGTGCTTCAACCCCGCACTTGATGGGGCACGCGTGGTCTTTGTGGCCTATAGCTGAGCAGAATTTTCAGATAGGTGGGGTGTGTTCTGATGTGTTGTGGAAGGGGCGAGATATGATGCCATCGGGGAGGTTGATGGTCACTGTGCATGGAATGAGGGTGATATCCTCTACCACGTCCTGATTAAGTTCTATAATGGCTATTGCCTTCCCTGTTCACATGTGGGGCAGGAGTGGGAATTTCTCAAATTCAAATTGTTTGATTACGCCGTAAACTTTGAGGCCCCTGTGAAGCTCATCTGTGAGGATATCACAGTGCAAGGTGCTTGGAAGTCAGTCAAATATGATGAATAGGTTGTTTTCCTATTCCATTGTGTGCGCACCATGTGGATGGTGCGGTCTTCATTGTTAATTTTTATGGACAATATGATTTTTGCTGCTTCGCCCCTTCCTCCGCGGACATGAACCTGATGTCCACCCATCCTCTATGTAAATTTTTATAATTTACTGAGACGGTGTTCAGGAAATTTTCAGAGAAGGCCTCCCCCATTTTTTTCCACGATTTGAGGGAAGTATCACTGACCATAATTCTAAGGCCGTGCTCAAGGGAGGACAGGGGTTGGGATTGTTCTATTTTAGTATATGCGCCCATTTTTGCAGAAATTGCAAAACTCTGGGTGTGGCGCTGTGCTCACCCTTTTTGGTGGGAGGGTGTGTCAACATTCCGCTGGGGCATTTTTCCCCAGTGGATTGGGAGGGCTTTGGGCCTTTCATGCTGGCCACTTTCGCCCAACTGGTGTTGTTGCGGACAAATTTGCTTATATTTCCTGGTTGATTGTCAATCTTGGAGAAATTGCATAGATTCATGTTACTAAAAGTGATGGTAACAGAAAAAAAGCTTAGGATATCATAAATAGATGTGTTGAGATTTTATATGACTGGACAATAAGCCTGAAATAGCTATGGCAGATTGGGAAGAATCCACCAACCATGATATCAGTTATGATATTTGAGCATCTTGAGTTGAGTCAATTTTGGGTCAGATTGGGGTTATTTTTAATTTGCCTTCAATTAAGACAATAATGAGATATTGATAATTAATATATCTTGGTACAGTTGCCTCAAACTAAGGTGATAGAGAATTGAATACCATACTCTGCTGAAACTAATGAGATATGGCAGAACTGATTACCAATCTGAGAAAAAGGTATTGTCTGAAGTTTCTGAGATTTAAGTAAGATGAGGTGATTGAAGAAAGAAGTTAGTAGCTTATAGTGAGTGGAACAGCAAGTATCTGCTGAATATCTTATTAAAATATATTTACTGACTGACTGACATATTGACTGACTGACTGACTGACATCTAAAACATTTGAGTCTGATAGGTTCAATCTAATTAAGTTGAGTGGGCGAGAATTGGAAAATATATCAAATAATTCATCAAATTTCTTTCCAAAAACTAATATAATCAAGTATGATAAGCTCAATCTATTTGGGCAAGTAGGTGAGAATTGGCAAATATATTGATTAATTCACCAAATAGCTCACCCAAAACTAATATATACAAAATATAATTCTTAACCATTTATTTTATTTATTTAGCTATATAAAACTTAACCACAAATTTTACTAAATTAAATCATCTCTACAATTCAAGCCCCACTGATGATCTTACCATAAGGTATTGTTGTAGTTTGATTTATTAAAGCTTTTTACTCAGTTAGTTGTATAAAGCTTATCAACTTAACAAAACACAATCATTAATGCACTAACTGACATATGAAACCTTCAAGTTGGAAGGGTTAATCTATTTGGGTAAGTGGATGACAGTTGGCAAATCTTATCAAATCTTAAACTATCAAGTCTGATGGGTTCAATCTATCTGAGCAAGTGGATGATATCAGCAAATATTATCAAATAATACACCAAATCGTTAAATCAAAATAAAAGGCAGTTTTAGAGGTTCAAGTAATTATAGATTAATTAAATTTATAATACCCAGCTCAACATCCACAAGGGCAACAGCAAAGATCTTAGTCCAAGTGGCTCAAGTAGTGCTGGCACAGGCTATAGGATATGTTAGTGTGAGTTTATTATAAACCTGAGTAACGCCGGGAAATTTTACTTAAACACAATCACTTACTGATTCACTGACTGACATCTGAAACCTTTTGAATCTGATAAGTTCAATCTATTTGGGTGAGTGGGTGAAAATTGGTAAATCTTATCAAATCTGAAACTAACGAGTTTGATAAGTTCAATCTATTTGGGCAAGTGGGTGAGAATTGGCAAATATTATCTAATAACTCACCAATTGCTCATCTAAAATATTTATTCTGATAGTTTCAATCTATTTGGGCGAGTGGGTGAGAATCAGTGAATACTTTTAATATTTTTCCAAATTTCTCACCCAAACAAAATAAAAAGCAATGTTAGAATTTTAAGTAGATTATTATAGCTTATTAAGTAGATTAGGATAACCAGATCACCAGCCATGAGGGCAACAGCAAAGCTGTTAGTCCAAGTGGCTCAAGTAGTGGTGGCACACTTTTAGGCTATTAATGTGAGCCCATAAATAAATCCAAGAAATGCTGGTAATTCCACGAAAAAACATATGTTTTCTTTTCTTTCTTTTCCCACTTAACCAAACTGAGCCACAGCAACACTGGCCAGGTACAACTAGTATTGAATATTTAAAGTGTCGTTCAGAGTGAAAAGATCTATATTTTATTATACCATATTTTTAAGTGTGTCTAGAGACTGACAATCTTCATATCATCTGTCTGATTTCTCAGTGGGTTCAACCCTGTACAAAATCTCTTATCATATCTTAATGATTCCAATGAAGTTATAACAGTGGTGTTTACTACAGGAGGCCCATTGAATAATCACCAAAAATTTCTATTCTGCAATTATGGTCCTCACCGAAGGGGAATCATCCCAAACAGTTGCACTGGCTGTGACCGCAGAACTAAAAATTGTTGTGGATGCTGTTTAAAAAGCTGGAGGATATCTTTCAGGAGTGCAATTAATTAATGACTTAACTTGTGAGTGCAGCTAGTCAGCTGCGAATACTTGAACAGCAGAACTGGAAGCTCACCAATCAACTGGATGATGCTACTAAATGTCTACACTGCACGGAGCATGAGTTAATACCAATCTTTTACTGACCTTGTCCCCATTGGGAAGCAGATGCACAAAGGGGCAATCAAGAGGGATCTTTTTATGATGAATATGCAACCAGTGTAATGGTCGTCCTGGCCGCTGAAGGGCCCTAACTACCCTAGAGCAGCTGGGCCTTACAAGCCTGTCCCACCTCAAGAGTCCTGTTTTGAGGCACAGACAAATCCTCAGTCCACTTCTAGAGCTCGCAGTTTTGAGCCAAAGGAGGAGATTTGCATCAAAAAACTACCCCTATTTTGCCATAATGGAAACATCCATGGGTTCATAAAACAATTTGAACTTGCGGTGGAAGGAGCCTCTAATTGGTGGAAGGCTAAATTACTGATATACGCCATGGATGTCAGAAATGCCAACCAAATCACCTTCTATCTTCCATGCAGTTCTTTCACTTACCACAAAGTGAAGGAAACCGTGTTGCAGTTGTTTGGTGCAATTCAAAAATGTTGCAGCGTAAAGCTGAGTTTCTGCCCATTGGGTTTCAACGTAATGAGACCCTTACTGCATTTGTGGATTGATTTATGGTGGAAGCCCATGTGTTAATAGGAGCAGGCGTTTTTGCTGAAGCCAACATGTACATTGCAATGACCTCCGCTGTGAAGTCATATAGTGAGATTTATAATGTCATTTCTCCAATTTTGGATGACAACATCCCTCTGCTCAAAATTGTTCAGTTATTGCAACAAAAATCCACTAACTTTCCGCCACCTAATACAGAGTGGAAACACACTGCCACCAAAGCTGGACCCTCTTATTTGGGAAATATTTCCATTTTTTCCTGATTCCACCTAATAACCCCAGCCTTATTATAATCATGCACCCCACCCTCAGCTGAGTTACCCCGAGCAGTTTGACTTCCACTCCGTCCTACTTATGAAAATCAGCAGTAGCCTAACTACTAAACTGGCCATAATTATGCTGAACATCAACAAAGTTATTGACTTGGATGTTCTTATGAGAATTCAAGGATGTGGATCCTATGAGGTGAATTGTTTTAAATGCAGCCACCCTGGTCACCTTGCTTGAAGTTTCACCAACCATCATGTCCCCAATGTACAGCAGGACCGATACTATTAGGGAGAAGATAGATTGGAGTAGAGACGGGACTCTCTACCTCTTCTATCCCAACCCCAGACGTCCCATCTGAACCAGTTATAGTATTTCAAGCCCAATGTCCCCCTATTATGACGACAAAATTTTATATCACCAGCTGGTCAGATGAGTAAACGTACTGACATGGGCACAAACCCAGTCCGCAGCAGTAGAAAGACTTTGGGAGCAACCAAAGCCGTACACCTGCCAGATGTTTGACCAAGCTTCTTCAGAAAAGCTAGATTCCGCCGCTGATGGCCCATCCTTAATAGGTGTAAACGTTGGCCTTCTGGTAGATGCTATTGTAAAAGAGTAACCCAAAGTCTGTGAGGATATTACCAGCTTTCTTGGGAATGAGACCCCTTAATTGTCCATGTAGTAAACAAATTAATATTCCTCTTATACTGAATAAACTACTGTGACATTGTTGTAGCAAAAACTAGATTCGTGCAATCAAAATAAGGACTCTCCAGTTAACATAGTTTCCACCAAGTTGGTGGCAAAGCTAACACTAAAACCTGATGTGGACCACCATAGGGTGTAAGGAACTGCAGGAGCAGAAAACACAGTCTCTGAGGGAGCGTACAGTGCACATTCATTGTGGTTTATTTCAATTGTAATGGTAGCCCCAGCAATAGTGTTACCAAACAGTAATTATAATCTGTTAATTGGAACTGCTTTCATATGACACTATGGGGCTATCTTTAGGAATGACAGAAGAGACCTTTGAAATTTTGGGGCGGCGGATCTTAATTTACTTTATCTCCAGTGGTGTGCCGAAGAATCTAGTACACATGGGACCTATCAACCTTGCCTACAGTGATGGGGGTGATTCCAGTTTGCTACCATTGACAGAAGAGTAAGACCTGGGCCCCTCCTCAGCAGATATATGAATATCAATGGATGCCGCTCAGAGCTGCTGGAGCTATATCCATTCCCTCTGGACACCAAGTAATAGACACTGAGTTGGAGGTGGAAGTGCCAGATGGGCTTTATGGGGAGAACTTTGGCCAAAATTAGAAGTCGCTGTTTGAGCCTCACATGGCTACAGGCATATTCTTCCAGATCATGGAGGAATTAAGTTATTGTTAGCAAATATGCATCACAAACCAATACAAGTCCGCTGACGCCAAATAGTGGCGTTTTTACATCTGATTTCAGCGGAGGAGGTCCTCTAGGTTCACAAGTTGGGTCACTGGATGAATTTTGACTAACTTTCCAAAACCATAACTCAGTGTAATGATGGTGATAATTTACAAATTTTTAATAGTTATTGGAAGAACAAAAAGAACAGGCAAAAGCTTTATTTAAAAAATATAAGGAAATTTTTTCTTTAGACAAACACAATTTAATTTGCGCGCAAGGAGTGGTCCATCAAGTGGACACTGGGGATCATCCCCCCATCAGATTTCAGTCGATCTGCCAGTCTAGGGCAGCGGAAATGGTAGTAACTGAGGAGATCAATAAGTTGCTTGAACAAGGGATGCTCGAACCATCAAAGAGTCTGTGGGCTTCACCCATTCTGATTGTCAAAAAAAGGATGGCACCAACTGGGTAGTAATAGACTACAGAAGCTCAACAGCATTACCAAAAAGGACTCATATCCTTTGCCGCAAATTGATGATGCCTCAGATTGGTTAAGAGAAGCTCATTATTTCTCAGCATTGGATTTATTATCCAGTTATTGGCAAATCAAGTTTCCCATGGCGGAACAAGAGAAATGCGCCATTATTACATCCAAGGGGCTTTTTCAACTGACCCATATGCCTCAAGGGCTATGTAATGTCCCAGCTATGTTTCAGCGGGCCATGGACGCCATTCTTGGTGACCTGAAGCTGTCATGCATACTCCTGTACCTCAACAATATTAATGTCTTTTCACATATGATCTCCGAGCATCTTACCCATCTGGAGGAAGTCTTCAGCCGGCTTTTAGAAGCTAATATCAAAATTTAAGCCCCATAAATGCCGCTTCTTTAAGGACCAACTGGAGTACCTTGGGTTTGTGGTGGATGCGACTGGGCTGAGGCCACAACCAGCCAAGGTGGAGGCTATTCAGTAAATGACCCCACTGAGCAGCAAACGTAATGTACAGGTATTCTTGGGAATGATCAGTTACTACTGACACTTCATCCCCAACTTAGGCTGTGTTAGAGGTCTGTAGTTTGAGTTATTAAAGAAGGATACCTCATTTGAATGAATGGAACGCTGCCAATGCTCATTTGATTTACGTTGAATGGCAATAATCAGTGTTCCAGTGCTGCATTACCCTAATTTTGATAAAGAGTTCATTTTTCAGACAGATGCATCCCTTTATGCCGTTGGGGTAATACTATTCCAAAAAGATGATCCAGTGGAGGAGCACTCAGTGGCGTACTACAGTCAAAGCCCCAATTGCCACAAACGTAATTACACTTTGACCAAGTGGAAGTGCTTAGAAGTAATATACATATTATCAATTTAGGGTGTATTTTCACAGAGTGAAGTTTAAAGTCATACTGGATCACGCTTCATTACACTGGTTGCAGAACCTCAAGGAGCCTGAAGGGCGCCTATAGCGATCGGCCCTTAAACTGCAGGCTTTTATATTTGAAAATTCTTCATTGACCCAGAGAAATCACACCAAGATGCTGATTGTTTATTGAGATTACCCACAATTGCAGCTATGGCGGATCTGAGCGACATAATGTTCAATAAGAATTAAAGCAGTAAGTACAACGATGAACCGCCTCAAGTCATCAAAGTATTGGATGGAATAAGGGCCAATACGTTTCAGAAAAACGGTGAATTGTATAAGCAAATGGGGGACAATACCATGAATATCCCTGGCCTTCTGCATTGTCTTATATTATTATGAGCTCACATCAAGCCGTTGGACATGGTGGAATATGTAAGACCCTGGAATTGCTGCGACCATTGTACTATTGGGAAAGCATGAACTTTGACGTTATTGAAACTATTTCCTGCTTTCACCAGTGCCAAGTGGAAAAGCCTTTCTGCCGTAAGATCTCATACCAGTGAGTAAAAGCATATTTTTCTTGGCTTATGATTTTCTAGATGTCGTTGGCCCTCTACCAACGGGAGCTAACTGGTCCAAGTATATTATTTGGCTAAAGACCAACTTGACCAGGTGGGTTAAAGCATGGGTGATATAGGATTTGGGGGCGGTCACTGTGGCCAAGTTTTAAATGAAATTTATTATCCAGCGACATGGATGCCCTCAGTTCATTATCAGCAATAACAGTACCAAAAGACACCTCGCACATCCTGCCAAAGTTAAACGAGATGATGGGCATCTTTGGGGTTCTGATGATACCATACCACCCTGAGTCCAATGGGATGGTTGAACGCTTTAATGGGACCTTGGTGAACATACTACAGAAATTAGTAATGTATTGACCTTCCAAATGGAGTTCCCTCATTTCCACTGCCATGTTTGCCTCTAATATTAGCTACCATTCTACCATAGGAAAGAGCCCCTTTTCCCTACTATATGGGTGACACCTGGCTCTTCTGGAATTGCTCTATATATGTGTAGAAGCACCAGCAGAATGGAACCCCACCGCTATTTGAATAACCTTGAAGACACATCAATCAAATTGAAAACTGAAGCATATTACTTCATCTTAGCCAAGAAGATCAAGAATAAGACTGCCAATCAGGTATGACATAGCGGGTTGGCTCAGTTTAAAGATGGCAATATGGTTCTCTTCCATGATCAACATGTGTTTGGGCATAAACACAAGCTGGCCAGTATTTGGATTGGTCTGTTCAGATTTATAGAAAAAACTGTGGTTGACGCCTATACTATCAAGGACCTTTCAAGTGGTCAGATTATTAACCAAGTACATGCAAAGTTCCTCTGGCCATATAAGCAATAGGAGCCTTATCATCCAATCAAGGGGGTAATATTAAGATTCGCATAAGAATGGATAATAAGCCTGAAATAGCTATCATGAATTGGGAAACACGACAACCATAATATTAGCTATGATGGTTTAAGCGCCTTGAGTTGAGGCGAATTTTGGGTCAGATAAGGGTTATTATTGAAATGCCTTCAAATAGGGCAATAAGGTGATATCAATAATTGACAAATGTTGGTATTCGCCTCAAACTAAGGCGATAGAGAATTAAATACCATACTCTTCTGGAACCAATGAGATATGGCGAAACTGATTACCAAGCTGAGAAAATGGTATTATATGAGGTCGCTGAGATATAAGTGAGATGAGGCAATTGAAGTTAGGAGATTGTTAGTAGTTTAGAGTGAGCGGAAAAGCAAGGAACCGCTGAATATTAAATAAATAAAGTGTTAATTAAAGTGAAAAGCTCTATATTATATTATATTATATTATATTATAAAAAAAACTTTTCTTTCTCGTTGCAATCACTTTTGCAACCTATTCAATTCAAGACTGAACTAGTTTGATAATATCACAGAGGAGATTAGTCTGCGCCCATGTTAGGGAGCAGTTGGGCAAGTAAGGTAAGAGGAGCAGGTGGAAGGCCCGCAGCCTCCAACATTCGAAAACGCCCTGGAGAAACCAGTGGAATAGACAAAAACTTTAAAAAACGGCAGTCACTATTTCCCAGAGATACTCACATGGCAAGCATGATGCAACCAGTACATCAATACGCCACACTTCCAGCCACTTTCGTCGGTGGAATTTGGAGTCCACGTGTTCCTAGACATCCAACAAACGGCCTTATGGGAAAAATTTTGTGAAGATGTGCACAAAATTTTCCCGGCTGCAGTGTATGTCGCACCTCACTCCATGTCATGTGGTTGGCTGTAACTAGGTTTTAAAAGTAAAGAGGCAGCAGACTAGGCTGCGGCGGTGCATAAAGTGGTTGACCTCCCCAAAGGGCAACGGGTCGTCAAAACCAAATGCACCAGATAATAAAATCAAACCAAATTTTCCTCACGTTTGACTTCTTGCCTACTACGGTAAAACGTGACATTTTGGAACAACACCTGAAAGATGGTCTCGCCATATACAGTGAAATACAATCTTTTGAAATGCAACGCTTCATGCTGATGCCACACCTGTGCACCAGCAAAGCCATCACAGTCCTGACCCCAACTGAGGAGATTGCAAAGGACCTAACCCAGATCCCGCACTCCACTTTTATCAATATTGCAGGGCATACCACCCACCCATTCTGGGTGACCGTGGACAGCGCGCCCCCCATTTGCACCCACTGTGACGCGTTCAGCCATAAGGCGCATGCGTGCCCCAGCAAGGAGGGCGTCACATTCCAAGAGCACCCCTTGGCAGCCATGGCCAGCGGAGAGGTGCACTACAAACCAACTGCAAGCACCAAAGAGGCTTTCCCGTGGGGAGCACAAGGCTGCTACCTACTATTAAAGCCTATCTCCCCACAAGAGCGGAAGAAGGCCAAGCATGCCCACAGGGCCGTGGCCAAGGAAGCGGCCAAAGCCACCACCGCTATCCCACACTCACAATGTCAGGAGGACATGGAAACCTTTATGGCGGAAGCAACTTGGGAATCCATCAACCAATCAGATTGTGAAGCCCATGCTGAGCGGGCCACTCAATCTGAGGATCCAATGGGGGATTCAATCTCACCCAATCGTTGCACCCAAGCTCCAGTCAAAACTGACTTGGGACCCATCCCAACTGAAAATTTTTTTTCAACTGGCTCAATGGTGCACCAAACTCATCCGCACCGCAAAAAATTCGTCCGACGTCAGGAAAACAAAAAGCAAAGGCTAAAGCCAATGCAACTCTTTCCACAAAAATTAACAAAAACCCTGATAGAGTTGCTGCTAACACCTGCACTGCTGTGCAGGTCCGTGGGGATATAGAGGAGGTTGGTGGGCCTGGGTGCCCATCCCCTCGCACCTATGGTGTGATGGGGGAAACCTTCACTTTAGGGATGCTGAATATCGCCAGACTCAAGGCCTCCCCATCCTGGGCTAGGAAACTGAGTTTTATACAACACAACTTAGCCGTGGATCTCCTGGCCATCCAGGAGTTCCAAGGTCCACGAGGTTCTGAGGAAGCTTGGAAAACAATGCATCTCCCATCCCTATCCTATTGGTCGAAGCACTGTGGGGTGCTAATTCAGAAAAATAATTTTTTCAGATTTTCATCTTCAGAAACATTCCTAGATAACTGAGTTCTCATTGTCACTGTCTTGTGGGATGACGTAGTGCATACAATCGTCAACATCTATGCCCAAAATGGTGCATGCGAGCGTCAGGAATTTTTCTCATTGGTCAAATCCCTCCCGCTACCCCCAGACTCTTTCCTAGTCGGCGACATGAACTGTTGGCTTAACACACCAACGGACCAGTCGCCTTCCTCACCCCATGCCCCCCAGGGTCATGTAGAACTGCGCATTCTAAAGGCCACCCTCAGGTTAATGGATGCGCTGCTATGACATGACCCGCTGCTCAAAAACATGATGCGTCCCCACGTCCACAACAGTCAACTAAAGTCCATGACCCGCATCGACCTTATCCTAATGCTGGCGAAAAACCAACCCCACATCTTCCACTTCAAAACAAAAAAAATGGAATTCTCCAACCATCGACTGACCTTGCTAACCTACCACCTACCTGTCACAGCTTCTAAGGCCCCACATTGGTGCAAAATCTGCCCCTCCGAGCTCGCATACCAGGATTTTCCACGCGGGTGGAAGCGGCAACTTTGGCAAATATGTTTGTTGCACCGTTTTGTGCAGACCCCATTTCCACATGGGCAACTTTCAAAGATGACACCATCTGCCACTATCACCATCTCTCCTTAGACGCTCACGAGCCACATTGGCTGTCATTTTGTGCACTCTGAAAGAGTTGGCACATCTGGAGTCCAACACCCCAGCTACAGGATACAGCTCTGCATGGGGCTGGAAGTGGGCGGAGGCAGCCGCCCACCTCAATGCACTCAAAAGGCAACACAAATATTGGGTTTGTGTTCAGTACAGGGCCACACGCATCACAAAAGGTGACAAGTGCACCGCATATTTCTTTAAAAAAAATTTTGCACCATGCCAGAGCGTGGCCTGCACACAGGTGCGAAGAATGGATGATTCCATTGTGGATACACCAGCCGAAGTAGCAATCAAAACACAAAAGTATTACTCCAAGTTGTACCAATCCGATCCAATTCAGCCAGCTGAAGTGGCAGAATTTCTCGACTGAGCCCATATCCACACCATTTTCCGATACCCAGAAATAATGAATTTGATTACTCTGACCAAATTATGGACAGCCATTTGCGGTGCACCAAACCAAAAATGCCCAGGCCCAGATGGCATTCCATATGAGTTCTACAAAAAGTATTACAAATATATATCCCATTGCTGCTCGCCTCACTTAACCAAAGCCTTTTGGAAATGCGCCTCCTACCAAGAGGACAGGAGGCCTTTACCATCACACTCTTCAAGAAAGAGATAAGCTAGACTTAGCCAACTGGCGCCTCATTTCTCTAACAGACACAGACACTAAAATTTTAACAAAAATTATGGCTAACCGTTTAGGGACTATAGCATCTGCCACCATCTCCCCAAAACAATTCGTTTTCATACTCAGAAGGTCAATTTGGGATAATGTGCACTTTGTGGCTAATGTATGTCAATCCACAGCCTCTGGGGCACTTGTATTCTTGGACCAACAAAAGGCCTATGATAGAGTAAACTGGGAATACCTAAGGGCCTGCCTCCATCAATTCTGCCTACCCCCTCGCTTCATCAACTGGGTGATGCTGCTCACGAAATCTTCAACAATGTCAGTGCGTGGCCCTGGCTTCTTAATGGAAGTAGTCCACCCTCAAAGGGGCTTGCAACAAGGGGACCCCCTCAGCCCACTCTTATACAACTTCAGCCTTGACTCACTACTGCGAAATGTGAATGCCAACTCACCGGGGTCCATGTGCCAGGCCAAGCCCCAGTCAAGATAATAGCGTTTGCAGATGACTGTGTGGTTGGGGTGTCTAATAATCAAAATGCACGCACGCTTGAAGCTCTCATCCAGGAGTATTCCCGGGTAAGCAACGCGGCACTGAACGCTTCCAAAAATGAAAGCATCCTCCTTGGCCGGTTTCAGAACCGCTGGACCCCAGCAATTAGTTCACAACCCAGCCCATCTGCTCGCCCACGTCCTCGCCCTACTAACTCAACACACATCGCCCCACTGGTACTCCCCTTTGCGCCACGTCCTACCATAGGACTGGTACGCCATCTGGGCGTGTGGATGGAGGCAGGCGGATACGCGTCAGCAGTAATGAAGTGCCATATTCTGGACAAAGTGATGAAGCGAATCGCCTCTCTTAGAGCCCACCCTACTTCCCTTATTAGCAGGGTTGTTTTAGCCAACTCTATGCTCCTCTCCAAAGTCTGGTTCAGAGCTCACGCCAACCCCTTCTCCCCAAGCTTCTTCAAATCCTTGTATGCCTTGCTGCAAGGATGGCTTTGGTCAGGCCGCCCTCCACCAGTATGGCTAGAGGTCATTTTTGGCCCTCATCATCATGGTGGCATGGGCCTGCTTGACTTCAAAGCCCATGCTGCCAAGATCCTGGGCACCTGGATTGCGGCCGTCACCGCCCCTACACTACCCTCCCAACACCGGTCCTGCGCAGCCCACTCCAACTTCTCCCGCACCTTGGGCCTCAACAATCCATCGAACCCCCACTCCCTGATGAAATACCTCGCATCACACGCATCGGCCACAGGTCCTCACGGGACTAAAACCCACTACAAATGAATCCTACTCTCCATGCAGAGCGCTGAGTAGAGAATTTGTATTAGCGGACATACAACCCAAAGGGGCCACCCCTCTCCTCAGTTCACACAAGAGGTACAGGGGCTACCCATCCATGATGGCGTGATCCTCATTTGACTTCATGTCCTATCCAGGGTGGACTACCTGGACATGATGGACATCCCTTACTCCATTGAGACTCAAAAATATATCTGGAAATATGTACATCAATCTCTGTTGCAACCTCAAGTCCACTCCCATTTGTGGCGCCTTCTGAGGCGGGTGTATCATACAGCTGAGCGCTCTAACGCTTTACACTAATCCAGTGTCGTGTGTGGCCAGTATGGAACGCTGTTTCACCGCCTGGAGAAGTGCCCTACCTAAAGTGATATGGCGCGAAATTTAACGTCTGCTGGGCCAGGATCAAACGCATCCCTTCAGTCTGTCAAGAGATATGTTCGCTCTATCAATGGCCTCCTCCCTTCCACCCTCCCTCCATGCTTTGGTGGTTGCAATCGCCATGTGGACCATCCACATGATTGTCTTAGATGCCATCGCAGGCTCCACCCCCACCCTCCCAGAAGCTGTCCACAGATTCCAGTCTCATTTGGTAGACCACTTTCAAGCGTGGATGTTTGGATACCTCCCACCACGTCGCTGACAGCTGGTCTCCTCCTGGTTCCCAGTCTGGTTCATCAGATCAGACCCCTTCCTCCACACGTGCTCAATTGTGGCTATGGTCCCTTCACACGTTTCCTCCCCCTCCCCATAAGTGGCGTTCCCGCTGTTAACAAGAGATAGCATCGCTTCTCTGGGGTGCCTCCCTTGGTACTAAGTTTTGTCTCTTCTGAGTCATATTTGGAAGTGTCCGTCCCATTGTTGGCCTTCCCCGCAATAAATTTAAATTTAAGTTTAAATAACACTATTGTAATAGGCGAATACTAATCTTTGACAATCTGAGCTGGTACTTTAGTTTTCTCAGCTCCTGCAGTTGCCCTAGACAACAATCAATATGATATACTCATTAGGATGCATTTATGATCAAATATTAAGAAGTTACCAATCTGAAAAAAGGATACATGTAACTACTCAGCTATGAGCACCCATGTACTGGATAAAAAAGACTACAGCAAGAAGGATTACTCTTGTCTGGTAAGGTACTCTGTTTCCACTTTATCTTTGCGATATAATACTTCTAAAAGAAGCACAAAAAAGAACTTGACTCAGTAGATGCAGCAAAGGGCATACCATTTTATGCCACCAGTGAGGTAAAATAAACCAGTAAAGGAAATAGTGGTTTCCAACAACATAACCCTAAGTATACCCCCAAACTGCTTTCTATGCATTACTAATGATAATGGATAAGCAGGTTTAGACTAAGCATTTTGCCAAAAGTTCTCAACCCAGCTTATCAGCGTCCTATTGAGCTATTAGCTGAAAATTTAACCGACAAAGATATCCTAGATAAGAAACATATGGAGATTGGGAAAGGTCAATTACTTATAATTGATGAATTTGTCAAGGTAGATCTATTGATACTCACCTTGATTTTTGGCCTTTTCATCAAAAAATAAAGTTTCTTTAACGCTCAAGTACAAAAATTCAATAAGTTAAATCAGGAGTAACTTGAAAAAGTGCATCAGTTACTTGAACACTATAATGATATTTTCTCAACGTCATATGATGACTATGGTCACATGAAAGACTAGAATCATAGTAATTTTTTTGCACTAGTAGTGCCCACCCAAAAGGGGGAGCCGCCACGCATCTTTATTTGCAAATGGGCCAAACAAAGGAATTATTAGAAATAAAAAATCCTGATATGGCACCTCATCTAACAGTCTAGGAAGACATATCAGAAGGCGAGGAAACTTTAGGAAAACTTTTGTCTGTCACTCGCTTTAGATGGTGGAACATGGCGGACAACATTGAGATAGGAGCATCAGCAACGTGTGGCATAAGGAGGTACAATTGTGGGCTTTATTCGTTGATGAGGCTGGCAGAGTCCATTGCCTCAACTTATTGAGCAAGCTGATGCCCAGCGAAAGTGATGAGAGCATGAACAAAAGTGAATGACTTGATGCGCTGGCAAGTTTTAGGATAATTGGGGTCAAAAAGAGAAGTTTTTCTGCATCAATACAAGTGTGGCTCACATCAAAAGCAAGCCCCTCAATTTCATACTTCGCATCTTCCTCAAAATCATGTAGGAAATTGGGGATAGGAATACTCTCAACCAGGGGTTCCATCATACCATGGTTTTGCTGGCAGAGTAAGGTGTTGGCAGGAGCAGCTGTGGCTCCAACCGCCATTTTGTTAATATTTATATAATGGATAACCATTTTTTGGGTGAAAATGGTGGGGCCTCAAACTGGGAGGATTGACAAAAAAATCTTTTAAAGAGAAATCTAGCTTGACATTATAATGCTGGTTGCTACCATTAATTTAATCAAGACACTTAAGGGTATGATTCAGCTAATTCTGGTCCAGCCACCAGAGTTGGCAAGTTGGCCGCACCTGATTGGCCATGAACTGTTGACCATAGCAGCTCAGCTGAAACTGTTTCAGCCATTGACTCAGGTTGCCATAAATTGACTAAATTTCTAGTTTTTTTTTTAATTTTTGCTTGGCTGTGGCTTTGTAAGACATACCAGAATTCACTGAGGTTGGGGATGGTAGAATCGAGCCCCAATCAAAAAACCGGGTGTGACTTCAGCCAAGCTGATACTGAAGGGGGAGCAGTAGATTCAGTGGAGGCTGAAACTACCGGGAACTTGCACTTCAAATGGTCTAGTTTGAAGCACAAGGGGCAGATGATATGGCCATTATTGATGCGCGCCCAGAATGGGTGACCAGGGGCAGATCTGTCACAGTATGGGGGGATTGTGAGGAGGGTGTCAATATGGAATGTGAGGATCATTGAAAAGGCGTGAGGCCTTGCTAGATGATTTGCCCCATTGGGAGCCACAAATTGCAACATGAGGTCTGTGCCAAAATGGATAAACCCTCTGTGAGCTTGTGGCGGAGGTGTTTAGGGGAGAAATGGGAGGGCAACCCGGTGAAATGGACCACCAAAATGGCCTCATCTGGGAGCTGAGTGCGAACAGTCAAGAGGGAATATTTTCAAATATCAATGGCAGCTTGGCTGCTGCCACTGCATCAGCTTCAGAACGGAAGCTGAGATCAAAATACCCCTTGAAGGGGTGAATATTTGATAAAGCCGGCAGGTTTATAACTGCTGTGGCCATCACAATGATGGCCACACTTGCATATAGGGAAAGATTCCCATACTCCACATGGAGGCCAAACCGCAGGTTGCTATGAGGGAGCACCAAAGGGCTCCAGAGCACCGCCTGGGAGGTTTCAAGGTGGTGGGCCAAGTCCTGAGGAGGACATAACGCCTAGTGGCATTGGAAGGGCTAGCAGAGCCAGCCTGGACATGCTTCAGCGGTGTCCAAACCACACCAGCAGGTGGCGCACCACCACCCCATGCTGGTGCAGCAGGCGTCAAAAGCATTGAAATTATTAAAATTTTTGTTTGTTAAGCAGTCATTTTTTGTATTTTTTAAAAATCTAAATTTGGCTTCAATTATAGCTATTGAAGCGAAGGAAAGATCCTGGACTCATTTTATTGATGTAGGAAATACAACACCCATTCTTTTAAAGCCATATAGGAAGTTGAAGTTAGAGAAGTAATAAATGAAAACCAGACTCAAGCAACTATTGGATTCCAGCTTACTTGTGCTTTCCCAGAGTTCATGGTCATCAATGTTACTCATATAAAATGGTGGTCACAGAATATTGATCTATCACTGGAAGCTAGATAGTCTCAAAAATAGGGGCAGCTATCCAATTTAACAAATTAAAATTGATTTGGCCTGACTCTCCAGATCAAATTTTTTCACAATTTAACTCGCCAGTGGCCATTAGCAGATGGATTTACCACTTGAAAAAATAAGAAAGATGCGCGTTGATATGCATGGAAGGATTATTTCAACCTACCCAGCTCCCAAAGGGATTCTGCAATGACCTCGCCTCATTCAACAGGCGATGGATCAGATCATGTTATATCTTAAACAGAGATGTGTAATCATCTACCTATTTGACATAATAGTGTTAATTAAAACTTTTATCAATTATCTAGACCTCCTCAAGTCAGTTTATAATGACTACAAGAAACCCACATCAAATTAAATCCTGCAAAGTTAATTTTTTTCCAACAGGAAACAAAATTTAGGACATTTCATATTGCAGGAAGGGACTTAACTCTTATACATTAAGGTTGAAGAAATCTTCATCATGTCTGAGCTGAAGAGCCATAGAGATATGCAGGTATTCTTAGGAATGATATATATTATCATCAATTTATCCCTAATTTCGCTTTGATCGCCAAACCTCTTGTCTGACTGCTTTCCAAAACACCCCCTTCATATGGGGAATAGAGCAATGAAATGCACTTGAGTCAATGAGATTTTGTTGAATAGAAACTGATCTTATGACATCCAGGCTATATATAGCCATTCCTCCTGTTTACTGACGCCTCCAACTTAGCCATAGGCGCCATCATTTCTCAACTGGATGAAGTCATTGACCACCCAGTGTCCTATTATAGCAAAACGCTTTTTAAAGCTGAGCAAAATTATGGCTTCATGGAGAGATAATGCTTTCTGTTCCTGGTAGCGAAACGTCTCTAGCCTTTCTTGTATAATTAAACTTTATAGTTGTGACAGACCATGATTCTCTAAAGTGGCTATAAAACATGAAAATCTGAAATTAAGACTAGTCCGTTGGGCTTTCAAATTCAGCACTGCAATTTAAATACCATATGTAAGTGGGAACAAAGCACATGGTTGTAGATGGTTTATCCATATTGCAATACTATATATAGACAATAGTGAAGCTGAATGATTACATGACCTAATCATGATGCCAAACTCTTGATAGGACAAATGAACCAGTTCAAAAAATGTTGAAACATCATAAACGAAATACTAAAGTTCTCAATGGATTACCATATAAGAAAGTTGTAACTGAATGGCTACTTTACTTGTGACATTTGGGATGAGATCCAATTATAATGGATGCCCACAATACCTTAGGACATTAGGGCCAGGAAAACTTATGAATATATCAAAGATTGTTACTGGGAAAAAATACTAGACTAATTAGTGTAAGTCTTAGGTGCTTCCATAATTTGTAAAAAGCAGACGCCGCATGAGGCCAAGTACAAGTATCAACTTAGACCCCTCAGCAGATGTTTCATAACATCAATCTTAGATGTCATAGGTACAATAGCTGATTCCATAGGAGGAAATTGGTATATCCTTGTAGGAACTGTTTATATTTTATAAAGTGTTAAAAAATTGCTAAATCAGACAGACCTCTAAAAAGCTATTGGTAAAATTTTTTAGTCAAAATATAATTACTAGGCATGGCTGCTCACAAGTTCTACTTTGCAATAACAGAAAGAACTTACTTCTTGAGTTGTGAGGATCTTAGCCATAAGCATGGGAACTCAACAGATATTCTCAGCGCCTCATAACACATCAACTAACAGGAATATAGAAAGAGCAACTAGGACGTAGGTCGCAATATTATGTAAGCTGGCCACTACCAATCCATTACAGTGAGACCACTGTCTCTGAAGTGCGTTAATGGCTTATTGAATAAGTTTCCATCATATCATCAAAATGTTACCCTTTATGGCCTTATACTGAAGAGAAACTATTATTATGGCTCTATTTGCCCGCAAAAATATCAGTGAAAATCCTAAAGAGCCTAAAAAAGTGATAAGAAGATTAGTCCAAAAGATTATACAACTTCAATGAGAGGCAATAACAATTTTACCAAAGATGGTTACAAGTGAAAGCCAAGCAGCTAATGCATCACGCCAACCTCTAACCACTTTTGAGATTTCAAACTTAGTCTTGTACTATTAAAATTGTATAGCACTCCAAAGAGGAGAATTAGATTTCATCTGGGATGGGCCATACGCTCTAACCTAAAAATGTGGGGTTGAATACTTGATCAAGTCTTGCAATATGGAGTAACTGTCAACACAAACGTAGTTAATTATTACCTCATAATCCCCTGTCAATAATTGAAGGGGTTAATGTCAGATATCAGGATTTTGTACATAATGGGTAGAATATCAAACATTTGACTCCCACAAGAGAATTGATACCTAACCCAAGAAGGGGTTTAAATAAAGTCACATCAATTGATTACATGGAAAAACCAATAGTCAGTAAGGCTCAACTCAAACTAGGAAATTCATTAGACCAATTTTAGCCTAGTATACCCCAAGACGAGATCCTGCATAATTTTAATGTTGAAATCATAGAATTCTTTCTTTCGCTTCAATCATAATTTTGATTAATCTGATTTTAAAAGTTTTTTATAAAGATACAACCTAGATTCTTTGAGCTGTTTCAATCCAATGATGTCAAATTAAATGGCTTTAATCCCCACATGGGGTGGTATTGCACCTCCTCCTGGTGTTTTTTGGCTGCAGTTGAAGTTTTCTCACGCTGTTTTGACTGGCTCCAAATCCTACCAGTCAATTTGTTCCCCTTGGGATCTTGACCAACACCTTGCGCACTCCCAAATGGTGCAGAGAAAACCCTGGTGCTCCACCAGAGCAACCTGCACTTCAGCCTTCAAGTCAAGTATGGGATTCTCTTCACTTAAATGAGTGTCACCATTATTGATATGAATCAGGCGGTGTTTAAATCTGCTAGATTTATTGATTTCCGCCCTTTCAAAGGCTATTTTGATTTAGGCTCTTCTAGCGAAGCCCAGGCCATGGATGCAGCGATGATGCCATTTTTTTATAAAAGTACCCCAAACCCAACCACCTGTACTCAGTTGCCAGCAGATGCCACTCTGGTGCTTCAGTTTTCTGGGCTGCCCAGCCATCTCTCTCCTAACCAGATCCGCCATGAGCTCCTGTAGGTATTGGCCGCCTTTGGCGCAGAAAATATCCACCAGTTTGTATTTCCAAATGGAGCCAGATGACTTGCAGGGCCTCGCGCCTTTGCAACCATCCAACCTTTCTACTGGGACACCCACCTCGCCATCCCCCATGTACTATTGCCCACTCTGCCCCAGACCACTAATTCTGCGCCTGCGTCAAAAATGAATGCTCATTTTGCCTCATGTGATTCATAACTAATAACTCAAAGTGCAAGTGTTCTAACGCTGCCATTGTAGAAGCTTCCATTGTTCCTCCCTCTGGTGTCAGCCCTACACTAAATCTGCCTCAGTTATTGAATGGGGTTCAATCCTCCCTCCCCTTCCCACACCTACCACGGCCTTAGCTTCTTCTGGGCCAGCTAATGATTTTTAAAGGAATAAAACAGTATTAGATTATCTTTCTTTCACTTTGATATCTAAATTGATGCCAAATTCGGATTTTTTGAAAAATTAAAAAAAACGACCAATTGAATGGGCTAATACTTACTGATGTCTATGCAATCAATGCCTAATGCCCCAGATTGGGGGGGTGCGCTGCCATCTGGCATCTTTCAGCTGCCACCAAAGCGCGCCTGGGCTGGCTCTGCTAGCCCTCCCAACACTACCAGGCGTTATGTCCCCCTTTTAGGACTTGGCCCACCACCTTGAAAGCTCCCAAGCGGTGCTCAGATCCCTTTGGTGCTCCCACAGAGCAATTTGCATATTGGCCTCCAGGTCAAATATGAGATCTCTTCCCATATGTGAGCGTGTCCATCATTGAGATGACCATGGCAGTTTTTAAGCCTGCCAGCATTGATGGTTTCCGCCCCTTTAAGGGATATTTTGATCTTGGCTTCCTCTCAGAAGCTAATCAGAGGCAGCAGCCAAGATGCAATTAATTTATAAAAAAATTCTTTTCCCAACCATTTGAACTCAGCTCCTGGAAGAGGCCACTTTGGTGGTCCAGTTTGCCAGGTTGCCCTCCCATCTTTCTGAATGCCTCCACCACAAGCTCACCAAGGGTTTGGCCATTTACAGTGCAGACCTTATGTTGCAGTTTTGGTTCCAAATGGGGAATATTATATGGCAGGGCCTTGCACCTTTGTGATAATCTGCCCATTTCATCACGATTCCAATCTCATGATTCCCCTCACACTATGATCAGATCCACCCCTGATCACCCGTTATGGGTGTGCATCAAAAACAGCCATGCCATTTTCCCCTTGTGCTTTGTTAAATTTTTGCATTGGAGAAGCTTGCGGGTGCTAATCGTCATAAAATCCAACAATATGGGGGTTGGAACCACTGAAAATAACAAAGAAGTTAAGCTTTAAATCTTGAAAGGTATGTGTTTTTTATATAGTTTTATTGGGCAATTCTGGGGATAATAGAAAAAACGAACCCCCTTGATATCCAACAGGTTAGTATTTAACTTGTCTCGAGGGTCAAAGGGAATGAATTTAAAACAGCTTGTTACATTCAAAATAAAGAGATATATGTGAATACAGCCTATTAAAGCTCAGAAAACACGCTTCACCTTGGCTGAATAATGGATGGGGATTTAAGTCTTGGCAATACATACCCATAAGGTAATGCTTTAATAAATTTCAACCAATCCCCTTTGGCTAAAATTATTTCACCTTGGGGGACCTCCGCCACGCCTATAAAAGGGGTGGTCCCCACTTAGGTATTTGAAGAAATTTGAAAATGCAGGGGGAGAAACTGCCGGTGGACTCCCCAGGTTCCCTTTCATGGTTGGAGTAATCTGACTGTTTGATATTGCGTTATTTGCCCATGAAGTATTCGAAATAGTTTTACCCTGATTTGTGGGGTTCCACTAAGAATCATCCAGGGTCTTTTGGCCTATTTTTTCGCCATATACCTCCAAACCATCTTTTCTATACATTGGACTTGTAGTTGTCTAACATGATTTGAGCTTGACCATTAGAAGCACAAGTGCCCCACAGTTTCTGCTTCAGCCGCTTCCACCTCTCATCCCTCAGGCGTTGGCCCACAGACATTTCACCCCAATTTTTGAATGGGTCTCAATCCTCCCACACCCAACCTTGGGGCAATTTGGTGCTTGTAAAAAAGTGGTGGCCAATCAAAACAAATTTTAAAAAAATTTAGTAAAATTTTGACTGAATTATAAAATCCTGAGACAATGGGTGAACCAGTTTCAGCTGAGCTGCTATGGTCAACAGCATGTGGAAAATCAGCTCCTGCCACTGCCCCAATTCTGGTGGCTGGCCCAGTGCTGACTGAATCCAATCCATTTGAGGCTCTCAAATGGATTGATGAGGAGGAATGGCCGTACCATGTGAAACAGGATTTTGCTTTAGAGGAGTTCTTTGTTCAACTTTGAATTTGTGTACCCGCCATTTTCGCCCTTGAAATGGTCTTCCAATATATAAACATATTAACAAAATGGCGGTTGAAGCCACGTCTGCTTCTGCCAACATCTTACTCTGCCATCAACTCCATGGTATGATGGAACTCCTGGTTGAGAGTATTCCTATCCCCAACTTCCTACATGATTTTGAGGAAGATGCGAAGTATGAAATCGAGGGGCTTGTTTTTGATGTGTGCCACACTTGTATTGATGCAGAAAAACTTCTCTTTTTGACCCCAATTATCCTAAAACTTGCCAGCGCATCAAGTCATTCACTTGTGTTCATGCTCTCATCACTTTCGCTGGGCATCAGCTTGCTCAATAAGTTGAGGCAATGGACTCTGCCAGCCTCATCAACGAACAAAACCCACAATTGTACCTCCTTATGCCACACGTTGCTGATGCTCCTATCTCAATGTTGTCCGCCATGTTCCACCATCTAAAGCGAGTGACAGACAAAAGTTTTCCTAAAGTTTCCTCGCCTTCTGATATGTCTTCCTAGACTGTTAGATGAGGTGCCATATCAGGATTTTTTATTTATAATAATTCCTTTGTTTGGCCCATTTGCAAATAAAGATGCGTGGCGGCTCCCCCTTTTGGGTGGGCACTACTAGTGCTAAAAACAGTTTAAGATTAGTTTGTGGCTCAACCCTTAGTCAACCAGACTTGAACTATAGTTTGTTAGACCACTGATTCTGGCCCCAGCCTATCAGCTCCTGTTTATGGCCTGGGTATTCCCATCCCAATTTTTTGGTTCTCATATAGGTGGATGATGCTGAGGTGGCATATTCTAGAAACCCCAATTTTGAATGGCCTAATTTTTTTAACCCTCACAATTTGACTTCTTGCCATTGATTATGCCCTTTTAAGGGCTTTTCCATTTACAAAATGTTAGGTAAGATGGTTCTTGAGGCAGCCGCTGCCACTGCTAACATCCTTACCTACAAGCCATCCAAGAAGCTATGGAGCTGCTGGCCAATGGAATTTTATGTATGACTTCCCATCTGACTTCTTGATGATGCCCAAGCACCAATCAGGGAGATCACATTCACTGCAGGCCACGCATGCATTGTTGGTGCAAACCTCTCAATGTTCAATATGAATTTCACCAAGACTGTCATCATAGTAAAAATTATTCATTTTTGCCTGAGTTAATCAATAACGAAGAAATCCAACTTGCTCAGTAGCTTGAGGATATGCATAATGAGGCTTCATAGATAGGAAAAATCCTCATCTTGACAGTCTTCAACCTCATGCTGCCAATGCCCCAAATTCATTTTTGTCTGTCCCCTCACGTGCTATCCAATTAGCGCTGAATGGAGTTCACCATGATCCCATTACTAATCTGATATGCGTCTTAGGTTATAAGCCAAAGTGTCATGTTAGGTTTTACAAAGAAGTCCCTTTGTTTGGCTTAGTGCAAATAAAGATTCAAGTATTTTCCCTTTTTTATGTTGGGCCCCACTAGGGCTAAAAAATGAAGTATCATCAAAATATCAGGTAACCATTACACTAGGTGGCACCCAAGGCAGTAAGTTAAGACATACACAAAAAGGGTATGATACTAAATAGGTAATATAGGTAATAAAAGCCATAAGGTTTGCACAGGGATAATCTCACCGAGTAATGGACGGACAATATGGAGATCATCAGTTCCTGAGGTAACTTAAAATTTTTTAAAAACTCAAAAAAATTTCTTTTTAGTGACACTGCGTTATTAAATTTAATATATATAACATATTTCTTCTGCTCACAATCCCTTCTTTATTCTACCTAAAAACCTCCTCCTCTATCTTTCATGTCACGCTTATATACTAAAGAATTTGGTCAAATTCAACTCAAGATCTTGGGCTACTCTTATTTGTCATATTTTAGTTGATTTAGCCTCATAGCTGAGAGGCTCGCCAAAATCTGTTACTATTAAATTCAGCATCGCCTTATTGCCTTATTTCAAGGCAATCAAATAAACAGTATTCCTCATAAGTTCAGTATCACCTTATCACCTTATGTTGAAATGATCTAATAAATAGTATTCTATTACACAATTTTAACTAAGATTAACAAATCCACCATGGCATTTGGGGCTTATCATCCAGTCATACCAATTACACAACATTTTCTACCATTTAATTGAATGATAAGTCTTCTATTGCTTATATGCCTGGAGAAATATGCGTGCACTCAATTAAAAATTTGACCACTCACGGGGTCCTTAATAGTGTAGGCGCCAACACTATTTTTCAATTATTTTGTATATACCAATCTAGATGTTAGCCAATTAATGCTTTTGAAAAACCCCGTGCTGGCCATGAAATAAAATCATCTCTCCTTCTTTTAACTGGGCTATTCCGCTATGCTGTATATGATTGGCAGCTTGATTCTTTATCTTTTTGGCCAAGCTGAAAGAGTACACTTCAGTTTTAGCTTTATAAAAGTGTTCGTCAGATTAGTCATGTAGCATGTAGATCCACTCCACCAGTATCTTCTACACAGGCATAGAGTAGTGTATGTAGAGCTGGTACCATCCATATATTAACTAGAAGGGACTCTTCTCCATTGCAGAGTGATAGATAATGTTGTAGGCAAAGATGGCGGTGGAAAGGAGGGAACTCCAATTGGAAGGTCGATCTGTTATCAATTTCCAAATTTTGTACACCAAAGTCCCATTAACGCGTTCACCCATCCCGTTAAACTCAAGGTGGTATGGGGTCAGCAGAACTCCGCGGATGCCCATCAGCACGTTTAAATTTGGAAGGATGTGGGAGATTTAATTGGTACTACAATCAATAAGGATAAACTGAGGGCAGCCATGTCACTTAATTATACATTACATTAAAAACTGAACTAAAGTGACCTCCCCAGATCTTATATTGCTCGTGCCTTGACCCACTGGTTAAGTGTTTGATTGCCACCAGAAAATACTAGGACTGGTTCTCTCCCATCAATAAGGTCCCACCAACATCAATGGATACTGTGTTCCAGGAAAAATGAGGTTTTACCAGCTGATAAGAGGTCTTCTGGTGGAACGGCTTCTCTAATTGGCACTGGTGGCATCAGGAAATCCTTTTTAGAACATCAAAGTGCATGTTCCCAATATAACCATGGTCACAACACTTCCAATGTCTTGCATAATCGCCATATCTTACTTCTCAGTGTGCGCTCATAATGATATTTTTGGGCCAAAGGTCTCAGGATGTTCACTGTAGTGTCCCTGATCCACTTGTACAGCTCGCTGTTCTTTTGGAAAGTATTGGCCCTCATTCCATCTAATACCTTAATTACTTGGGATAACTCATTACATAGTTCCATTAAGCATTTTATCATACATTATATTGCTAAGATCTGTCATAATGGCGATTGTTGGTAGCTGAAATAGGCAGTCATCATTCTAGTGTTTTGCTCCCAGTCAGTGAAGGATTTTGAAAAATTATAAACTTGCAGTTTGAGGGCCCATCGTTTTAGGCGCCATTCTAGTTTTTCAAGTTATGCAACAAGCATAACGAAGTGTTGACCGTTGCTACTTTTAACTCCACTCCATGCAGGTACACTCTGACCTGCTTATAGGAATAGACCACCACTAAGCACTATCGCTCAGTCATGGTATAGTTCCGTTCATGGCAGTTCAGAATCCATCTGCAGTATGCAACAGGATACTCCTATCATTCATCATCTTCCTAGGATAAAACTGCTCTGACAGTGGAAGGGGAAGCATCTGTTTGATAAATAACTCTTTTTTAAAATATGGTTATCATGGCACTAGCGCACTTATTAATGCTTTCTTCATCATGTCAAAGGCACATTGTTGACATTTGTCAATTCAAAAGTGGCGTCCTTCTTCAACAGTTCAAGAAATTAGACCCCCAATACAGCTGAAGTTGGGGATGAAGCGCCAGTAGTTCACAACTATCCACAAAAATACCTGTACATTGCATTTGCTACTTGGACAGGTCATTTTCTGGTTAGCTTTCACCTTAGATGGCTGAGGTTTAAGCAATTTTTTATCAACCACAAACCCGAGGTAATTCAGTTGGTCCTTAAATAAGTGGCATTTGTAGGGCTTAATCTTAATGTTGGCCTCAGCAAGCCAGCAGAACACCTCTTTGAGGTGGATAAAATGCTCTGAAAACGTTTACAAAAAGACATTGAAATCGTCAAGGTACACGAGGATGCATGACAGCCTAAGATCGGCCATGATAGTGTCCATGGCCTATCAAATGTAGCCAGGGCGTTGCACTTTCCTTAGGGCATACGCGTTAGCTGAAAGAGCTCCTTGGACGGAATTATGGTGCATTTCTCTTGTTCTTCCGCAGGCAACTCAATCTGCCATTAACCTGATATTAGATCCTTTACAGAAATTAAACGATATCCACCTAAACAATCCAAAGCATTGTCAATCTGCGGTAAGGGATATAAGTCCTTTTTGTAATACTGTTGAGCTTCCTTTAGTCTTTTACTACACGGTTGGTAACATACTTCTTTTTACAATTAGGACGGGAAAAGCCCACAGACTTTTTTGATGGGTCCAGAATCCCTTTATCCAGTAGTTTTCTGATTTCCTCAGTAACTACATTTTCAGCTGCTCTCAACTGATGGATTAGCTGAGACCTAATTGGGGATGATCTCCAGTGTCCAATCAATGAACTAACCCCAAAGCGCATCCCAAATTATGTTTATCAACAGCAAAATATTACTTATATCTTTCAAATAAGGCTATCACATGGTCCTCTTGCCCTTCTGATAACCCCATTAAAATTTCGCGTGATCTACTGCCATTACACTGGGCTCAGTTTGATGGGTAGATCAAATATATCCAGTGACCCCAATTTATGAAACCAAAGGACTTTTCAAAAGGGTCAAGTGTAGATACACCACTATTTGATGTCAGCAGACCTGTAATGGGTCTTTTTTGAAGGTTTGTTAGTAAAACCTTGATCTCTCTGTGTCCCAGCAGTATATGATACCTGGAGCCACATGGGGCTCAAGCTGTGAATGCTGATTAGTACTAATAACCTCCCCATAAAGTCCTGTTGGTATTTCCACCTCTAAATCGGTGCTTGATATTAATTGGTGAATGGAGGAACTGATATAGACCTGGCGGCTCAGAGGAGCAGCTTTAATATTCATATATCTGCTGGGGGAGGGCCTGGGTCTTCTTTTTCATTTTATTGTAATGAACTGGGATTACACCATCACTATAAGCAAGATAATATGTCCCATATGTACAGGGTCTTTTGGTACTCCACTGGAGGTGAATTAAATCAGGATCTGCTGCCCCAAAATTTCGAAGGTCTCCTACATTTTATCATTAACGGTTTCAAAGTATCTCATAAAAGCAGTTCCAATTAACAGGTTGTATATGCTGTTTGGTAGCACTATTGCTGGAGCTACCATGGAAATTGACCCAAACCGCAAGAACAGCGCACTGTACTCCCCCTAGGAAACAATGCTGTCAGCTCCAGAGTTCCCATACACCATTTGATGTTCCACATTGGGTTCTAACGTCAACTTCACCATCAACTTAGTGGGCACTTTGTTTACTGGGGCGCCCATATTTATTATAGCGCAAACTCAATGTTTTGCCACAAAAATGTCACAATAAGTACACTCAGAATAAAAAACTTTGACTGTATACTATGTGAATATTAAAAATCTCTTTTTCTGAGAAATCTCATAATACTTTACTGACTTTAAGGTTTTCTTTAACAATAGCGTCTACTGGCAGGGCAAAATTTTTTCCTTTTAGGGAAAGCGCATCTGAGGAGAGACCCAGCTCTCCTGGCAAAATTTGTTTGAAAAGCTGGCAGGCGTAGGGCTTTGGTGGTTCCTGGGGTCCTCCTTTTGCCATGGCCTTTTCTTGAGCTCATGTCAGTACATTTATTTCTCTGGCGGCTACTGATATAGGAACTTGTCATCATACTGATGGGCTTCAGCTGGAAATACTTCTTCAGGTTTAGGTTGGACAGCTAGGGTTAGATAGCGAAGGTAGAGGGTCCCATCTCTACTCTGCTCCATCTTTTCCCTGGTAGTACTAGTCCTGCTGTAAATAATGGTCCTGACGATTGGGGCAGCTTCATGAAAGGTTCCCAGGGCGACCACAATCAAAATAATCTTACCCCATAAGGCCCACGTCCTTGATATTATAAGATGGTCCAAGCTGATAGTTGGACTGTTGGCGGTTGGCGTAAGCAGGACCAGTCCAAGAGTTGGATTGCTGGCCAGTTGTCATAGCAGGTCCAGACCAGAAGTTGGACTGCTGTGGGTAACTCAGATGAGGCGGAGGCGCGTAGTTTTAATAAGGCCAGGGCTACTGGAAAGGATAAAAGCAGGGCAGGATGATTCACCCAAATAAGAAGGGCTGGTGACGGCTGCTGAGGATTTCTGATCCATATATGGTGAAGTAAAGGTGGCGAATAGATGATTGAGAAGTTGGACAATCTTGATCAGTGGCACATCGTTTGAAAAACTGGGGCCATCTAGCTGTACAGTTCTCAGTATGGCTTCACTGCAGAGGTCATTGCAATTCCCACATTAGATTCAGATAGAATTCCTGCCCCAATTAGCATGTGGGCTTCCATCATGAATTGGTCCGCAAACTTGGAAAGAGTCTCATTACAATAGAATCCAATGGTCAAAAACTCAGCCTTTCGCTGAGACATCTTTGTGGTGCCCCAAACAACCGCAGCATGTTCTCCTTCATCTCTTGATATGTAATGGAGCTGCTTAAAAGATAGCAAGTGACTTTATTGGTGCTTCCAAAAACAGGGCAGATATTAGTAATTTACCCTTGCGCCCTTCTGAAGCTCCTTCTGCTTAAAATTCAAATCATTTAAAAGAACCCGTGGATGTTCCCATTGCATTTTAACAGGGCAGCTTATCGATACATACCTCCCTCTCTTACTTATAACTGCAAACCTTGGAAGTGTACTAAAGAATTGGTCAAGACCTATAGCTGGATTCTCAATAAGGAGCTGGTTCAGAAGGGCTAGTGGCGCACGTCTTGTCTGCTGCTTTAGTGGTAGCATGGGTCTCTTTATCAGGCAGTAATTCCTTCACCTGGGAAAATAAGGCCTATCAGTGCATAATTATCCCCAGGGCTGCCATCATGGGTTGCATAGTTCATTCTGCCCATGTGTTTGGCAAAAGCTCCTCAGCTTGGTATCCAACCTCAACTTATCATAATACAATTCTCCTCAAATGGACCCTTGGTGATCTTTCACTTCCCAATGGGGTTTCTGAGGGTGGAATGCTTTTCAACTTCCGCTCTGCGCAGTGTAGCCATTCAGTGGTGTCATCCAGGAAATTGGCAAGTTGCCTGTTTTGTTGTCCAAGGATCTGCAGCTGGCTGAACGCGTTTTTAAGCTGGTTCATTACATGGTTGCACTCCTGAAGGAGATTATCTTGCTTTTTGAGCACCACATCTAAGACAAGTTTGATCTTCATGTACTTGGCTGGAACAGCATGCCGTGAAGATTCCACATTGGTGAATTCCTGATGTTGCTTGGCTGGCGACTAGAGAATCTAGATTGTGTTTGTTCAATGGGTCTCTGTAGTGAGCACCACTGCCACTAAATTGGCGATATGGGTAATAAACGCCATAAGGTTTGCAAGGGCTTATCCCACTGAGCAAAGGATAGATGATATGGAGATTGTCAATTTCCTAAGATAACTTGGTAAATTTAATAAAAATTCTAAGCAATTTCTTTGGCGACACCACTTTATTTAATTTAATATATATAGTAGATTTTTTTGCTCACAAACCTTCTTCTTTCTACCTAAAAACATCCCCTTTTAGCCTTCATGTCATGCTTGTATATTCAGGGCTCTTGTCAATTTTGACCCTTTGGCTTCAGAAATTCTTATTCATCATATTTTAATTGGTTTAGCCTCATAGCTGAGAAGCCTCCAGAAAAATCTATTATCCTTGATTTCAGCAACGCCTTATCTCCTTATTTTGAGGAAGTCAAAAAAATTATTTTGAGGTGGGTCAACCTTGAGACAAATATACCACACTTAGAATGTTTTCTAGCCAGTACAAGTTTCAAACCTAAACCTGCACTAGGGGTGGAAGCAGTTTTACCCACTCAGCTAACCACCCTTTTATTTTGAGGAAGTCAAATTAAATAGTAATCTTAATAAGTTCAGTACCTCCTTATCACCTTATGTTGAGGCAATCTAATTAATAGTACTCTATTACTTAATTTCAACCAATATTTTAAATCATGCCACGGCTATGAGGCTTATTGACCAGTCATACCATTTTCCTCAACAAGGTAAAAAATCAAGAATCTTCCCAAAAATTGACTTAAGTGATACCAAATCTTATCCAACTTAGTACATTTAACCTACCTTTTTTACCTTATCAAAAGTACTACAAAGGCCCCTCAGCCAAAATCACCCGCCACAGTATCTCCCTTTTCACCCAACTTCCTGAAGCCCGCAAAGAAGCTGAAGTTCTCCTCGCAGCTTTTGTTGAGACACTTTCCCGTCATTATCTTGATGCAGAAGTGGAAAACTCCTACTACGCTGACCTCAGCCCCCACTATGCAGATGCCCCAACGCCCTGGCTCTCTGCTCTGATCCGGTACTGCAACCAACACCCCTTGATTGAGGCGGGTCTTTCTGAAAACCAACCCCCCAACCCCTCCTCACCCTCTGCCATGGTGGGTTAAGCAGTTTCTGCTTCCCACCTGGTTAGTAGTTTGTTTTGCCATTTTGAGTGTTGTGATCGGTACTGTCTGTCCCCTGGTCAGCATACCTTGAATAAATCTAAAAGTACTACAAAGGCATTATACAATCAGGGTGCATCTCCTGACCAAGAGCCTCCCATCATATTTAACTTTCATTAATTTTATTACACCTTTTTCTATGGATTTATGTTGTTATATGTAACATATTAAACTTCTATTCTTTACTAAAATAAAATTTACATCATTCATTTTATAACTCATTATGGTACTTGACTATAATATCCACTTTTTTGCATACTTACTATAGGATAGATACTTTAGCTGAAGGGACCAAAACGTTAATTGAGCTCTCAAAAGTAAATGATATACTTATCATGAGTTTTATACTGTTTCAAGTATTAAATGTCAGCATTCTTGGGCACAACACCATTGAGCCTCAAAAGAGAAATCCAACACTTGGGTTACTGATAAAGTTTAAAAAATCCTCATTCTTGAAAAATATTTAAAATGGGTTTCTAGTAATTTTAATTGAATTTTAGCTTATAAAAATCAAGATTACTCCCAACTAGCTGCATTACATGGATTATGGCACCGCTGGCTTTTAATGTAAAAGATCTGTAAGGTCTTATTCTGAGCTTCCACTCAAATCTTTTAAAATATCCCTAAACACCCCATGTTGGCTCCTGACAATCTCAGATATAATTATTGTTGGGGAATCAAAAAATAAAGGTGTACACTGCCATCATTAATCATTCCAAAAGAGTTCACTTACTTATTTTAAACATGCGCCCCCAATATTTGAGACTACTAAGGATTCTAAGGAACGAATAAAGGCTTGCACCAGTGTACTGGATACAGATGACAAGATTAATCAAACTGAATACCATTTCTGAGGTCTCCACGGACATTTGCCACTTCATGTGATTGATGGACCTGGGGAGATGCCATTATAATCCCCAGAACCAAATGTGATTTTTACAAGATCATAGATCATAATTAACGCCCAGATAGATGTGATTATATTCTCTGGAAGCCTTTTAGAAATACAGAGGGATGATGCATATCAGTTAAAGTAAAGTTAATTCGTTAAAAATTCTTAACCATGCGTATGCTAGACCTACTTCTGTGGTACTGGACAGCTTAATCCTCAAGGCACGCATAGTTAGACTCAACACCCAATAGCTTAGTTACAATTACTACACAATGACAAGACTAATACTGTCCAAGGGTTTGGAAGACTTAGTAATATTTAGTTAAAAACCTCTCATTGTGGCTCTAATTAAGAATTCAATTGGAGGAAAATTGATTACTGAACTAAGGAAGAAAGTTGACAAGTTACTGGAGGAATATAATAATTTAAGAGCCACTTCCTTGTATAAATTTATCAGGATGAAAGGGGTCTTACACGATGTAAAGACAGGGTATGCTCCTCCCATCCAATCATGTCCATAACAGAGGACCAAAATAAAGGAAAATTTAGTTGCTACAGAGCTCTAGGAGCTATTGAATAGGGACTGCTGGTACCCTCCCAAAGCCCATGGGTGTCGCCCCTTCTACTCATTTGTAAGAAAAATTTGGAAGTCAACAAGTTGTCATGGATTACTAAAAGCTTAATTTGGTGACCAAGAAGGACATTTAACTTTTGCTTGAATTAATGACTCACAATGTCCACTATCCAGAGATTAGTACTTTTCATCAATGAATTGTGCCAGCAAGAACTGAATAATTGATCTCACTTAAGGATTAAGATAGATATGCACTAATAGCAAGTAAAGACTATTTAACTTATTCAAATGTCACAGGGGCTGTGCAATGCCCTGCCACTTTAAATGAGCTATGGACGGGTTAATCAGAGACCTAAAGTTATTGTGCAATTTATTCTACCTTGACAATATTCTGATATTAAAAATAACTTTCAATGGCACCTGAAGCATCATATTAAGTCTTTGATTGGCTCAGACTTGAGTCCCTGAAGCTCAAGTCTTTTAAGCGTTTACTTTCCCATCCTAAGATAAAGTTTGTTGCATAAAGTCATGAAATGAGGGATCCAACTTCTACATAACAAAGATGTTTCAGTTGATAAAATGATCCCTCCTTTGTAGACTTAGGTACATCCAAGTGGTCCTTAGGATGGTGGGAATTACAGGAAGTTTATCCCGAGGGTTATTGACCTATCTGAGCCTTTAGTCTAAATTTAAATTTTTATTTTTTGGGGAAGGCCGACCAGGGGATGGACACTTCCAATATGTAAACTATCAAGCGCTAATATAAGCTAGAGGCACATCAGAGAAGCAAACGCTATCTCCTGTTGTCAGCAGGAACGTCAAGTAAAGGAAGGAGGGTATCGTGAGTAGAGGCTTGTTCCACTATTGAGCACATATGAAGAAAAGGGTCAGAAGTGATGAACCATACCGGAAACCAGGATGAGACCAACTGCCATTTAAAATGATGGTAGATAACCAAACAACAATGCTTGAAAGTGGCCCATAAGGTGCAACTGTAATCGGCGTACAGATTCCTGGAGGGTGGAAGTATAGCATGAAATGGCATCTATGACAACCGTATGGATAGTCAACATAGCAATTGCAACCACTAAGGCTCAGAAGAAAGGTGGTATAGTGGAATTTAAAGACAAGGCGAAGATGTCCTTAGAGAGGCTGAAGTCTGTGTTTGAGCCCGGCAAAAGAGACGTTGAACCTCACACCAGATCGCTTTTGAAGGTGACACTCTTCCAGGTGATGGACCAAAGTCCCATAAAGGTCACACAACACATGAGGATTGTGATGTGTTGAATCGCTCCACAGTATGGTATACCCGTTTCAACAGCGCCACACATGGGAACAAACTTGTGGCTGCAAAAGAGGGTGATGGGTGTACTTCCAGATGGCTTTCTTGGTTTCTAGGGACTATGGGATATCCAACATGTCCAGTATTTTACACTGGCCATGGTAGGGAACCTCCTGGGTATCAAATTTTTTCAGAACATATTGTCCTTATACTTCCTGCTTGAAGTGGGAGTAGGGAGACCACTCTGAGCGGTGTGCCCACAGATGCTAATTGTTCTACTCAGCGCTCCACATGGAGAGGAGAATTTTTAAAGTGGGGTGGCGTCCCATGTGGCCCACAGATGAGCGATGCGAGGCAAGATAGTTTAACAGAGAATGGGGGTAGGTAGAATTGCTAAGGCCCATGGCATGGGTAAAGTTGAAGTGGGCTGCGAATGACCAGTGTTGGGCTTGAAGTGTGGGGAAGGCGATAGCAGCGATCCAGGTGCCAAGTATTTTGGTGGCATGGGCAACGAAGTTGCGCAGGCCCATACCACCACTATGGCGAGGGCCAAAAATGACCATCAGGCGCACTGGCGGTGGGCGACCTAACCAAAGCCACCCTTGTTTAAGGGAGATTAACGAGGTGAAAAAAGATGGGAAAAAGGTGATAGAATGGGCCACAAACCAAACTTTGGACAGGAGCATAGAGTTGGCGAGCACAACCCTGCCTGGGAGGGTAGTCTGGTGGGATCTGAGTGAAGTGATGCGTTTTGTGACATTGTCCAGAATATGGTGCACATCACTGATGAGGCGTGCCCTCCCACCTCCAGCCACACACCCAAATGGCATACCGGACCAGCAGTGGGTATTGGCACAAAAGGGAGCACAAGCGGGGTGGTATGTGGCAGGCGGGGCAAGAAAACCTGTGAGCTAGCTGCTGAAGCAGGTAGGAACTGTGGTGCAGATGAACAGTGGGCTTGAAACCGACCAAGGATAATGATTTTGGTTTTGGAGGCGTTAAGTACAGCGTTAATTACCCTGGAGTAATCCTGGATAGTAGCCTCAAGAATGCATGTATCTTAGTTGTTAGACACCCCAACCACATAATCATCTGCAAATGCCAGCATCTTAACTGGTGCTTGGCCTTTCACATGGACACAAGTAAGGTGGGCCTTCACATTAAATAAAAGTGGGTCGAGGCTGAAGTTGTACAAGAGTGGGCTTAAAGGGGCCCCTTGGCGGAGACCCCTTTGAGGGTGAACCACATCAGTTATGAAACCAGGGCCACGCACAGCCATTGTGGCAGATTCCGTAAGCAACATCACTCAATTAATGAATTGATGGGGAAGGTGGAACTTGTGGAGGCAGGCTTTAAGTAATCTCAGTTGACCTATCATAAGGCTTCTGCTGGTCTAAGAAAACAAGTGCTCTAGTAGCCGTGGATTGGTAGACGTTGGCTACAGCGTGTATTTTGCCACATATAGACCGCTTGGGAATGAAACCAAATTGCTCAGAGAAGACTATATCAGATGCACTTCCCCCAGGCGGTTGGCCATAATTTTAGTAAATAACTTAGTATCTGTGTTAGTAAGTGAAATGGGGCGCCAGTTTACAAATCTTCTTATCCCCTTTTTATACAGCGTTATAGTGTACAAATCTGGCCCCCAGGAAGGAGGCACGTTTCCAATAAACACTGGTTCATTAAGGCTAGCAACAAAGAGGAGAATTAGATAAAATATTCCTTATAGAACACATAAGGAGTTTCATCTGGGCCTGGGCATTTCTTGTGCAGTGCACCGCAGATGGCATACCAGAGTTCTTCTTGAAAAAATTAAATTTAAATTCAGATAATGGGAAATGGTGCAGATATGTGTACTTTTAAATAATTTTTCAACTTCAGCCAGTTCAACTGGATCATATTGATTCAATTTGGAGTAACAGTTTCAGTCTTCGATTGTCACTTTGGCTATAGCTTCTACGATGGAGTGGTCTGGCCGCCTCACCTGTGTGCAAGCCAAGCTCTGTCATGGTGAAAATAATTTTGGAAAAATAGGCGGAGCATGTGTCGCCCACCATTATATTTTTTGCTTTGTACTGTACACAAACATGATGTTTGTGTTGCCTTACCAGTGCGTTGAGGCGAGCGGACATCTCTGCCCACTTGTGACCCCAAGCTGGGCTGTATCCTGCAGCAGGGACATTAGACTCCAGGTGGTCCACTTCTATGAGTTGTGCATAATGTCCACCAAGGCAGCCCAAGAGCGACGCGATGAGAGGTGGTATGCCTGGCAAATGGTGTTCGCTTTAAAGGTTGACCAGGTAGTGAGTGGGTCCACATAGAGCAGTGTGGCATACTCTGGAGCTGAAGTTTTGGTGTCCACCCATGAGGAAAATCTGTGTGACGTGATCTTAGCTGAACGAAATTTGCACCACTTTAGCGCCTGTGCTTCTGGGTGCGACAAAGAGAAGGAAATTGACACCAACCTGTGTCCATAGAAATCCATTTCACTTTTATAAAGTGTGTGTAACTTGAGACTGAAAGTTCAACAGGGCAAGAGTAAGGTCAATGCGTGACATAGATCTCAGCTGACCATTGTGCACATGGGGATGGGACATGTTGGGGAGCAGAGGTGCATATTTAGTTAGGCTATCAAACAGCCCCAAAGTGGCTTTTAGAACGTGGAGTCTGATGTGCCACTGCAGGGGGGCAGGCGCAGAAGGCCAGAAGTCAGTGGCCGAGTTGGCCCAGAAATTCATGTCACCCACACAAATGGGTCAGGGGGAAGTGGGAGGGAAGTAATGGATGAGAGAAATTCCCACCGAGCCCATGTACAGGTCAGGGCATAAATATCAATGATAGCATGCACTTTACCATCTAGTACTAAAAAAATGATAGCATGCACTTTGTCATCCCGTGAAAAGGATGCTACAAGCACATGGCTGACGAGGTACAAAACTTTGGAAAATAAATTTAGTTTTACAGGTTGCACATATAAGCATCCCACAGTGCAGAAACCAAAAAGATAGGGAGGGGAGGAGCATGGTTGACCATGCTTCTTTGACACCATGTGGAAAGTGGGTTTTTTGATACCAGAATGTCCACAGTTTTTTTTAAAAAACTCAGTCTCATTGCCTGGGATGGTGAGGCCTTGGGTCCAGCAATGTTCAACGTACAAATTGTGAAGGCTCCCCCATTGCATCCTCAGTGCTATGGGAAGGGTCCCCTTGGCCTTCCTTTGCCGCTTTCCCAGCAGCAGTTTTTAAAGATCTCAGATTGCAAAGTTTTCTGCGTCCTTGAGAGCATTCTTTCCAGTGGCTTAGAAGTAGGTTTTTTTGGCGTTTGCTGATTTGTTATGTTTTTTGAAAATTACTTGCTCTTGAGGTGCATCATGGGAGGTCAACAGAAATTTGGGAGGGAAATGAGTAATAGAATCAGTTTTTTTCAGGGCTTGGTAATATTTCTTGGGTAAATCTGACACACCCATTAGGTCCTCAGGTTGGTTGGCACAATCTGATTAGTTAATGGATTCATGAGCCGCTTCAGCAACAAATGACTTGATGTCATCCTGGGTCTGGGCAGGCAGGATTATGGACGCGGCTATGGCCGCTGTTCTGTGGGCCTGCTTGGCCTTTTTGCGAACTTGTGGGCATAATTTTTGACCTTGATGTAATACCCCTGAACGCCTCACAGGAAGGCGTTGGTGTCTATAGCCAGTCCATAAAAGGTGTCTTCACTGCCCATTGAATCCAGAAGGATTTCGTTTTTTGTGATTTCATCATTGACAAAGCAGGTGTGGGCCTTGTGGCCAAAAAAACGACAAAAGGTGCAGATAGGGGGTGTGCTATCCACTGTGATGTGGAACAGGTGTAATTTCTTCCCATCAACAAACACAACTGTGGTGAGGGGGATTTGGGTCAAATCTTCTGCAATGAATGAGGACAGGGTGATCACAGCAATTGCTCTGCCCTTGCACAGGTCCAGCATAAGCGTAAAGCGTTGCATTTCAAAGGAGTGAATTTCTCCATAGCTCTTAAGCCCACCTTGAGGTGGAGCTCCAGCACTGTGCGCTTTATTGTTGTGGGGAGAAAATCAAAGGTTAAAAAGTTTAGTTCAACTTGGTCCACCGATTGCATTTTGTCTCAACCACCCGTTGACCATCCAGGAGGTCTACCACCACACACCCGTGCAGCTTTGTCCGCTGCTTATTTATTTTTAAGCCTGAGATCCCACAACCTCAGTTCATGAAGTGCAGTGTTACATATACTGCTTTTGGGAAATGGTTGTGCACATCTCCACATAACTTTTCCCAAAGTGCCACTTAATTAATATCCAGAAAAAATTGACCCTGTGCTCCATTGATGAAAGAAGCTGGGAATGCGGAGTATTGATGAACTGGTTACATTTACTTGCCAATATAAAACTTTGGAGAAATATTCACTGCCAATCATTTTTTATCTAGGCTGCTGGTGTCACTGGAGCATTTATGAACTTTGGATGGTGCAGAGACTGATCCTGTGCCCTTTCTTTGCTAGCCCTACTGTTAATTAACATTGGGTGCAAACTAATCTCCTCAAAGAGATTATAAAAATTACCTAGTCTTGAATCAAATTTGGTGCAATAAGTGATTGCAACGAGAGAGAAAGTTTTCCCGAGCCTTTAATCTACCTGCCTCAGAAAACGTCTGATTGAGTGGAATCAGTAAGAAAGACCAAGATTATAACCTCCTTAGGAAAGCTCTGATTACTATCTTGTTATTATATATCCAAAGATTGATCAACCCTTATTACTATCCACCAATGTCACTGATGTGGCTCTAGAGGCATTTTGGCCCAGTTAGACAATCAGAAATTAGAATTACTGTGATTTTCCCAAGCATAAAGCCCTTTAAGGTTGAAAGGAACTATAGCGTTACTATTATTTTTGCTTAACCATGATTATTGCAATTAAGAATTTCCAACTTTATCTATATAGAGCTCACTTCACTATCAAGACCAATTATGCCTCTCATATGGCTCAAGAAGATGAAAATTACTAATGAAAGGCTCTCCAGATGAACTCTATGGCTACAGATTTATAACTTAATTATTGCTCATTGTGCCAGTATAGGCCACTACAATGTGGATGGATTGTCAAGGATGCCAACATTGGCCGTATTCATACCTGAAGAAGAGCACTTTAATATTTTATTGGATGGCCATTCAGGTTGGTTTAGGAGACACTGGAAACCATTTTTTTGCAATCTATGACAAAGGACACTCAAAGACAAGATCTTTCTTTTGCTTTAAAAACTAAATCTAAGCCAAATTTGGATTTTTTCAAACTACAAAAAATGACCGCTCAATTGAACCAAAACTTATCAATGTCAATGCAATTGATGACTGCTGCCGTGGCTTGAGGTGGTGGTGCGCCACCATCTGGCGTCTTTCAGCCACCACTGGAGTGCGCCCAGGATGGCTCTACTTTCCTCTCAACGGTACCTGGCGTTATTCTCCCACTCAGGACTTGGCCCACAACCTCACAAGCTCCAAGGCTTGCTCTGGAACCCTTTGGTGCTCCTATGAAGTTATTTGCATTTTGGCCTCTGGGTTGAATATGGGAATCTCTTCCCATAAGCGAGCGCAGCCTTCATTGAGATGGCCATGGCAGTTTTAAACCCGCCGGCTTAATTGACTTCCACCTCTTTAAGAGGTACTTTGATCTTGGCTTCCATTCAGAAGCTGATTCAGTGGCAGCAGCCAAGCTGCAATGAATTTTTAAAAAAATTCCCATCCCCACTGTTTGAACCCAGCTCCCATATGAGGCCACTTTGTTTGCACAGTTTGCTGGGTTGCCCTCCCATCTCTCCCCCAAACGCCTCCACCACAAAACCACATAGGGTTTATCCATTTATGGTGCAGACCCCGTGCTGCAGTTTGAGAATCCAAATGGGGTAGTTTGTCTGGTTGTGCCTTGCGCCTTTGTGATGATCTGCCCATTTCATCACAATACCCATTTTGCGATTCCCCCTAACACTGTGATAAGATCCGTCCCTGATTAACCGTTCTGGGTGCACGACATAAATAGCCACGCCATTTGACCCTTGTGCTTCAAGCTTGACCACTTAAAGCACAAGTGTCCCACAGTTTTTGCTTCTGCCGATTCCGCTGCTCATCCATCAGGCGTTGGGCCCACAGCCGTTTCATCCCAATTTTTTTATGGGGCTTGATCTTCCCACACCCAAACTTGGGGCAATTTCACACTGTTCCAAAAGTGGTAGCCAATCAAACAAAAATTTTATTTTTTTTATCAAAATTTGACTAGATTATGGAATACTGAGTTAATGGCTGAACCAATTTCAGATGAGCTGCCATGGTGACAGCACTTGGCCAATCAGCTCCTGCCACTGCCCCAATTCTGAAACTGACCCAGTGCTGGATGAATCCAATCCATTCGAGGTTCTCAAATGGATTGATGAGGACAAATGGCTTTACCACATAAAACTGGATTTTGCATTGGAGGAGTTCTTTGTTGACCTCCCAATTCGCATCCCCAACATTTTCACCCTTAAAACAGTTTTCAAATTATAAAAATATCAATAAAATGGCAGTTGATGCTGCAGCTGCCCCTGTTAACACCCTACTTCGCCAGCAACTTCATGGGGCTATGGAGTCCCTTGTTGAGGGAATTCCTGTCCCCAATTCCCCCATGGTTTTGAGTAAGATGCGAATTATGAAATTGAGGAGCTTGCTTTTGGTGTAAGCCGCACTTGCATTAGTGCAGCATAATTTATTTTGACCCCAATTTAACCAAAGCTCACTGGCGCATCAAGACATTCACTTGTGTGCTTGCTCTCATCACTTTTGCTGAGCATCAGCTTGCTCAATAAGTTGAGGCAATGGACTCTGTTAGCCTCATCAACGAATAAAACCCACAATTGTACCTCCTTATGCCACACGTTGCTGATGCTCCCAACCCAATGCTGTCCGTCATGGTCTGCCAGCTAAAGAGGGCGCTGGACAAAAGTTTCCCCATAGCTTCTTCCCCTTCTGATATGGCTTCCTAGGCTGTTAGTTGAGGTGCCATATCAGTAATTTTTTATTATTTTTAATTTTCTTTGTTTGGCCCATTTGCAAATAAAGATGCGTGGAGGCTCCCCCTTTTGGGCGGGCACCACTAGTGTTAAAAAGACACCCAAAGACAAGAATGGAATGATCATATTATTAGTAGAAATGGTAACCTTACATATGATCATCCTTTAACTAAAGTTACTCTCAAAGGCCACTTCAGCGTGTGACAGAAGCTGTCAAGAAGACTTATGAAAGGGTTTAGATACAATATAATTGTGACCAAATGCTTTTAACCATACACAAAGTATTAAAACTGGTTAATCTTCAGGATGAAAGATTGGTAAGCCCTTGAGCCAGAATAACCATGGTTCCCTCGTCATCATTTAACAAAGTCAGTGTTAATGAAGTGTTACCTTTATTTATGACTACATGGCCATTTCTGCATCCTACTCGCCATTGACTACCTACCCAAGTGAGTCAAGGATATCTATGCACCTGCAGCCACTGCAGAAGGTTGCAGCCTTATTCCTATCTCGCTCTATTCTCATACAAAATGGGTGTCCAAGGGTCTTACTTTATAATTTATGGATAAAATTTAATCCCAAATTGTTGAGAACTGACATTGCTATTCTGCACCAGCAAACACTTCGTTCTTTCTCATAAATCCTTAATTTAATGGAAATTAGAGTAAGTAAATGGTTTCCTAGTATTGATTATTTGTAAGATGGCGGCCACTAAAATCATGCAGTATAATCATTATATACCATCTGAATGTTGGCTTCCAGATAAGTTATCACCACGTAATCAATATTTTGCTGTTCAAAGCCCTCTTTGGGAGAGAACCATGATTACCTAGCTGTGTCCAACAACTGGTAGAATTTTCGCTTTTAAAACTATCAGACTAACCATGAGATCATTGACTGACAAACTAATAAATAAGCAATTTCACTTAAAGGATGATCATGATCACTATAAAAAAGTCTACATAATTAATGCTTAATGAACATCCCTTCCAACTTTCAGAATTGGGAATATCATTTTGATATCACTATTTCCCTGGTTATGACTCAAAAAGTTTGACACCTCTTGGTTGGGTCCATATTGTATCCTATAAAAGGCTGGTTCTAAGTATTTTTTGCAGATGTTGTCCAGGATACTTTAGGTAATAAGGCTCATGCTAGGTTCCTAAGGGTATGTCCCCCACTGACGAGATCTTGAGGGCGGCACTGTGACGTTTGGAATGGTGAAATTATATAAATTATCAAAAAAACTGAATGATAAATGGTTTAAACTCCTCATCTAGAAATGAGCCTCCAAAACCCAAATTAAACTGGCACTCTTTAGATCAATGCCTAAAGGGCAAGAACTAGTATATGTGATCCAAAAATCGTTGCAAGGTATGATTATAACTGGGCAGCTATCAGACTTGTGAAAGCAGGTCATCTGAGGCAGGTTCTCTAAAGATTGCTAGCTTGGATCCTCAAGACCAATAAATGGAACTTGGTTAAATAGAGTTCAGAAATTTCAAGTAGGAGGGAGTTACTTGGAACTTGGCTAGATAGAAACAAGAGGCTCTGAGAGATATACAACTTATTGAGTGGGTTAACCACACTCATTCAGATTTCTTAGATTATATAGTTATTAGTTAGGGATTTAACCAACACTTGGTTTTAGAGGTTTCAACAGAGACCATTAATTAAAGAGCTTAAAGTAAGAGGTAAAAGAGTAATGTTATTTTATTAAGCAAAAGGATTACCACTTTTTATATAATTTTAGAATGATAAGGGCTAAGTTTAAGTAATGAGATAGGGAAAAATCGCCCTTGGTATTAATATGTACCTCTTAAAGAAAATTTATCCCAACTATCTTTTATATTCATTTAATAATGTTAAAAGAAATCATTAAATGCTATATAATTTAAGACTAATAAAATTTTTGACCTTTAATTCTACAAATCATCAATCATTGAATAATAGTATAAAGTTAATGATCATTTTGGGTCTTTGACCTAAAGAAGCATTGTCAATGAAAAAATATTAATAAATATAAATCTGAGATTAAAAACTTTTGTACGCTTAATTTTACTTTCAGAGCATTTTAACAAAAGTAAAAGGAAGCTAAAGTTTGACCTCATTACACCAATACAACCTCAATGTCATTAGACCCCTGATGACTGCCCTATTATATAGCAGTGATAAACCCCGCAGCATTCTATGTCCAGCGGGAATACGCGCTCAGACTGGTACATCCTGTCTTATCAATTTTTAGGAATGGTTCATTCCTCCCAAGGATATTGACCACCACATTCAAGATCCCAAGTGGTGCCTCACAACCCACTAAAGCTCCCCAGAGCAGCATACATTTTGGCCTTCTAGTTGATTATGAGAAACTTTTCCTGTATACTGACCAACAAACAACTAAATCAGCCCAGGCGGTAAAGCAACCCTCCATCTTTATTGACTTATGCCCCAATAAAGGTTATTTTGATCTCATATTTTTTCAAGAAGCAGATGCTGCCACTGTAGCGACTGTGCCCCTGGTGTTCCAGGATAACATTTTCCCAATACTTACACCTGGCTTTCAGCGGACACCACTATGGTGGTTCAGTTCATTGGGTTTCCTAATCAACTTCACCCTGTGGGTCTCTATCAGGAGCTGATGGTTGGTTCGGTCACCTACAACTCTGACCCCATCCTTCAGTTTGTGGTACCTACTGGGCCACCCAACTTGCAGGGTCTTAGGCATTTGTCATGATAAACCCTAGTTCTAAAAAATTTCCCAGTTGATTACTCCTTGCTCTGTTGTCCCTTCAGCCCCAGACCATCTGTTATGGGTCCATGTCAAGGGTGGGCGTAAGACTTTATGACTTTTTTGTTGGTTCAATTAAAACGCAAATTTTCTTCCATTACAGCTTACACCAAAAATGAACACAACTCTTCAAGCACTCAAGTCACTGCCACTACTAAAGCATTATCTTTCTGGATTACAATCTTGCCCCCCTCCCCCAAATTCTGCTTTTTCAGCACTTTCTTCGCCAGCCAATCTGGCCCTTCTTTAGCCCAGATTCAAACTCACTACAGCAATAAGTAAACGTCTTGGACACACGTTTATTCCCCAACTTACTCCCATTCATTAACTAGACCTCGATCTTAGGCCAATGTTTCAATTAAGTTCAATCATACCCTTGGGGCTTTTTTGGCTGAGATTTCCAAATCAAGTGAGCTCATTATACCATTTAATCTTCACCTTCTGCATTTCCTTAAATAAAGTTGTGACGCTCTTCTTACCCTTGTTTCCACTCTTCTCAATCAAACGCGGCTATATTTTAAAGCAACTATCACCTTAATATATAAGCAGTTGTTATGATTGACTGTTTTCCCCTCCACAAAGCTGTTCCAATTCATTGGTGATGCTTGCAGCAAGTATCCCTCCTCCCAATTACCCTCAACTATTATCCCGCTAGGTAAGCAAGACATATTAAATTTTAAGAAATGCAAATGATGTCATCCAAAACCTTGCTGTAGTAGCGTAGAATTCCAAAGACAAAATAACCTTCACCAATATCACTGCATTCACCAAGCTCAAAAACATTGCATCTAAGTGGAAGAAAACTTTCTATATATTTTGCAGCCTTATTAAACCAGGAAGTTTTTTATGAGCACCCAATCATTAGAAGTATTAAACTGCGTAAAATAAATGTTCTATGACATTGCTCTCAACCTTAGCCTATAATTTGCTCTGGGATGATTATAAAGCAAGAGAGGCTGAGACCTCTGATCCCCCTCACCTTCTGCCATGGTGATATAAGCGTTTCTCTACATTACCACCTGGTTGGTTGTGTTTATTCTTTTTTTGTTTTAATACGCTCAATTTGGGCAGTTTAGGAAATTTTTTATGGAATTTTTCATCTTTTAGCTCTTTGAGCACCTGGTAATGTCCATTCTACTGGTCATCTTATCTCAAGTAAAGCAATATAAATTTTAAGATAAGTTTTTCCTTTCCACTCAGCGTAAATTTTTGAGAATTTTTTTTAAAAAAGTAAAACTAAAACTAAAACTTTGAAGTATGCACCAGTTCACCTCAATGTCCACAGATCCCCCGCTGGCTGAACCAGGATAGGGTAGCGGAGAAATACCCTAGCATTCTTCATCCAACAGGAAAACAAGCTCAGAATGGTCATCCAGTCTTCTAAAATCCTAAGGATGATTTGTTCCTCCCGGTATTTGACATTCACCTTGCACTTACCCAGGCAGTACCTCAAAGCCCCCTTATACTCCCTGAAGGATCATATGTTTCAGCCTTTGGGTAAATAAAGGAAATTATTATAGACTGATCAAGAGATATTAATGGCTCAGGCAGTAATGGAACCTTCTGGAAGCATTAAATCCACTCCTATAAGGGTAATTTCAACTTGGGCTTCATTTAGGAAGCCAACGCCGCCACTATGGCAACTGTGCCCCTGGTATTTCTGGGCACCCCTCTCCCAACCACCCACACCCAGCTACCTGCGGACACCACTATGGTAGTTTAGCTTGTGGTTTTTCCTACCTGTCTTTCACTGAAGTGTTCCATAGGGAGCTGATGGTTGGTATGGCAATCTACAGCTCTGGCACCATCCTACAGTTTTGGTCCCGAATAGGACCAAATGCCTTGCAGGGCCTTGTGTATCTAACACAATCTGCCCTAATTCAAATAAAGTTTCCCTGTTGGTCCCCCTCGCAAAGTTGTGCCTTTTGTCCCTGACCATCCATTTTGGCCCATGTCAAGGGTGGGCGTACGATCTGTCCATCCTGATTTAAGTTGGATCACTTGAAACAAATATACTCATCCATTAAAGTCTCCTCTGGATCCAGTCCAAATCCATCAATCTCCAATCCGCTGCCAGTACTATGACAATTTTTGTCTGAAGTACCATCCTGCACCCCCTCCCCCAAAGCCTGCTGCTGTAGTGGTTTCTGAGCCAGAAAATCAGCCCCCTCTTCATCTCAGACACACATCCACCCTAGCCAATCAAGGAGCGGATTGGACCAAAGTCTAGTCACAAGCTTCCTATCATCTTTCAGCTAAACTCAAACTTACGCCAATGCCCTTATCTAATTCAATCAAGATCTTTGGTCCTTAAAGGCTGAGTTTTTTAATTGTTGGTTCTCATTAAACTTATTGCTTTTATCCTGTAATGGTCTTTACAAACCTATTATGAAAGCTAATTTTTTGTCAGTTTTATATTCACAAATGGATGCTGCACAATTATGGCCTGATCATTAACTTTCTGTTAAAGCGGCTGCCTCTCCTGACTGAAATTCTTTCTAAAAAGCTGTACCTAAGTCTTTTGTAATGCTGGCAGAAGGTTTACATCCGCCCACTGTCCAAAATACCCTTACCGCTGAAGGTAGGCGGGACCTCCTCATATAACACAATATGCCCACAACTCAATCTTGAATGTCTTGAATGTGGCAAAGAACCATAAATCTAAGATCTCCTGCAACAACATTGCCACCTTTATTAAGCTCGCTGAAGCACATCTTATGGAAGAATAAGATCTTAAAATCTACTTTGGCACCCTCTTTAAGAGCACAGTGTCTTACCTTGCCCTCCATTGGGAAATATTAAACTAACACTACTGATGCCCCCACCACCTTGTTTCTTCTTAAGCATGCACCTTGCTTCATGCCAATAGAGCTGAGGAAGCGCACCATGACCCTTTTCACTTCCTCCATGACCAGCTAGCAGTTCGCCATTGCTAACCTGATTAGATTTGTTTTGTTTGGGTTTAGTGCCATTTGCTCATTTGAGGGACTTATCCATTTTTTTTATTTTTTTGGTGATTTCCATCCCCTGGTCAGCCTAGCTTAAAAAAACAACAATATAAAACATATGAGTAAGATATTGATAATTAGGAAACTTGAAGTCAAGGATTCACCCGCATAAGAAGCTGAACATTGCCCATCCAAGCCCTTGACTGGAGGTGACAGTTGCGTAGACAGGTTGAATAGTTTATTATAGCCCCAAAAGTTAGAAGTTAGGATAGAGATAAAGACCTTATGCATCTGATATAGAATTTGACCTGGTGAGCAAAAGGTTGTCTTGAATCAACTTATATGGGCAGTCAGTAATATGGCGAATCATATTATAGACATAAGCTTTAACTTTGCTTACCTTATAACGTTTGATCTTGAAGAAGCGGGGATCCAACAGTTTATATTTCTATCCTATCCAGGAACAGCAAACATCTCAGCATTAGAACTGAAGGGAAGGTCACAAGAATAAAAAGTCGTTTCATGCTTTTGGTTTAGGCTTGGTTTCAAATTATGTTTAACATTAAGATTCTTAATGTAATATGTCTATGGCAAGGCCATAATGGGTATCAGCTTTAGGGTTGAAGTAGACCGCATGAAATAAGTTTATGTGAGGATATGGCAATTTTTGTTATATAAGTTTTGAATTGAAAGGTAAAATTAAAACTAAGTAAGGAGTTTTTGATGTGGTGTTATAGGATAATAAGCAGAGTAGCAAGGGAAATGATTTAGCTGCTCTGTTCAACCAACATATAGTCAAAGGCATGAGGATTTAATTCAGCTTCACATTTTTTTAGTACTAGATGGTCCCAACCTGAGGGGGGATTCATCGATGTTTATTGAATTACGCCTGGGCTCCTAAGAGCCTGAGGCGAGGGAAGGGGAGGGAGGAGGCATCAAGAAAGGGAGGGGGTTTGCGCGCCAGAGCCGTGCTGCAATGACAACTGAGTGGGGGAGGGTTGGCGACATAGTGCAGACTTTCAGGGCCATCTCAACGTGTACCTGAAAGTGGGTGATCATGTGTGGAAGGGTCCACACCTGCTGGTCAAAGGCAGCACGAAGGAAGGAGTTATGGATGGTCCAGATGGCTGTGGCATAGGCGAGGACATGGAGGGGTCGGTGGCAACCAGGCAATGTCTGCTCGAAAATGAGGTCTTGCACAGGGTGTTCAGACCAAGGCTGAGCATGGAGGAGCGCGCGGGCCTTTGGCAAAAATGCGGCGACACCTGGACAGGTGAAAAAACGATGGAGGTGGGAGTCAATAGGCTCCGCACAGCGGGGGCAGCTTCGGTGCTGGAAGGTAGGGCCAGTCCAGTCCCCTGTCTTATTTGAACAGTGGAGCACCCTCCATAAGGTGTTGGACACCTTTGCTGACAGGATGGGGTGATAGACGTCCTTCCACAATTCCTTAAGGTCAAATCTCACGGAGGGAGGGAGGAGCTCAAGGAGTCTTGGGCGGATGGGAGGACGATCTTGGGGTTGAGGCGAGTTGTGACAACATGTCCATTGTGCAATATTCATGGCGACAGGGGCTGAGGCCAGGGCCTTCCCTTCTGTATGGGAAGGCATGGTGGATCCGCGCGCCTACTCGTTTCAGGGCAAGGAGAGCCTGGTTCCAGTAGGGGGATGAGGATGGTTTCAGGCGATGGCCTGGGTGGTTTGTGAGCCACTCCCCTAATGAGGTCAGAGATGCTCTAGGAAGACCCAGAGCTGCTGACACTGAGTGGCGGAGGGCGGGCGCCCTTTGGGGCATGGGGGTCGCGTCCCAGCAGACAATCGGCCATAGGAACTTCAGGAAGATTGTGGTGGCATGGGATCGGGTGTAAGAAGCCCTAGGCTCCCTTCATTGCAGGGTCAGGCAATGGTTGAGAGGGCCATTGGTGGATGGTTTGAGCCCCAGATCCAACAGCGGAGGAGTACATTGAGCCGCGTATAAAAGGCATCTGTGAATGGGCAGACGTGCGCTAGGAACCAGACTTTGGAGAGGAACACATTGGCCATCAGAGCTCGACCCTGGGGGGTGATGTGCCGCCGGTTCCAGCTTGCAATCCTGGAGTTAACTGCTTTGAGGAGTAAGTCCTCATTGTCTTTTAGCGCAACTCCTTGTTGGTTGGTGAGAACGCCCAGGTGACGGAAGGTACCGCGCACAGGTTCAATACCAAATGGTGGGGGGAAGGTGGGGGAGCCGACCTGTACAACTGTTGTCTTGGAGGTGTTGACCATGGCGTTGGACGCCTTGGTGTACCTCTCAATGGTCACAGCGGCGTGGGCAACATCCCCAGGGCAGCCAAATGCAATGGCGGTGTCATCTGCAAATGCCATGGTGCGTGTGGGGGCTTTACCTGGGACCATAATTCCTGTTAGCTTGTCCTGTAAGGAGGCCAAGAGGGGGTCAAGGGTGATGTTAAAAAGGATAGGGCTCAGGGGGTCCCCTTGTCGGAGACCTTATCCAACTGGTACTGCCACTGTAAAACCCATTGGCTCCAGGACTCTGGTGTGGAGCTGGTCATAGAGCACTAATATCCTGCGCCTAGCTGCGGGGGGGAGATGGAAGCGGGCCAGGGAAGCATCAATATACTTCCAGGCCACCCCGATCATATGCTTTCTCCATATTCAGGAGAGCCACAAATCCATTCACCTTACGAGAGTTAGCAGTCAAAGTCACGTGAAGGTCATTATAGTTGTCCCATAACGACCTCCCCGGAATAAAACCGTGCTGGGATGGGGAGAGGCGAGGTGACACCCATTTGGTGATGCGGTTGGCCAGAAGCTTCGTGAAGAGCTTGTGGTCTGTGTTGATCAACGCTATGGGCGCCAGTTCTCCAGGTTCTCACGGTCTGACTTCTTGTGAATGAGGGTCGTGATTGAGCCTCTGGAGTCGGGGAGGACCTCGCCATTCACCAAGAGTGCAGCGAAGAGGTCGCGGAGAGTTCTGGCTATCACCGCAGGTTCCAGAAGGTACACCTCGAAGGGTATTCCGTCTGGGCCTGGGGCTTTAAGCCGTGGGGATTTCAGAAGGGTTTCCATCACCTCCTGGATGGAAATAGGCGCCAGTATAGCCTCATCAGCCCGTGGGTCAATGGGCGGCTCTGGAGCCCGCCACGGGAAGTCTTGGATGTCCGATGAGTCCACCTGGGTGGCATGGAAGAGGCTGGAGTAGAAGCGGTGTAATTCCTGTGTGATTTCCTCCTTATCCGAAGTGGTTGTAGTGCCAATCTTCAGTGCAGTAATATCCTGCGCTGTTGACCGGGCTTTTTTTCTGAAAGAAGAAGCGGGTGGGGCATTCCCATTGAGCATAGTAACGAGATGTTGTAAAGTTTGCTGCCCGTTCTTCCTGCAGTGTGAGCTCCAAGCGGAGTGCTTCCTGCGCCGCTTCCCAGTCTTCCAACCATCTGGGAGAGGGCTAAGGCTGGCAGTTTCGCTCCAGATGTCTGATTCTGGCTTCCGCCCTTTTGACTCTGGCGCGAGCTGCAGTCATCTGGGCTTTGGCACAGTTGTAAGCAACGCGGGTGATGCCCTCCTTGGTCACCGCCCATCTAGCCTTGTGGTCAAGCAGGTGGGGTGTGGGGGAGGTGAGAGTCTCCCAGATAGTCATAGACAGCTTCTCCTTAGTGAAGGGGTTGTTGAGAAGAGCTGGGGCAACCCTAGGCCAGAACCTACGCGACGGTCTAAGTGTGGTGGTGAGGACAACGGTGAGTGACCTGTGATCACTCAGATGGTTGTCACGAGAGATGGGAGAGGAGATGCGGCCAATTAGCAGGGGGCCAATCAGTACCATATCTATGCGTGACGCTGACTGTAAAGCTCCTCCATCATACTGGATCCTAGTCATGCAACCTAGGCCAGACGCGGAGGGTGGAAGCGCATCTATAAAGCCACTCAGGCGAAGGAAATCCTGGAGGCGACTTGATCCAGGGCGTTCCTTTGCTGCAGGGGTAAGAGTCACGGACGCGACTTATGGTTGTGTTGAAATCTCCTAAGAGGACTGTATTCCGTGGTAGATTGAGTTGGAGGAGCTCTTCCAAGAGCCGATTTTGCTCCTGACCTGCATTAGGCAGGTAGATGCTTGCAGCGAAGAAGGAGAAGTCAGGAGTGGTGAGTTTGGCCAGTATGAGGCGGCCACCTAGACATTGTGAAAAAGAATGGGTTTTAACCTGGGGATTCAAAACAATAAGGGCGGCATGGTTTGTCCAGAAGGAGTTGACTCCAAACTGTTCATTCCATGCAGATTGTTCGTGGGGGAGGATTTGGGGCTCCTGGACAGCAGCGATGTCAATTTGTGCTGACCTGAAGTTGCGGAGGAGGCGGGCTCTCCGCTTAAAGTCCCGCAACCCATTTGCACGGATGGATTGCAGGGCCAGGGTGCTGCCATGGGGACTCATAGCTGTTCCCCTCCATGTCCTGGGGGGTTGCCAGCGCTTAAACCTGCTGATGTGAGGCGGCTAGTTTTGAGTTCTTTAGCTTGACTATTAGCTGCAGTCCGTGAGGAGCGTCGAGGGTTCTGAGGGGAAGGAGAGGGTGGGGGCGGAGGACCCAGTAAGCCATCCTAGGATGCTGCCCCCGCTCCGTTGCAGGGGAAGGTCCTAAGGGTGCTCAATGGTGACCTCCGCGGTGTCCCCATTTGATGAGTCTGAGTCCATATTCACTTCCTCCACACTGCAAAGGATCCGCGCGAAATGGACTGTGGGTTGGGGTAGGACTCTTTGAGGTGGCACTTCTACCGCAGGCCGCGGGTTGCCAGTCCATGCTGGTGGGCATAGCTCCATTGGGAGCTGAGGGTTGATGCGATAAATCTCGGGTGGAGGTTGGTGGGGGTGCCGCGGAGCCCTGAGTGGGGGTGGCTGACGAGGGGCACCCTGTGGGAGATGCCTTGCGCTTGGTGAGAGAGGGAGTTGACTCTGGGAGATTGGAGGGGGTGCCCACTGGAAGGGGGGCATGAGCGCGAAGGTATCCCATACCAATAGTGGGGTTAGCTGTTTCAACTGCTAGGCGTAAGGCCTCAGGGGACAGGTCTTGAACGGGAACCCATTGTGTGGGTTGTGGAATTGCTGCTGCGGCCACGTGGGATCATTTTTGGCCTGGTTTAGGTTCCTGAGTGTTGGATAAGAGGGCTTGTTTTCGAGCTGTGCAGCCACTATACAGGTGTCCAAGGGCGTTACACCATGAACACCGGGGGCGCGCCTGATCAGGGTCGACAAAAAAGATCTCAGGGCATGCCCCAACTACCGCCACACAAGGAATAACCTCAATATTGTGGGATACAGTGGGGGAGGGTTGAACGACGCCCTAGCAGTGCAAGCTCTTTGAGTGGGAGCATAGTAAGAGGGGACGCTAAAGTCCACTGAAAGAACAGACCCAAACTCCATTAAACCACGAAGGAGCGCCAGTTTAAGAGACTCAGGATCAACAGTCGTTGGTAGGTTGGAAAAAGTAACTCATGAAATTTTCTCCAGGTGAGAGCGTGTGCGGGAGATGTGAAGAGATCCATGTGGAATAATGACCTGGAGGGTGGCAGCATGGTCAGCAAGGGCAGCTTCAGTGAAGCTCACATCGATGTAGTGGCCCTCCACTGATTCATGGATGGTGGCGCTAATTGGGAATGTCTCCGCAATCACTGCAAAGTATGAGAAGTAATCCTCTGTATAGAATTCAACAGGGTTATGCCCATAATAAAGGCGAATTGCGTGAGGAGAGGGTTGAGCGAGGTAGAGCTTTTTGCGCTCTAGTTTCGGCCCATTTCTTCTTAACATCAGCAATAAACGCCACTTCATGGGGATCAGCTTTGGGTTGCGTTGGTGCCAGAGGTTTTGCCACGCCCCAGTGGCTCCTTTGGTACGTTAGTGTTTGCTTTGGGCTGCAGTCGCAGATTGAGTGTGAGCTGGTGGTTTGGACAAGTTTGTGGAGTTCCCTTGTTGCTGGAATGTTACAGCAGTTGCTGGCATCATATTAATTTGAGGGGTGGATTGTTGGGCCTCGCTAAATTGGGGAGGCCCATCCAGATTGAATTAACTCCAACCAATTGGGAATAGGGCGATGTTTCATCACCATCCCAATCTATTTGGGTAAATTTAGACTGAGTATTTGCTGTGATTTCGTGGGCAAAACTCACTGGCTGATTGGTTAATTGGTCGTTTTCAGCATATGGAGATAAAGTGCCGACTTGAGAAGTGCCAATTACGGGGTTTAAATGGGACGGATGAGATTGGAACTGGTGTGAAGTTCCAAAATTCGAACCATTTGAATCCTCATTGGGAAGAGTAGATTGTCCCAATTTGGTGCTTAGTGAACCAGAATGTGCGGCTAATCCAACCTTACATCTGAGGGTTTGGGGGCCAGGTAGCTGGGTATCGCCCCTCATGGAGGGAGCCAGAAACACGGCGTCAGCAATAATAGATGGGGCTGAATTAGCTGACACAATGGGAGAGTTGAATGCCTGGATGGGCTGAGTTGCATTCAACTGAGCAGACGCTATTAAAACAGCGTGGGTGATGGCCTCCTTGGTTGGAGGTGGCCCAGCGGGTTGGTGGGAGGCAGCGCACACAGAGCTGTTAGGCGTGCAGGTTGCAGAAGTGCGATCAGGTGAACTGGCGCTAGTTGAAGTAGCTCCAGGTTGGGGGTGGTGCCTGCTTTCAAGGCCGCTGCTTGAGAGTGGGTGATTCTGGTTGACCCTGAGGTGGGTAACCGAGGGTTGCTTCGTTTGGGGTGGTGCTGGCTCGTTTGGAAGAGCCTGCGGGCTCTTTTGCGGGGTTTCCCGCCATATTTGCTAATACTTTGCGTAAATCTCTTTAGTGGAGCTAAATTTCAGGCTGAATTGATTTTCGAAAAGTGATGCTTAGCAGAAAGAGAAATTCAGCTTCACATTATTTATAAAGGCAGTCAGGCGGCAATTTCTTGAAATCCTCAGACTATGTCAAGTTTTTTAAGAGATTTTAGTTCTATGATTTCAAAGGTAAGAACTAAAATATTGGCTGAAAAGCAGATAATATTAGTTAAAATTTTAGAATAATATGTTTCATTAAGAGAATGTGAGTTGGTCCCAATAGTAAATGGCTTGGATGGCTCAAGTAACTCACCAGAATTACAAGGGATCTCTTAAAGGGGAGGTGAATAAGTTGCAATAACCCTCAGCTCAGATTGTTTAAGCAACTTGTTTTGATTCTGCTGGTCCTTGGTAAAGAATGTTGCATTGGACGTGGAGGCATATAAATTGGTTTGGTAAAGGCTATCTTAAGCACAAAAGTGGGACCCAGCAAGGAACAACACATCATGTGAAGATGAATTTGGCTTAGCTGATCTGAGTCTGCTTTAAAGAAACATAAAGCCTTGGCACAGAAAAGCTATATAGACATAAAAAATTCTGTTCAGCAAAATTTTACCAGTGGGAGCTACATTAAGTTTTGCTACATCCATAGAAAACTTACGAGGGTTTAGTTTGATGGAGGCTACTAAATTGGACATTTTTATATTGTCATGGTTCTGACCATCCATGACAAAGAAATGCGTTTCATCTATGGAGGCTTTTGGTTGACAGATCCAAGCAAAAAACCACAAATATGGCAGCCTTCAATAGGAAAAAGCACATCAGACTGAGAAATTTTAATTTCTGGTATAAGTTGTCCAATAGTATTAGATGCGGAGTTATTCAGCTCAGCCAATTTAATCTAAGCGTTGTTTTCTTGTTGGCTTCGGATTTTGTATTAAAATTTGGTTTGCTGGCTTCAACAAGCCTGAGTTTATATTCTTGATTCTAGTTGCTTCAGTAATAAGGTAACTTTGATGACCCTTTTTTGAGATGCAACAAGCTCTGGTTATAGTCCTTTTCAGCAACTATATTAACAGCTCAGGTCATATAGAGTATTTTATGTCAACTATCTATCTCTAAAACTCTTGATTTCAATTAGGCTGAGCTCCCAAGTGGTTTAGTCAGCACAATCTCCTACCAAATAATATGCTTATTTACAAAGTAGTGCCAACAAGCACATTCAAGTTTTAAGTTCTCCTTATAGACTTATATAGATTGTCAAGAAGCCCACCAGATAAATCTCAAGCTATGAGGAAAACTTCATCAATTGTTTTTTCTATCAAAAGAATTTTTATAGATTTCAGAAAATCTCCTTCTTGACTTAAGAAAAATAATGTTGGAGGTACGAGTGCTCCCAAATCTGCTATCATGATTGACCCATCACCTGCCCAATCTTAAAATAATATTGTGGTTAATAATGATATGAGTACCCACAATGAAAAGACCTTGGCAGATTCTCGGTGGAATCCTAACTATCAGAAAAACATGGTTTATAACCAAAATTGGCTTAAAAAGGTAATGACTAATAATAGGATTACTCTGACTTCTCAGCTGAATTTTGGGTGTTTGTTACCACATGGGTTGATCACCTCCGAGGTGAGAAGATATTACTTGATGATGATAGGGTGCAAATTAACCAATCATTACCAAACAAGTCTGACCACCTCCGAAATGAGAAGATATTACTTGATGATGATAGGGTGCAAATTAACCAATCATTATCACATAAGTCTGACCACTGCAAAGGTGAGAAGATTTTACTTGCTGGTAATTGGATACAAATTATCAAATCGTTACCACATGGGTCAATTTTGCCTCAAAAATTTATCTTTGATCTGATAGGCTGAAAGCCTATATTCCCTAATTTGGATGACTCAGCTTTATATATTTTAGCCTCAAAAACCCATGGTCTCAAAATCTGAACTAGTTTAAATAGGAAAAACTTGTATCAAGAAAAGGACTTTTTCTTGGTTTTGCCCTGCTTAAACAATAAAAAGCATAGAAACTTTAACAAAGCTTTATTTATTAAATTTATTATTAAGTAAATTTCTCACCTTAACAAAGAATTTGTGGCATCCGTCGGTGGATCCCACAATAAAGTTTATTCATCTCATCAGGAGACATATAGTAGAGTTTAGCTTTTTTTAAATAAAGTATGAAATTGAGCGTAATAAGATTGGTGCAGCTCATAAGGAGCCTGGAAGAATGCACCAGTTGTCAGACTTTTGTGAGCAGGCCACCTGAAGGCAGGTCCTTGAATCATGCTAGCTTGGACAAACGAAATTAATATGACTTGGCTAAATACGTGTCAGAGGTTCCAAGAAAGAAGAGCTTATATTGAAATTTGGCTAGATAGAGGCCAGATATTCTGAAAAATATATAAATCATTTAAGGATTTACCACACTGGAACAAAGAAAATAAAAAAAAGTTTTATTTTAGGGGCTTAACCAACGCTTGATTCAGAGGTCCCAACTGTGTGCTTTACTAAAAAGAGCCTTGAATATGGGTAAAAAGTAAAGGTTTTTAAAAAATAATTAGCACTTTTTTATAGCCCTAGGAATGATAAGGGCTATCCTTGAATAATGAGATAGAAGTGATTGTCCTAGATTATTGATTTATCATTGTCAGAGGTGATTTATCCTGAGTATATTAAGTTGGAGATAAGATTTTATTGATTGAGATTGTTTGAGATATATATGACTCATTAAGATGTTTTTGGGCCTCTGGGCTAACAAAGAATTGGTTGATAAATAATAGTATATAATTTAGAATGATTTTGCACCTTCAATATAATAAAGCATTGGTTGATGGAAAATAATAACAAATAGATTATAGAAGATAAAAATAAATTAATAATTAGGTAACACAATGTCAAAGCTTCACCCACACTATGGTAAATCTTGACAACCACTGCTGAAATTTAGGCTTTTTGTCTACTCGCTGGTGCATTTTCACACCTGAATTACAACAATTTGCAGGAGAAGTATGGTTCTCTACTTCAGGATAAATTTTTTAAGGGGTTGTAGACCATTTGTAATAAAATACTAATACTTTGGTTTAAAAATAAAGGATTAATTTTTCTAAGATTATATTAGTAATCATCAAGGGGTCAAGAAGAGAACCCTTTTAATGTTTTGATGCTTAGTACTTAAACATTGAGGCTTGAAGCGGGCCAGGAACGAAGTTCAAGTTAGGCTAGTAATAGCCAAATTAGGGCATATTATGTTTTGGCCTATTGGAGCTCTCAAGACTCGCCAAGCTTGGATGGAACATCTAATGGAGGGTCAGTAGCAGGTAGGATATATCCATGAGGCAGTGATTTAATATATTTCACCTAATCATTTGGCAGGAAAAAATTTGCATCTGGTGAAACCCCCTCCAAGGCTATAAAAGGGGGTAGTTATGGAGTAGGCGTTTGGACTAAGTTAGAGAGGGGATGGAGAGGACCTTGGAACAACTACCCCCCAATTTTGCTGCAGATTTGCATAACCTCACTACTAGCCATAGGGCGATTCAGCTGAGGATCGAGGGCAATAGTATTACCCCAATTTGTGGGGTTCCACCATGATCAACTAGGATTTTTTAGCCGATATTATTCATATCAAAACCCAAATCACTCTTAGTACAATATTCAGACTTGGATTTGTCTGACATCACCCTATAAAGAGTTTAGGGGAGAATAAGGCTGCAAGAACTGGCCATGAACCGGTTGACAGCAACTCATGTAGCAAGGGATTTGATGGATTACTCCTCCCCTTGCTTGTAAGTGACTACAAAATGTCCTTCTCATATAGAACTGAGCTTCTCCCTTCTAGGAGTGATACAATTGTGATAGTACATCATCAATTTGGATACTTGGAAGGAAGGTAGAGGAGGCTGGAGCTTGTTAGCGGCTTGACCCTCTTTAGTGAAAGTTTTGGCCAAATTAGACATAGCCTCTATTTGTAACTGAATGATGTGCCGGCCAACTTATTCATGGCTTGCTTAGGGTTAGTCCTATCAGAGAAAATATCTTTGGCTTATAATGCCGGCACTCCAGGTTCTTATCCATACAATACACAGAAAGGAGACATTGTGAGGATTCTGTGGTAACTGATATGGTAGGCCATGAGGGCACCTGGTAAGTACAGATCTTTTTGAAGGGGAACTGAAGTGGCCATTTTTTATAATATAGAAACCAGGGTTCCATTTCCTCTCTTCATGGTACCATTGGTCGAGGGGCTATATGATGCTAAAAAGTGCTGTTGCATAACCAAGGAGATAGCGAGGATCTTCACCACTCTGGAGGTGAAGTTTTTCCCATTATCATAGAGAAGAACCTGTGGGCAACCATGTCGAGTAAGATATACTGATGGAGTAAAGTGGCCGTTGCCTTGGCCTTTTGAGCAGGGAGAGCCACAGCTTCAAACCCTTTGGTGAAATGATCAATTCAAACCAAAATATATTGATTTCCCTTGATAGTCTAGGGTAGAGGAACAACCACATATAAACTTATGGATTAAAAGTGTTGTTGAAGTGTAGTGGGTTGGTATTAAAACTAGGTCTTGATACTGATTGTTTTTTGCAGTTCAGACATGCGTCCAGGACCTCAGTTATGATTAACATGATGCTTTAAGTAATAGCTCTCTTTAACCCACTCAAATGTCATCCATATCCACTATTTCCTAAAATAGAAGGGTACTCCAAAATAACATATACTCGCTCTAATGGCCGGAGATAGGCAACCAGTTTTCCCCTACTATCTTGTATAGCTTCCCACTTTCCACCTTGGTGTTGCAGGAGTGTCAAGCTAGAATATTCTATACTGGTTCATCTTCATTAGCCCACGCGTCAGGAGTCATGAGGAGATCATGTAACCTCTCAGCTTTATTATTTTTTAAATGGAAGGCAGGCAGCCGCATCAACCCATCAATATTCATATAGTTAGTTCCTGACCGATGTTCAATTTCCATGTCATAATGCTGGAGCTTCAGATACCGGCTAGCCAACCATCCCGTGGGGTCCTTCATATTCTGCAACCCCTTTTTAAGGATGCATGGTTGGTAACCACTTTGAAGTAAGTCCCATATAAGAAGGGGCGGTAGTGTTACACAGTGAGCAGGACAGCAAGGCACTCCTTCTCAGTGACGCTGTAGTTGCGTTCAGCTTTTAAGGGTATTTTGCTGTAGTAGAAAAAAGGATGAACAACCCAATGCTCGTCCAGCTGAGCCAAGATAGCTCCAACTGCATAATCAGAGGCATCTGTGAACAGCATAAAGAGCTTGCCATAGTCAGGATGGCGGAGGATTGGCCTTTATTGCAATAAGGTCTTCAAGGTCTCAAAAGCGGCTTTTTGTTCCACACCCCAATAATAGGGAGTGTTCTTGACCAAGAGGCGGACAAGGGCTCACTGAGCTAAGCGATTTTTGGGATGAAAAGATGATAATAACCCATCATGCCCAAGAATACCAGAATGTTGCAGAGGGTTTTGGGTTCCAGCATCTTGGATATAGCTGCGACCTTATCTTGTAAAGGTTAAATCCTATATTGAGAGATGTTGTGTACAAGGAAATCCAGCTTTTTTGAAAGAACGTATACTTTGATGGCTTTAATTTAATGTTAGAAGCCCGCAGGCGTTGGAAAACTTCTTTCAAGTAGGTAAGATGTTCATTAAAGGTCTTGGAAAACATCGTGATATTATCAAACAGACAATGATGCAGTTTAACTAAGGTCATGAAAAATATGATCTATTGCTCTCTGGAAAGCGACAGGCGCGTTACACAGAACTTGTGGTAGTAGGATAGGTTGGAAGAGACCTCACTGCAAAAGAGAGCGCATTTCTCCTGATGCTGGGGAGAAAGATCCATTTGCTAATAACCACTAGCCAAGTCCATGTCTGAAATGAAGTTAGAGCTGGAGAGTTGGGTTAGGGCGTCATCAATGCGGGGGATAGGGTCACTATCCTTTTTAGTGAGGTTATTCAGCTTGCATTAGTCCATAACTACCCAATGACCGCCATTATTCTTTTATATGAGCAATAATGGAGATGACTAAGGGCTTTGAGAAGGCACCAGCAGCTTCACATCCAGATACTGTTTCAGCTCCGTCCTCATTTGAAGCTCTTTAACCTTAGACTTCTGATAAGGCTTGGATTAAATAGGCCGAGCATCACCAACGTCAATGGTATGAGTCCAACCCTTCATATGCCCATATTTAGTATTGGATTTGGGAGAAGATGTCACTATAAGTCTCCAAGTGAGAGTAAACTTTTTCGAGCTCTTTAAGGGTTAAATCCTCAGAATTTGAACGTGGGCAAAGCAAATATCACTTGATCTGTAAATAGTCTAAAATCTGACATAGACCCAAAAATATGGACTTGTCATATGTCCTCAATTGGAATCAGCAGGGCTTTTCAACCTCCTGATGCTTCTTTACAACCATATCCTTTTTAGTAAAATTGCCCACCAGAAGATTGATGGGTCGCAGGTAGGCAGGGTCTAGGATACCCAGAAAGACTTGAGGTTCCAAAGACTTATCCCATCTGTGCTTTCAAAGTGCATTAGGCAGTTTCAGGGGATTTGCATAGTAATCTTGGTGTCTATCACTTTTTTGTTCACCCACTTTGACTACTACCTCCTATGACGCATACATGTGAATGCCCTCTGAAGCATCCACGGAGTCTGGCAGTTTTTTGTGTTTTGCCCTGACATGGTATAAAGTAAGGAAAGAGCGGATAAAGGGTACTCAACTACGCATATATATTCTTTCTTTTTAGGCTCATAGTTGGTAAAGACTAGGAATCTTTGTAATTTAGCAGGGACAAAAACCCTATTTCATGTTGATAATTCCATCATACTCAATCATGAATTGTGTGCCAATGAGTAGGTCATATGCATTATTTTCCAATGACAAAACGAGGGCAGACAAAAGTAGCTTCCCCAATAAATATGGGTAGAGATTAGTAGGCCTAAATAGCTCGTGGTTCTGTTGGGCCCTGCAGTTCCAAACTCTTGCAAGTAGTCCAGATCAGGCGCCAACTTAATTTTATTGATGAGCTTCGAAGGAACCACAATGATGAGAGCACCCATATCAAAGATGTCTAGAACATGCACTTTATTGATGACAACCTCTACCTTGGGTATAGTGCTACCAAAAGTAGAGGGGATGGAGAGAACCTCTTACAACCAGAGAGATGAGGCAAGACGTTGAGCGATTTCAGAACTTTATCCTCAATAGATTAATGGTATGAACCTACTGGGTAGATCGGATTGCTGTACTTAAAGCTGATCGGCATCACTGGCAGTATTGATCACCTCTGAACACCTCAAAGCCTGTTGGAGATAGGTTTGTCAGGGTATCATTGCCATATCTATTCTTTTGGGTCTCAACCTATCAAGTAACTGCACTTCCATGGGCCCCTAGGACATAATAGCCCGCGTCTTCACCACTCCCTGCAGACTCAACATCAGAGGGGTTGTCAATGCACTCCAAAGAGTTGCTAATAGGGGCTGAGAAATTAGCTGTTCTACTCTCAGGGGAGGTCTTTTTGGCGCTCATCTACCCTTTTGGCTTTTGGAGGGAGCATCACAGATGCACCAACTTTTGGGGCCAAATAAGGAGAAGAATTCTTTTAACGCGTGGTCACTGTTGAGGCCATAGTTGTTATATAGGACGGCTTTGAGTGACATGATAGGGGAGCCGCAGTGATGGACGCTTTTAAAGAGGGCGCTGGGTGGGATGAGAACTTAACTGATTTCATAAAGCTGACTTGGGGTGAAGCTGAGGAGAGAGCTCGACCTTATCACCCCTGATGCCCTCTGGCCAACCTCTAATAGAGGAGGGCAGTCTAGTTTGGGACGCCCCCACTGGAACTGGCTTTGGCAGGGTAGGCAGCACTGGAGGGGGTCATTATGACTTCCAGGGTAGGCATAGCTTCATAGTGATCAGCAACCTCTACTAATGCCTCCTTCATATCATGTACGTTCCGTAGGTAACTCTTACTGATACAATGTAGCTAGATAAGGAAGGGTAAGAGGCTAAGCCAGCCAGAATGGCAGAAATTTCGTCATACAAAGTTAGCATTTTAGCAATCAGGAGAGGTTGGGCTGCACTTTAAAACTGATCAACAAAGGTGAAAACTGATTCCCCCTCAAGTAGACTTAGGAACATAAACGTCTGCCTTCCTATGCAAGCTCTGCGTGGATTCAAATTCCTCAATGAGCGCGTCTTTTACCTCTTCCCAATCTTTAAGGGTGGCCATATAAGGTTCCTCAACTCTTGGGTGGAGCGGCTGAGGCAGTGGAGGATATGCTTTAAATTTTGGGGATTGGTTGTCCTTTCCATAACAACCTCATACATGAAGAGGAATGAGGCTTTGCTACCCTCAACGGGGTAAATTTGTCTCTGAAAGGGGGTTTGGTTTTAATCTGAGAAGCCTCATGAGAGGCTTGGCAAATGCGCTTTTCAAGTGTTAAAAGTCAAGATTGTGCACTGGCTAGCTGCTAGGATAAATCATCTAGCTGGGGCTTGGAAGCTGCAGGGAGGTTGTGAGGGTCAATTACCTCAACACCCTCCTTTTTGAAAAAGTGTTTTGTGATGTAATACCCTGTAGTGAGCACCACTTATTGATTTCAAGTTTTTTGTCTGCTTGCTGATGCATTTTCACACCTGAATTACAACAACAATTTGCAGGAGAAGTATTGTTCTCTACTTTGGGATAAATATTTTTAGAGGGGTTGTAGAACACTTTTAATAAAATACTAACACTTCAATTTAATAATAAAGGATTAATTTTTATAAAATTATATATAATTATAAAGAGTATCAAGAAGCGAACCCTCTTAATGTTTTGATGCTTAGTTTCTAAACATTGAAGCTCAAAGTGGTTGAGTCACAAAGTTCAAATTAGGTTATGATTAGCTAAATTAAAGAATATTATTTTTTTTAGTACTAGATGGTCCCAACCTGAGGGGGGATTCATCGATAAATTAAAGAATATTATGTTCCAGCCTATTGGAGCTCTTAAGACTCTCCTTGCTTGGATGGAATGGCCGATGGAGGGTTGTTAGCAGGTTGGATATATCCGTGAGGCAGTAATTTAATATATTTCACCCAATCATTAGGTAGGAAAATATTTGCATCTAGTGAACCCCCTCCAAGGCTATAAAGGGGTTGTTGCAGATTAGGTGTTTGGACGTAGTTAGAGAGGGGTGGAGAAGACCCTCAGGACAACTTCTCTGATTTTGACACAGGTTTGGCGTAACCCTGCTACTAGCCATAGGGCGATTTTACCTGAGGATTGAGGGCAATAGTATTACCCTGATTTGCAGGGTTCCAACGAGAATCAAACAAGTGCATTTGGCCAATATATTCATATTGAAACCTGAATCACATTCTAGTATAATATCAGACTTGTAATGTCCAACACCCACTTAGTTTTAACCTGGGAAAAATCTTCATTCTGACACCCATAATAACAATATATAAAAGCAGAGGGCTATGTGATTATGATAATCCAGCTGTCAACTCAATACAATTGACGCCGCTCAACCCTCCTACTGAATGAGCAGTGAGGATCCTGATTAAGTAGGATTCAGACGCTCACTATACTACGAGGCTCCCTTGCACCCTATATTGTTTATAATTTTAACCTTATAAAATTAGTGCAAAGCTCTTACTTAGTTCTATTTAGCACATATTTTTATGCTTCTTCATATATTCATGACAATAGCGTTATTAGTAGTAGACCAGGATATTTACCAATACACAGACCCTACTGAAGTGAAAGTGCATAGTCAACGCCTCTCAGAAGCCCTTTAAAATGCAAAGTGCTAACCTGTAGGACGCTAGAACTTCTAAACAGGTTCCTTTGGACAACCTGAAAGTCAACTCTTTAACTTTAATATATGTTGAAACCATTAAAGTAAATTGTTCTTTGGTATGACAATCATGATTATAGATGGACTAGAAGATTAATGAACATGTGGAAAGGACTCCTCAAGATAATTGAGAAGGCATCCACTGTAATTACACAATAAAAGATCATATGAAGTGATACCTTATCAATCAGATGCATGTTAAGTTCCTAAAGAAGTACCAGCATAGCTCTTGCCTTTAAGCTATGCCTTCTCCATAATCATATTCTAATCTGTTCTCCTTTTTTGTTCCTTGATGTTTGGTCAGGAGGGAAGCGTTGCTATATAATCTTACCAAAAATGTTAAAAATTAATTTAAGTGCTTAATTTTATAGTGATAATTATTATACTGAGGCTTTATTCAGTATTGTGGCTACATTAATTTCCAAACTGTAATATTAATTCATATGGACCATCTCCCAAAGCCCTCAGATTTATGGGAATGATTGATTTCAAACTACCCTCCCAGCACTGTCCTATAAACATTAATTTACTTCGATTTTCTTAGTCCCATGGCCCTAGTATTTATAACACTATTATAACAGAACTACCTTGCCCACGTGATGGTGTAACCTTGTTGTAAAAAGTTCTTAAATATTCTCTTCAGCCAATTGGTAATTTCTTGATGTAAAAATCTAATATTTCTGGTTATTATCAGCAAGCAATTCCAATAAACTTATTACTGCACAGGTTCAGTTCTTGTGCGCTTTGTCCGCGTTGTATTGTATATGATATTATCAGTTGGTAATAGTATGAAGACTATATTTCATAGTTGAGTAAAATTCTTAGATCTTGGCCCAACGCTCAGCCAGTATTCCTTCTTAAAATACTTGAGATGTCTTGATATAAGAATATGTTCCCTTGTTATGTCCAACCTGATCTTCTCTGAGATTCCCTGGTGACAGTCTCTTTGGTCTAACACACAGTCGGCAGTAATCCATGATTGTGTCTCCTTCTTCTCTAGATCTCCGCTCAGATCTTTACTCTTTTACCAAAAGAGTCTCCCAATTATCACACACAGCAATAATATCCTTGAGAATAATAGAACAATTGAAAGTTGATAATAGTTTACTCCTAAATTATATACCAGATGAAAAAATATAAAAATGTATATATGTAGCATTATTTAACTTTTTTTATTATTAGTGAATTCTATGGAATTTATAGTGGGTTTTCAGTCATCTAGCCCTTGATTGACACCTCTTCAATGAAACGGCAGCCGTTGCTATTGAATCACCCATCATCATCTCAGCAGTGATGGTCTTCCCTATCCTGGCTAGGATTCCGTCATTGGACATCCCTGAGACCTAAACGGAAAGAGTCAGAAAACATGTCCCTAACGTTTTCCTCTCAATCAAAGTGAACCAACCATATTTGGCTAGTGATCCACTTAGGTAATGGAACTTATTACCCATTAAGGCAGGTCATAAACCAACTGATCAAACCGCTAGTTGCAGGCAGCATCACTCACCTTGTAACTTACTACTTATATTCCCAGTCAGTTGGTGATGAAACCCAACAAATCTCATTGGTACACCTGATAGTTAATCACTATCAGATGCTCCTATTTCATCAGCAACTCCACCCAACGAGATCTTAAGCATTCATCCAGATCAATCCCTAATGGATACAACTAGACAAATATCCTAGAATCCCCCAAACATAGTTACTCCAAAATTAGGGTCCACCAATTTCCAATTCACCTCATATTAAGGAATTATCCCCTAGCAGTTCCTGGTAATCTAGAAGGCTGGGAATATGGGCAAAAATCCCAACACCTGGTTTAATAGGCCTAATGATAAATGATGAAAATTAATCTTTAGGCCAATGCCTTAGTGTCCCTATCTTTTTAGTTAGTATGCTATTTACCTGGAATACTTCTGTGCTTATAAGTTATCAACATTTGCACCAAGTGTTGAGGATTTGGATGAGCATATTAGGAGGGGACTACTAAACTATTAGGAATTTTTTTATACTGTAGATTGTAAAACCTACTAAGAACATAATATTCACCTTAAGCTTTTAGCAACTGTCAGTATTTAATACTACAATGTTCTTTTATTTTGCTAGTATAATTTTCATTAATAAAGGCTCTTAATCCATCTAGTACTAAAAAAAAAAAATAAAGGCTCTTAATTGTGTTTCTAGAATTACTGTCTTCATAAATTGTTTTTATACTTTAAGTGAGAATAAACCTATTCAGTTAAGACTCAACGCCTAAGCGCCAGTTCTTACACCTATTAATAAAGGCAGAAGACCCTGATGACCTCAGATTCTATGCTGACTGCTCCCATGTGGGGAAGCAGCAAAACCCAACCTAGCATTTTCCATCCTGCGGAAAAATGCGTTTGGACTTACTCATCCAGTCTCAATAATACATTAGGTCCGTTCATTCCGCTCAAGGATCTCACCATCCACCTGGCACAGGCCAGGCAGTGCCTTGCAGCCCACTCATTCTCCCCCAATCACAACTGCGTTTTGGATTTTGGGTCAAATATTGGAAATTATTCCCATATGTAGAAAAAGCCATTATTGACTTAACCCAGGTGGTGATGCTGCCAGCTTAGTTTATAAATTTTCGCCCCTATAAGGGGCATTTTGATCTAGGTTTGGCTTGAAGCTGATACCACCACTGCTGCCACCATTCCCCTGGTTCTCAGGGCATCCCTATCCCCACAACGTGCACCCAGCTCCACAACAACACCACTATGGTGGTTCAGTTTGTGGGGTTGCTCACTCACCTTCCCCCTGCGGTGCTCCATCAGAAGCTGATGGAAGGCTTGGCGACGTATGGCTCCAACCCCATCCTTCAGTTTGTGGTCCCCAATGGGGCCACTCATCTTGCTGGGCCTCAGACATTCACCAAGATTAGACTGAATTACAAAAAAACTGCTTTGTCAACTCCCCCACGCTGTCATTCCATCTTCCCCTGACCACCCATTCTGGGCCCACGTCAAGGGCAGGCGGACTATCTGTCCATCCTGCTTCAAATTGGATCACTTGAAGTGTAAATGCCCCTATCTTGCTGCAGTCACTGGACCTGCGTTGCCTCCATCTGGCCCCCAATATGGCACACACCCCACTACCTTTATGGTATGGTGTACAATCCTTCCCCCCTACCCCAAAACCTACAGCCAATGCAGTGCCTGCAGCTGCCCGTCAAGCCCCTCCTCAGTCCAGTGCCACGTGAGCTTCAACAAATCAGGAGACAGCTTAAATAATGGTTTGATCCTACATTATTCCTCAATTGACAGCCACAACACATAAATTCACCAACCCCAATTTCAAATATGTTTTTGAATCCATGGATTTCATTTGATGGAACTGATGAAATGAGCAATGTAATTGATGACTCAAATACCCAAATTGAAGAATTTATACAGGTACAACACCCCCATACAAATCCCTTGGCGTTTTTACGCCCCCTGACTGAACGCCGCTGTGTATACTCTGACCACCAGCTTGCTGTTGCTGTAGAGGAAATCCCAGTTAAAACCAACATCTGTGAGGTTACTGACTCATCAGTAGCGATATTTGCCAAGGGTCTCCCTCATTCCATTATTGCTCTGACCTTATCCTTGCAGGTCAGAAATAACTCCTAAACCTCCACAAACAAGAAAATGCCTCCATCAAGAAAGTTGTTATCACTTCACAGTCCAAGACAAAAACCACCTGCGCTACCACAGCTTTATTATCCCAGCTTCCATCCATCCATCTTCATGCGGAAGACTTCTTTTCCAAATACCTAGCTGCAATTTTTGAAGCAAATAAGTTTGACAACCAGCTGGCCATCAGCCAACTCGCTCTCCATGTCGCTGATCACCCCACACCATTGCTCTCTGTCTTGGCCCGCATTTTTGCCTTTGATATGGAATTCGATTCTAAGGATAAGCCACCCAATCCCACTTCCCCTTCTGCCATGGTGGTATGAACAACTCGTCGCTGTCCCAACTGGTTGTATTCTCATTCAGGTGTTTCACCTGCTCCTTTTGGGCGGTTAATAATTCTTTTTGGGTAGGTCTGTTTGTTCGTTTTTTAGCTCTTTGAGCTTTGGCAATGTCCATCCCCTTATCAGCTTGCCTTGGTTAAATAAAATAAAACAAAGGCAGAAGATACCAGACTTGCATTAAGTAAGGAATCACCCTATCCTTCAGGCGTAGTAACTTTACTATGAGTAGATGACTTCAACTTCTTGGACAGATACACAACCTCAGCTGAGTCTTATTGTGCTTGGACTCATGAAAGGAAGAGAGCATCTGAGGTGAATAGAAATGGTAAACCCATCATGTATCATGATATAATTACTGTTATAAGAAGCAAAAACAAGTAGGAAGAGGCTAAGGCTAAAGACATCAAGTTGGCTTCCTTGCCTGATCTGAATATACCTTGAACCAAAGCTAGGTAAGGGCAAAGCATGTTCAGGTTAGTACCATGAGGACAGGTAAATATTAAGTGACTGTTACGACTATAGCATTAGAAATAAAATTCATTAAAGAAAACGGGTCATTATGCCTAGAAAAATTAGGAAATTAAATCAACGCATACATTAAAATTTAGATCTTGGAAATATTTTCACTCAGCCTAAAGCTCAAGTTCAGGTATACTCTAGATACTCCATTACCATCAATGGCAGTGTGCTTTTATTGTTTTATTTTGTCTTAGTGTCACAATATTTAAGAATGAACCATCTTCTAATTTCTTTAAAGTTGTTTTAGTTACAATAACTTTTCTTTTGGTTGAATTCATCAATAGTAAGAGAAATATTTATTTTATCTGAAGATTTTTGGGACATCCTAATCATAGACATCCTCAAGGAGGTATCCAACAACACAGGTCATTTTATGCTTTCAGAAAAAAATGCAGATCCAACTATACCATTAATGAAGTCCGGAACACTTTAATTTGAGGCTGCACAAGGCTTAGACTGGGATCATCAGTTAGATATGAGCTCAATCTTTGAGTCTCATTAGTTGTCACCTTCTTGTGCTACCTGGTTTTGTTTACCACATTATATATTTTTTATAATGTCCATCTAGGCGTGGTCACTGTCTGCAGTGTCTTGATACATACTATGTACAATAGATAATTCACTGATGACTGGACTTTGATCCCACATCATATTTCTGGAAGCAGAGTATATATAGACACTCTCCTTACATTATTTGACCAACCAATTTACTATACTTTCATTTAATCTTTCCATGAGAACTCTCCTTATGTGTGGAGTGAGTATTTTGGCAGTTTTTCACATACACATGCTCCTCACCACCTTCATTATTTTTGCTTTTGATTATCTTACTCTATAGAGTTTTTCAACTCAGTCAACTGGAATGTCCCTATCCTTCCTGCAAGTACTGGTCATTTTAGACCTTTGAAAACCTTTTTTAAATATACTAAACTAACCCCAAAAAGCTTTCTAATTTAAAATTCTAGAAATTTATTCGAGGAACACTAACCAGGGGATGGACATTACCAAGTCTAGCAAAAAAGCCCAAAACAAATGGGTGACAAACAAAAGAAAATAAAAAACTACAACTAGGCAGGGATTGGGTACCACTGGCCCACCATCGCTAAAGGGGGAGAAAGGATCAGGCAGCTCTTATATAGGCAAAAGATTTTTGGAAGATGTATATCAGTTGTAGAAGCGTACAAAATCTGAGAGCAGGGGCGTTGGGGCATCAGCGTGGTGGGATTGGAGGAGTTTGAGATAACAGTTATTTTTCTTAAGACCATCTTGGAAGGCAGCCTCAATTGAACTCTTCAACTTGATGTTTGGCTTGAAGGTGACATTTGGAAGTTGGGCCAAGTGGGCAATATTTTGCCAGGTAAATTTAGAGGTTGTGTTGAACGCTGATAGTTTTGTTACATAAATGACAGCGTCATTGGCATTGTTGTCTAATTTAATGATTTTCTCCTGTGATACTTTCAAAAATCAGGGGGAAGTTGATTGTGCTCAGCCCTTCATTAAATTGATCAACTGATTGTGACACTGCTTTGCGAGGTTGTGGCAATGGGGCGAGGAACCGCTGCTAAGGCAAGATGGTGGCTACTTTAAAAGGGTATGGCATTAGATTTAGGAGCATATCATCTCAGTGGGAGGGTTTTGTCAAGATCAGAGTTATAATATTCAGCCCAATCATATTCATCTGGGACTTCTTCAACAGATTCATCATCCTCATTCATGACAATTTTACCTTATTCATCAACCATATCCAATAGGTCCCAAGGATTTTGGTTCACGAGAATAGTGGATTTAGAATTTGGGTGGATGGTAGTAATCAAATGGGTTGCTTGGGTGCGAATGGTGGTACAAGCCTGAATATAATTGGTCAGGTTGTGCCCAGGATGGTGAGTGTGGGTGGAGGTTTTGGTGAGTTCTTTCTCACTATGGCTCAATGTGTGAGAATGTTTGGTGGGAGGGGGCAACAAAACGCCCCATTCAGTTGTCGCTGAAATGAGTTCAGAAATTGAATTAGAGGAATCATCATGGGGGCAGGACCGTTTAGAGTGGTCAAGTTTAAAACAAATGGGACAAATTTGTTAACTGCTATTGACACAAGCCCAAAAGAAATGCTCCAGTGCCGCAGTGATGCAAGAATTTGGGAGGATTTGTTGGGTAATGGCTGAGTGATTTAAGATGATGATGGCAGTGGCTCAAGGGGCAGCCAGACGCTCTGCACCAGAAGGAATGGTGAAGCTAAGTTGGGCTGAGTGCCTTAAGGCAAAAGCCCTGACATCAACTTGCCATACAAAATTTGGGCTGGGAGATGCAAAGGGAGGTTGAGAAATGACATCACCAGTGTGGTGTCATCAGGGAGGTAAGTATGTTTATTGTGAATGGGGTATTTTTGTAAATTAGAGGAGTCAACGCTGCCGCTGAAGCGTCCTCCTTTTTTGGAATCCTTGTCAAAATAGCATTAAAAAGGGCGGAAATCAATAAAGCCAGCCAGCGCAAAGGCAACTATGGCAAGTTTGATTATTACTTTGTCAAAGTATGAGAATAAACACCCATAGTCAATATGGAGGAAAAATTGGATAGTGGATCTAGGTAGGGCGAGAGGATGGGGGCAAGTTGAGTGAATGCGCACTGGGTGAAACAGTAAGTCCTGTGAATGGAAAAATAGTTTGTAGAGTTTGGTGGACTATTTGAGCCCATTCAAATGTGTTTCCTGCAGGGTGGAAAACGCTGGAAGGTGGATCACCGCTCCCCACATATGAGCAGCAGTCAGTGGATCCAAGGACATATAACTGGAAAACAGACATGTCTAGATGGCGGTGGATAACTTTAGAATTTTTGTAAAATTTGCTCAAAAGTGAGATTTAGTGGAAAGAAAAGTCTTAGTTTTCTAAATTAAGCTGTCTATAGTTTCTATTTTTTCTGAGCTTCTATGGGAGCTCCTAGATATACCCTTATCTTCCTCTTTCCAGTGATACCTTTTTGTGTCAACTTTATCCATCATGGCTGACCAGATATTTATAGTTGTAGGAAACCAGCTGGGTTATGCTCGCTTGGTGCTACGCCGCTGGATCCTACAAAGTACTTAATAAAAAATAAAAAATAAATAAATATAGAAAGTGGGTTTTTATAAAGGTTTAATAGAGGCACGGAGGTACAAACAAGAAAAATGATGATCCTCAATATCCGATTATTTAGGTATATAAAGGGATTTAAGGATTGAGGGGATTTTGAGAATAAGTTCAGATTAGCTTAACCTCATCCAAATTAGGAAATATGAGGGAATAATGTATCATAACTCAGGAACTTGCTTTGGGGCAATGGAGCAAATGAAGAGGAATTCTGATTGGCTAAGACGTACCCATGAGGTAACGTTTTTATATACTTTAGCCAATCACCTTCTGAGAAATTTCTTGCACCTTGGGGGACCACCACCAAGCCTATGAAAGGGGGGGGGGGTCCCCATGCAGGTGCATTGGAGGACTTTGTTGGGGTCAGGGGAGTGCATTCCAATGATAGCCCTGAAGTCCATGGCGAGGTTGGAGTAATCTGACTGGGGGTTTTATGCTTGGTGCCCGTAGAGGTTTTGAACTTGTGTTACCCTGATTAATGGGGTTCCACCAAGGGTCGGCCAGGGATTTTTGGCCAAAAGTTTTGCTAGCATTAATTATATTATTGTGGGAATTACTTTTGGATAATTATAAATGACTAACATTTCTTTTTTTGGCTGAACTCGACCTAAAACACTCTTTTTGTTCATCTGTGAGGGCAAATGTCCAACATCGCCCCATTCAAGAATGTTGGGGGAGAGTATGGACGGAGGAAACGGCCATACACACAATTAATAGTAAAACCAGTAACTAGTGATTTGATGGAATACTCATTTCCCCTTTTGTAAGTGATGGTAAAGGGACCCTCCCAAATTGATCCAAGCTTACCGCTTTTGGGCTTGATAAAGTTATGGTAATACAATACCATATCAGACACTTAAAAAGTAGATAGGGGGTTTGGAGATCATTGACAGCCTGCCCTTCTTTGGTCACTGTTTTTGCTAAATTGGTCATAGCTTCAGATTGGAGTTGAGTGATGTGCTGAGCCAATCCATTTCATGACTTTATTGGGTTCCTCAATTCTAGAGGAAAATACATCTTTGACTAAGAGGGCAGGTATGACTGGCTCCCGCTCATACAAAACATGGAATGGGGACATTTTTAGTATCCAATGATAGCTAATCTGGTAAGCCATAAGAGCACTGGGTAGATATTGGTCCCAGTGAAGAGGATCAGAAGATGCCATTTTTTGAAGAATGGAAATCAGAGTTCCATTTGCTCTTTCCACAGTCCCATTGGTGGAGGGGTTATATGGAGTTGAGAACAGTTGTTGAGCTCCCATAGATGTGGCCAGGATTTTGACTACTCTGGAGGTTAAGTTCTAATCATTAACACAGAGTAGTACTTGAGAGCAGCCATGACGTGTGAAAATGGGTTGAAGTAGAAAGGTGGCAGTTGCCTTGGCTGTTTGGGCAGGGAGATCTACAGCTTCCACCCACTTGGTGAAATGGTCAATTGCTACTAAGATGACTTTGTTTCCACTAGTATTCTGAGGAAGGGGACCCACTAGATCCAGGCTGATGGTTTAGAACGGTTGTTGAGGAGTAGTGGGTTGATACTGGTATTGAGTCTTGAAAATGGATTGTTTTTTATATGTAAGGCAAGCTTCCAAGACATCAACAATAGCTTTCATCATTCCATCCCAATAGTACCGATCCTTGATCCACTCATAGATTTCTTGGCCCCCCATGACCTAAGGTGTAATGAGCTTCTAGGATAACAGGTACACGTTAGAGGGCCAAAGATAAGGTAGCCATCTTGTCCCCACTTGCTTATACAACTTTCAATTCTCCACTATAGTGTTATGGGAGTGTTGGGCTAACATTTTCTGTACTGGCTCATCCTCATACTCCCATTCATTTGGGGTCATTGAAAATCATATAACCTTTCCGCCTCACTGTTATCTAAGTGGAGGATAGGCAGTCGGGTCAACCCATCAACATTTAAGTGACGGGTTCCAGCATGGTGTTCGATTTTTATATCATAAGGCTGGAGCTTTAGAGCCCAGCGAGCTAACCGACCAGTAGGATCCTTCATATTTTGCAACCACTTTGGAGATGCGTGGTCTGTAACTACTTTGAAAGTGGTACCATATAGAAAAGGGCGGTAGTGCTTAACAGCTAACAAAACAGCAAGGCATTCTTTCTCTGTTACACTGTAGTCCCGTTCTGCCTTTGACAACATCTTGCTAAAATAGGAAACAGGATGATCTATACCATGTTCATTGAGTTTGGCTAGAATGGCCCCAACGGCATAATCTGAGACATCAGTGAATAAGATGAGGGGTTTATTATAATCAGGATGCCACAGGATAGGACGTTGTTGTAGCAGTTGCTTCATTGTTTCAAAGATGGCCTTTTGTTCTGAATCCCAGTAAAAAGGTGTATTCTTGGTTAACAGCCAAACAAGGGGCTATCTAAGTTAAGCAAACATAGGGATGAACTGATGGTAATACCCTTTCCCCCTAAAAATACCTGAACATCTCATAAATTTTTAGGATCCAGCATTTTTGCAATAGCTTCGACCTTGTCCTGCATGGGTTGAATCACTTCTTTGGAAATAGAGTGACCAAGGAAATCTAATTTCCTTTGGAAGAAGATACACTTTGAAGGCTTCAACTTGATACTTGATTTCTAGAACCATTGAAACACCTCCTTCAAGTGATCAAGATGGTCATTGAAGGTTTTTGAGAACACTGTAATGTCATCAAGATAGACAATAACACAATTCAACTTAAGGTCCTGTAAGATGTGATCCATTGCGTGCTGGAAAGAGGCAGGTGCGTTGCACAACCCTTGGGGTAGTCATGTGGGTTGGAAGAGACCTTCACTACAAATAAGAGCACATTTCTCCTGATCTTGAGGAGAAAGGTCCATTTGCCAATAGCCACTGGCCAAGTCCTTAGCGGAGAAGAAGTTAGAGCCAGAGAGTTGAGCCAGGGCGTCATCAATTCAATGGATAGGATAGCTATCCTTCTTAGTGAGGCTATTCAACCTACAGTAACCCGTGACTATACAATAACATCCATTTTTCTTTTTAATTAGTAAGAGAGGTGAAGACCAAGGGCTTTGAGAAGGAATGAGTAACCCTGCATCTAATAACTGCTGGAGCTCCGTCCTCATATGTTCCTCCTCCACTTTTGACTTGTGGTAGGGTTTGGACCCGATAGGCTGGCATCACCCACATCAATGGAGTGGCACCAGCCTTTCATGTGGCCATAGTCAGTATCCAATTTTGAGAAGATGCCACTATATTCATCCAGCAAGGTATGAACTTTCTCCAACTCCCCTGTAGTGAGCACCATTTTGTAGGAAACCAGCAGGGTTATGCTCGCTTGGTGCTACGCCTCTGGATCCCACAAAGTATTTAATAAAAAATAAAAAATAAATAAATATAGAAAGTGGGTTTTTATAAAGGTTTAATAGAGGCGCAGAGGTACAAACGAGAAAAATGATGATCCTCAATCTTCAACTATTTAGGTATTTAAAGGGATTTAAGGATCAAGGGTTTTTGAGAATAAGTTCAGATCAGCTTAACCTCATTCTAATTAGGAAATGTGAGGGAATAATGTATCATAACTCAGGAACTTGCTTTGGGGCAATGGAGCAAATGAAGAGGAATTCTGATTGGCTAAGACGTACCCATGAGGTAACGTTTTTATATACTTTAGCCAATCACCTTCTGAGAAATTTCTTGCACCTTGGGGGACCACCACCAAGCCTATGAAAGGGGGGGGTCCCCATGCAGGTGCATTGGAGGACTTTGTTGGGGTCAGGGGAGTGCATTCCAATGATAGCCCTGAAGTCCATGGCGAGGTTGGAGTAATCTGACTGGGGGGTTTTATGCTTGGTGCCCGTAGAGGTTTTGAACTTGTGTTACCCTGATTAATGGGGTTCCACCAAGGGTCGGCCAGGGATTTTTGGCCAAAATTTTCACTAGCATTTATTATATCATTATGGGAATTACTTTCAGATAATTGTAAATGGACTAAATTTCCCTTTTTCAGCTGAACTTGACCTAAAACACTCTTTTTGCTCAGCTGTGAGGGCAGATGTTTTACAATAGTTCTCAGAACCCAGAAAAAGTTTTTAAAGTTGTTAGAAGGTTTGGAACGCCTTCTAAAAAGTAAAAAACCAGATGTAACTTCACTTAAAACGTTCTATGGCTTATTTGCCCTCCATAAGGTGGGTCTCCCACTGACAGCCTAATTATATCTTATTTATGTCATTAGGGTCAGGCTTATCTTTGTCCTCATATCATCAAAGCGTCAAATCTACATTTGACGCTTGACAAAAATGACTAACGCTTAGCTATGGCTGGCTCCGACTGCTAACTTTGATCAGGTGATTGCTGCCTTCTTTGAGATATTCCTTATACCAACTGACGTTGAGACTAATAATCTATTTGTACATATTTCACCCTCAGAGACCTCTAAAGATAGCAACCATAGAAAGTAACACTTCTATCTTGGAAGTGGTTGAGGGTTTTGCTGAGTTCTACTCAATCTTGGTAAACTGAGGGTTAACAATAGTCTATCACATGCCTAAAATTAATCAAAATTTGATAAACTACATAGACAAAATTCCATACCATGGAATAAACTTAACCTTCAATAAAGGGTTTCACCAATATAATAATCCCAAAGACTATTAGGCTGTAATTAGATTGGGGATTTAACCTTTTGGAACATAAAAGAGCAGCTATTGCTATATATAATATAAAGTTAAACAAACATCTCATCAATTCTTACAGGTGACTTTTCTTTCTCGTTGCAATCACTTTTGCAACCTATCCAATTCAAGTCTGAATCTAGTTTGATAATATCACAGAGGAGATTAGTCTGCGCCCATGTCAGGGAGCAGTTGGGCAAGTAAGGTAAGAGGAGCAGGTGGAAGGCCCGCGGCCTCCAACGTTCAAAAACGCCCTAGAGAAACCGGCGGAATAGACAAAAATTTTAAAAAACTGGCGGTCATTATTTCCCCAGAAATACTCGCATGGCAAGCATGATGCAACCAGTACATCAACACGCCACACTCCCAGCCACTTTCGTCAGTGGAATTCGGAGTCTGCATGTTTCTGGACATCCAACAAATGGCCTTATCGGAAAAATTTTATGAAGATGTGCACACAATTTTCCTGACTGCGGTGTATGTTGCACCTCACTCCATGTCACGCGGTTGGCTGGACCTAAATTTCGAGAGCAAAAAAGCAGCAGATGAGGCTGTAGTGATGCGCGTAGTGATCAACCTCCCCAAAGGGCAATGGGTCATCAAAACCAAACGCACCAGATGGACAAAATCAAACCAAATTTTCCTCACGTTTGACTTTTTGCCTACTATGGTAAAATGTGACATTTTGGAACAAACCCTGAAAGATGGTCTCGCCATATATGGTGAAATACAATCTTTTGAAATGCAACGCTTCACGCTGATGCCACACCTGTGCACCAGCAAAGCCATCGCAGTTCTGACCCCAACTGAGGAGATCGCAAAAGACCTAACCCAAGTCCTGCACTCCACTTTTATTGATATCACAGGGCATACCACCCACCCATTCCAGGTGACCGTGGACAGTGCGCCCCCATTTGCACCCACTGTGACACATTTAGCCACAAGGCGCATGAATGCCCCATCAAGGAGGGCATCACATTCCAAGAGCACCCCTCGGCGGCCATGGCCAACAGAGAGGCGCACTATGAACCAACCGCAAGCACCAAGGATGCTTTCCTGTGGGGAGCACAAGGCTGCTACCTATTGGTAAAGCCTATCTCTCCGCAAGAATGGAAGAAGGCTAAGCAGGCCCATAGGGCCATGGCCAAGGAAGCGGCCAAGGCCACCACCGCTATCCCACACTCACAATGCCAGGAGGACATGGAAACCTTCGCAGTGGAAGCAACTTGAGAAACCATCAACCAATCAGATTGGGAAGCTCATGCTGAGCGGGCCACTCAGTTTGAGGATCTGATAAGAGACTAAATCTCACCCAATCGTTGCACCCAAGCTCCAGTTGAAACTGACTTGGGACCTATCCCAACTGAAAATTTTTTTTGACCTGCTCAACGGTGCACCGAACTCATCTGCACTGCAAAAAATTTTATGACGTCGGGAAAACAAAAAGCGAAGGCCAAAGCCAACGCGACTCTTTCTGCAAAAATCAACAAAAACTCCAATAGCGTTGCTGCTAACACCCGCGCTGCTGTGAAAGCCCGTGGGGACCTAGAAGAGGCTGGTGGGCCCAGGGGCCCACCCCTCACACCTAAGGTGCAATGGGGGAAACCTTCACTTTAGGGACATTGAATATTGCCAGACTCAAGGCCTCCCCATCCCAGGCTAGGAAACTGAGTTTTTTACAACACAATTTACCCGTGGATATCCTGGCCATCCAGAAGTCCCACTGTCCATGAGGTTCTGAGGAAGCTTGGAAAACATTGCTCCTCCCATCCCTATCCTTTTGGTCAAAGCACTGTGGGGTGCTAATTCAGAAAAATAATTTAAAATTTGTATCCTCAGAAACATTCCTAAATGGCTGAGTGCTCGTTGTCACCTTCTCGTGGGCCAACGTAGCGCATGAAATCGTCAACATTTATGCCCCAAACGGTGCACACAAGCATCTGGAATTTTTCTCGTTGGTCAAATCCCACCTGCTACCCCCTGATTCTTTCCTAGTTGGCGACATGAACTGTTGGCTAACCTCACCAACGGACTGATGGCCTCCCTCACCCCATGCCCCACAGGGTCACGTTGAACTAAGCGTTCTAAAGGCCACCCTTGGGTTAATGGATGTGCTGCCACGACATGCCCTGCTGCTCAAAAACATGATGCGCCCCACGTCCACAATGGCCAATTAAAGTCCATGACCTGCATTGACCTTATTCTAACACCGGCGAAATTCCAACCCCACATCTCCTACTTCACAACAACGAACTTGGAATTCTCCAACCACTGACTGGTCTTGATAACATACCACCTACCTGTCATAGTTGCTAAGGCCCCACATTGGTGCAAAATCTGCCCCCCGAGCTTACATCACCAGGATTTTCCATGTGGGTGGAAGAGCAACTTTAGCAAAAAAGTTTGTTGCACCGTTTTGCACGGGCCCCATTTCCACATGGGCAACTTTCAAAGAGGACACCATCCACCACTCTCGCTATCTCTCCTCAAGACGCTCACAAGCCACATTGGCAGTTATCTCGCGCGCTCTGGCAGAATTGGCACACTTGAATTCCAACATTCCAGCTACAGGATACAGCCCTGCATGGGGCTGGAAGTGGGTGGAGGCAGCCACCCACCTCAACACACTCGAAAGGCAACACAAACATCAGGTTTGTGTCCAATACAGGGCCACACGCATCACTAAAGGCGACAAATGCACCGCATATTTCTTTCTAAATAATTTTGCACCACGCTAGAGTGTGGCCTGCACACAGGTGAAAAGATTGGATAATTCTATTGCGGATACACCGGCCAAAGTGGCAATCCAAATGCAAAAATATTACTCCAAGTTGTACTGAGCTGAACCAATTCAGCCAGCTGAAGTGGTAAAATTTCTTGACCGAGCTCATATCTGCACCATTTTCTGATACCTGGAAATAGTGAATTTATTTACTCCGAATGAATTATGGACAGCCATTCATGGTGCGCCAAACCGAAAATTCCCAGGCCCAGATGGCATTCCATATGAGTTCTACAAAAAATATTTCAGATATATATCTCCACTTCTGCTTACCTCACTTAACCAAAGCTTGTTGGAAACGCGCCTCCTACCAGGAGGACATGAGGCCTTTACTGTCACACTCTTCAAGAAAGAGGATAAGCTTGACTTAGCCAACTGGCGCCCCATTTCTCTAACAAACACAGACACCAAAATTTTAACAAAAATTATGGCTAACCGATTAGGGACTGTAGCATCTGCCACCATCTCCCTAGAACAATTTGGTTTCATCCCCAGAAGGTCAATTTGGGATAACATGCACTCCGTGGCTAATGTATGTCAGTCCACAGCCTCTGGGGCACTTGTATTCTTGGACCAACAAAAGGCCTATGATAGAGTAAACTGGGAATACCTAAGGTCCTGCCTCTATCAATTCCGCCTACCCCCTCGCTTCATCAACTGGGTGATGCTGCTCACGGAATCTGCAACAATGGCAGAGCGTGGCCCTGGCTTCCTAATGGAAGTAGTCCGCCCTTAAAGGGGCTTGCGACAAGGGGACCCTCTCAGCCCTCTCTTATACAACTTCAGCCTTGACCCACTACTGCGAAATGTGAATGCCCAACTCACTGGGGTCCATGTGCCAGGCCAAGCCCCAGTCAAAAAATGGCGTTCGCAGATGATTGTGTTGTTGGGGTGTCTAATAATCAAGATGCACGCGCGCTTGAAGCTCTCATCCAGGAATATTCCCGGTTAAGCAACGCGGCACTGAATGCCTCCAAAACTGAAATCATCCTCCTTGGTCAGTTTCAGAACTGCTGGGCCCCAGCAATTAGTTCCCAACCCGGCCCATCTGCTCGCTCACGTCCACGCCTTACTAACTCAACACACACCACTCCACTGGTGCTCCCCTTCATGCCACGCCCTACCATAGGACCAGTTCGCCATCTGGGCGTGTGGATGGAGGCAGGCGGATACGCGTCAGCAGTAATGGAGTGCCATATTCTGGACAACGTGATGAAGCGAATCGCCTCTCTCATAGCCCACCCTACTTCCCTGACTGGCAGGGTTGTTTTAGCCAACTCTATGCTCCTCTTTGTCTGGTTTGGAGCCCACGCCATCCCCTTCTCCCCAAGCTTCTTCAAATCCTTATATGCATTGCTACAAGGGTGGCTTTGGTCAGGCCGCCCTCCACCAGTGCGGCTAGAGGTCATGTTTGGCCCTCATCATCATGGTGGCATGGGCCTGATTGACTTCAAAGCCCATGCTGCCAAGATCCTGGGCACCTAGATCGCGGCCGTCACTGCTCCTACACTCCCATCCCAACTCTGGTCCCACGCAGCCCACTCCAACTTCTCCCGAGCCTTGAGCCTCAACAATCCATCAAACCCCCACTCCCTGATGAAATACCTCGCATCACACACATCGGCCATAGGTCCTCACAGGACAAAAACCCACTACAAACGAATCCTACTCTCCATGTGGAGCGCAGAGTGGAGAATTCGTATTTGCAGACATACAACCCAAAGAGACCACCCCTCTCCTCAGTTCACACAAGAGGTACAGGGGCTACCCATCCATGATGGCGTGATCCCCATTCGGCCCCATGTCCTATCCAGGGTGGACTACCTGGACACGATGGACATCCCTTATTCCATTGAGACCCAAAAAACAATCTGGAAATATGTACATCACTCTCTGTTTGTAGCCTCAAGTCCGCTTTCATGTGTGGCGCTGCCTGAGGTGGGTGTTTCATACAGCTGAGCGCTCTAACGCTTTACACTCATCCTGTGTCGTGTGTGGCCAGTATGGAACGCTGTTCAACCGCCTGGAGAAGTGCCCCACCTCTAAAGTGATATGGCGTGAAGTTCAACGTCTCCTGGGCCAGGATCAAACGCATCCCTTCAGTCTGTCAAGAGATATGTTTGCTCTATCAATGGCCTCCTCCCTTCCACCCTCCCTCCGTGCTCTAGTGGTTGCAATCGCCATGTGGACCATCCACACGATTGTCTTGGATGCCATCGCAGGCTCCACCCCCACCCTCCCAGAAGCTGTCCACAGATTCTGGTCTCATTTGGCGGACCACTTTCAAGCGTGGATGTTTGGATACCTCCCACCGCGTCGCCGACAGCTGGTCTCCTCCTGGTTCCCAGTCTGGTTCATCAAATCATGCCCCTTCCTCCACACGTGCTCAATAGTGGCTACGGCCCCTTCACACGTTCCCTCCCCCTCCCCATAAGTGGCGTTCCCGCTGGCAACAAGAGATAGCATCGCTTCTCTGGGGTGCCTCCCCAGGTACTAAGTTTATTTGTCCTGAGTCATATTTGGAAGTGTCCATCCCATGGTCAGCTTTCTCCAAAATAAATTTAAAAGGAAGATAAGGGAAGGAATCCATTGAACAAGTAATTGACAGGAGAATACAGCCTTAAGTCTTATATTTAAGGAGCTTATAGCTTAAGAACTATCACCATATGGTCCATTGTCCTCTATACAATAGGCATTCTTTATCTGACTTTTATCCTCAGTCATCAAACCAAACATGTGAAGTAGTCAAAATTCCAACAGTGGCGCTCATGTCTGGGATGGCAGATGGTGACCATAATGAACAGGGGAACAACTTCATTCTTATAAATTATTCTAAACACTTACTTGGCCTATTGGGAACACCAAAATGATTGTGTATCAGATCAATTGGAATGACGTACCGATTATTAACTATCCTGATGATCCCATTTCTCATGAGGAACTAAGGCATTTAAAACATCGACTTTTAAGAGGTTACAGATGTGGCTAAGGTCCCACGGACAACAGAAGCAATCCATTTTACCATTAACGTCAACAAGAAGTGCTGTGGAAGAAAATTTTGCCCATCACCAAATGAACGCAGCTCAATTCAGTCATAGTTTAATTGAGATTGAATACATCACCTAATACTTAACCAAATTTGTGCATCCTACCTCTAGAGATTCTCAAATGACTATTGCCCGTCATCATGTGACCATCACTGAGTTGCTTAATTTTTCATGCAACTCCAGCCAAGCGGCTCAAATATTGAATTAGAAATTGGAATCTAAATATGGGGAGGTCAGTTATAGCCTGGAGGAAAATAACAACAAGGTCACTTAGTCCAATAATTGAGAAATGGAATTAATGCAAGAGCTAAATGACAGATTGCGCCCTGTATACAAAAAGAATTCTTGGAGGAAAGAGGAGTTACTGAAGCTTGGGTCAACAGCGTAACCCAGACCTCTATGTGGGTTTCAGAATTCATGAAACTTAGCATTTAAGGCCAAGAATAACAACTAAAAAATAACGAATTCTGTGAGCAGTACCAACGGCTGAGCGCCCAAATTCCTAAAATGAAGGATAAACTACAGAAGAAATTAATCACTGGCACACAAAGGTCAAAGGTAAGCATATGAAAAATATGACAGTTTAGGAATCCATTAATCAGTCGAGTCTTCTGCTCAATAGTTTCAATAATGATGTTACTTCAAATAATGAGTCAAATAGTACTCTACATGGTGAATTAAAAACTTCATGAAATTGATTAAGGGGAAGTATTAAGTGATTTCTGTCCTAAAATTACAAACAAGCCACCTAAAAGAAGAAATTGCAAAATCAAAGTTGAAGAATTAGAACCCTTTCAACTAGGAAGCAGATACAATTATTAAATTTAAGATTTGAATGATGGCCGATGCCAGTGAACCCTGAATGATTCAACTGGGAATAACTATGTACTATGAGAATGAAATCTCAGAAGTAAAAATTATAGTTGCCTCTGGGCCATGTCAGAAGATGTCTAGCAATATGGTTGCTCTGGTCAACCCTAGTCATTTAATCATGGTGCTGGTTAAGCACCATGAGACACCTGGGTCAAGTCAGAAAAAGATAATAGTAAAAACCATGAGCGGGAGAATGATACTACAAACCTTCAAGCCTGCCTGCTTTTGATAAAAATAGGAGAGTGGTCACTTACATATAATGATTCAAAGTGTATATGTTGGGGCCTGTGATTGCAACATATCAGCTACCATCCTCAACTGCTTAGATGAATGGAGTAGTGAATTAATCATTTTGCACTAGTACAAAACCTTACAGATGCTGAAGTCAAAGAGGCTTTACTTCACAAATCTGAAAGCCAAGAAAGAATATCAACAAAAAAACCAAATTCATGAACATCAGCTTTAAGAAGAATGTAAAGATTGATGAATATTTGGATCTATTCTATTGTGAGGCTCAGATTTTTTAGGTGTGAAGGCCATGATTTATTTCAATGCCAAAATTGCACTGCAACATGCAGTGGACTTATTGAAATTTGATGAATAATTTTTTGCCTGCCTTCATTCAAAACCTTGCAATGTCTAAGTTGGTTGATTATCTACATTGATGCATACAAAGCTATGGACCTCCGATAACTGGTTACATATTAGGACCTGCAGGACCTGTAGGAAAGTCCTTTGAAAATAACAAAAAGACTTATAGCAATCCGTCTCTTAGAAAACCAAGCAAACAAAAAACAACAAGACACTACGCCCATTAAAAAATTACTTGTTTTAGTTACAATAATAAAGGGCACTATGTCTCCAGATGCTACCAAAGTAGGGCAATGTCATCCTTCAAGTTAACCCTCAGAAGGAGGGTAAAAGAGCAAGCATAATAGAAGTGGGACGCTCTATTATGCCAAAAGCAACAGTACCACCTGATTGAAATGAGTATGTTGGCAACAAAGCCTTTTATTATCAATGACATGAACCCCATTATAGTACCTAATAAAGACTTTAATAGTATACATGCAGTGACCCGCTCACAGAAGAAAGTCAATAAACCTGAAACAACAGAAGTGGTCACTAAACTGTATATGCAGCAAATAACCAAGAACATACCAGCAGAAGGGTCAAGTTCTACAAAAGATACCTCAAGTTTGAAGGGGGTAAACATAGCCATGCCTGTTTACATGTTTATCATAGAATATGTGAGTATTGGAAACACTGTGAAGCAAACTCTTTATTCTTTGGACTCATCTCATATCCACTTTTATTTAACTGAGGCAAGCCGACCAGGGGACGGACATTACCAAGCTCCAAAGAGCAAAAATACTATGCTAGGTTTAAATGAATAGAAAGAGATGAGCGGATCACTCAAACCAATCAAAAAATAAAAATAAAAACTAAAACTAAAATTAACCAAATAGGTTGGATGCGGTAAACCACTATGTGTCCATGGTGGGGGGTGAGTTGGGATTGGGAAGCTCATCCTCCTCCTCTGTGTTGGACAGTGTACATCAGAGCGCTGAGAGCATGGGTGAGGGTGCATCCTCAAAAAGGGGATTGAGGTAGCAGAGTGGCTCAGGAAGCTCGAATCCTCTCATATCCACTTAGTTTTTTTAATTCATATCACATAAAGTGTACTTACATTGATATTCTAGTCAACAAAATCAAAGTCATAGCTATTATCAATAGTGGAGCACCCATGAGTATTGTCTCAACTATGATGGTCAAGAAAGTTAAAAATTGCTCCTGACATTGACCATCACCAAAAATATGGGACAGTGGGCCTCAATAGTACAAAGAGTGAAGGAACCTACAGCGCTTTGTGCTGCTGAATTTGGTGCACAATTGTATCAGCACCCACAATTGTGCTCCCAAACGCCAACTATGATATAAATTGGAACCAATTTTTATAAAACTATGTAAATTCATATAATTTTAAAGAAAAACCTCGAATATATTGGGACAAACACTCCCTATTTACTACTGTTATGCTAATATCAAGCCTACCAACCATCTCAGAAGTTTTATCAATATATTATGCTAATGGAATAATTATGAAAGGATACACTTAAAGGGGAAATCAAAGCCAACTATTTCTGCATGCCATAAATGAAAACTGTGGGATTCCCACTAAGAGTGAACAAGAACGCAACAATAACTCCAGGTCATCAACTGGTTAATAGTAGTGGTACTTGACTGGAAAATCCATAACGATTATACGGTGATTGTTACTGCATTAGAATCGTTCTTTGGTGGAACCCAGTGTAGCGCCTGGAATACTTATACCAGGGCATGGCGAAAATGACGGCTTATTAAAAATTTAACCAACTCAGATATCAATTTCAAAAACATCAAGTAGTCGCCTTTGTGCTTCTGGTTCCAAAAGATAAATTAAAATTAGCTGCAGATTTAGGCAATTTATCAAAGTATGGATTATCTACTGAGGGAATAGGGGCACGTGAAGTAGTTCCCTGAGAATTGCTTACTGGTTAATGGAGCAACAAAGGGATGAATTCCTGAAATTATGCTACAACACACCAAAATTTTAGTAATAGATGAACTCGATCTGATCTGTTTGAAAGGAGTACAACGCTTCATGGATATCAGGGATCACGCGCCCATTAGAATAAGCATAATCAGTTGTTCTCAAGATAGCAAAAAGTAGTCAGAGAAGAGTAGGATAAATTACTAAAGAGCAAAATGATTGTGCAATTGAAAAGCCCATGGGCCGTCCATTTTTTATCATGAAGAAAAGGATGGTAGCAACCACGTTGTAATTGATTATTGCCTCCTCAACACCAGTCACAAAAAAGGATTTGGCCTGTTGCTAAAAATTGACTCTGCTTTGGACCATCTGTGAGGTGCAAAATACTTTACTTCGATGGGTCTTATATCCAGGTACTGACTAATTGATTTGCTTAAAGAGGAGAAAGAGAAGTGCACAATTAGCGTGGAGCAAGGTTATTCCAACTGACATGCATGCCACAAGGGCTGTGTAATGTGCCGGCGACCTTCCAGTGCTTGATAGATACCACTTTAGAGGACCTTAAAAAATCCTGTGTACTAGTGTACCTGGATGTATTAATGTCTTCTCGCGGACATTTTCCCAACACCTGGAAAACCTTGAATAAGTGTTCAAATGACTATTGAAGGCCAACATGGATATAGAGCAAAAAATGCTAATTCTTCAAAAAGCAGTTAAAGTATCAATTCGTCATTGGTCCTGAAGGTTTGCGTCCTCAACCCCAAAAGATGGATGCAATAAATAATATACAAGCTCTGAAAAGTATGTGAGATATATAAGCGTTTCTAGGTATGGTGGACTATTTCCAAAAATCTATTAAGGGTTTGTGACAATTTCTGAGACCTTATTCCACCTGCTGAAAAAGAGGAGTAAAATTTTTATTGCAGAAAAATGTCAGCAGGCCCCAAAGACTTGAAAATTATGCTAAGTACAGCTCCTGTCCTCCTATACCTGAATTTTACAAAATAATATATGTACAAACTGACGCCTCATTGGCGCAATTGGAAACGTGTTATCTCATATCAGGCTTTATGAGGAGGAGCATCTGGTTGCTTATTGCAACAGAACGCTGAATAAGCTTAAGCGTAACTACACAGTTACTGAACGTGAAAGTTTGGCTGTGATCTACGCTTGTAAACAATATTGAGTGTACATTAATGGAACCAAGTTTCAAGTACTAACATATCACAGCTCATTACATTAGCTTCGCTGCTTGAAGGAGCATGAGGGTCATTTAGCCCGCTGGGATTTTGGAATACAGGCATACTATTATGAGATTATTCATAGAGCTGGAGCTGCCCACCAGAACGCTGATGGATCATGCTACTAATTGTGGCCATCCTGAGCAACCTAGCTGGTGAGCTCTATAAAAGTTGATGAATTGGAAATACAAGGATGAGCCGCCTGAAGTTAAGGAGGCTATTAAGAGAGCATTAGAAGACACTGAATATAGAAATAGAATCTTTGTTATGATCCTACCCAAATTGTAGATTTTAATGTGTCAGTTGAAGGGAATCAATGCTGTTCTGACAAATAGCCTAAACATATATCAGGGATAATCCCCATAGATTCAAAGGCAAAAAAGTCAGGGATTGACCCTGATTTATATAGTAGACTATTGCTCCCCCAGAGCTTCCTAATCTTGGGGTTCAAACCTGATCCATGTGGCAAGAAAAGCCTATTCAACCAAGATAACTAGTTTGACGCTAAATCCCCGATTCATTATCATTATAGATCCTAGCTTGGACTGCTTGATTTTACCAAAACACTTCCCTGATTTCCCTTATATTGTGGATTCTAAGCTTTTAAACTTTACTCATCCTTTTCGCCCTTTTTTAAGTAAACATTGGACAACGCATAGTTGGAATTAACTCTCAAGATGAAGTATCTGGAATAAAGATTTTTCAACCAAGAAAAACAAAAGGTATAATCCAACACCCAGGAACCTTGGGCCCCTGCCCTCAGAAAATTAAGGGATATGTGGTATCACATCCATGGTCCCAGCAAAACTAATGCTCCCTGAAAGGTACACCCTGAGTTCATGGTGAAAATATAAAAATAAAAATAAAATAAACAATGGACAATAACAATTTGTCTATGGAAAACGCCTTGGATTGTGGAGCCGCCTTACTCAGCAACTATGCAATCATATGCACATAGGAGATACACCAGCAAACCGCAAAATTCTATTTCTTCCATTAATGGAGGTAACCCTCCACACTTCGTCTGCAGAATAATATAACTTACACTTAATAGACTTCGCGAAAGCTCTCCAGCTCCTCTTATCTGGGGCCTTTGCCCCTAGAGGCTGAGTTGATAGAAGACGAGCTCTTGCTGTGCCATACCCTATAATGATATTGGCTCAAAGTTCTTCTCTTGATATAGATCAGGTTGGAGCTGGATGTACAAACTGCTATCTGCGTCACTGTACATCCCACCTTGCACCATTTACTTCAAATATCTGGGTTACATCATCAGGAATTACTCCGCCACTTGCAGTTACTGGAGACAATCACTTGCAGCTACTCTAATTCTACAAATCTGCCTATCAGTTTGGCAGTGAGAACTTAAATGATTTATCGGAAAATTGGCAGTTTATCATCTAGTACTAAAAAAGAAAATTGGCAGTTTATTAATGATACAAGATGTGTTAACCCGTTTGGATCAAGGAATTATTAGTTTTGTTCTGATGTAACTCACTAATTGTTTTAAGCAACTAGAGGTCTTTATCCATAATCAGTCGCGGACTGTACCTGTAAAGTATGAGCTGAATTTGATAACTTTGTCACCTTTGTGGATGAACACCTCAGTTATTGGAGAACTTAATCTATTCATTACATGATGGCCATAATACACCCATTCTTCATGACCATAAGGAGTGTCTGGTGAGTGCAGACTCCCAAGTTATTACAGGCATGATGGTGAATGAGGACCCCTTGGTCATAACAGACAGGATGGTGTATGTGGACCCCCTGGGCCAAGAGGACCTCTGGGACCCAGCGTCGACACAGGAATCCATAACAAGCTCCTCCAGGCGTTAATTCAGCAAGTAAAAAACCTTGATGTCCAATTGGGATGCGTAGCCCAGGAGGCCCAATTCACTCAGGATGGAGTTCCCCTCTCCCCCAAAGTTTCCTTAACAGCTCATCATGAACGCCTTGGGACCTTGGCAGCCCTACCTGTTATGGTACATGGGTTGGAGCAAAAGTGCTCGCCACCAAACAACATCAACTCAAACTCTAAGTTGCTAATACTGTTTTAAAAATGAAATGTGGCAATTAAACTAACTTATAGCCACAAAATCATCCTTTAATGCCGCTCATGAACAAGTAGATTTAGTGATTGATGATGTCAAGATTCAATATGACTAGATGATAAGCTATAGTTATGGAGGAACATAAATTAGATTCAAGGAGAGCCTCAAGATTGAGCTATTGATTATGTCAATGCGAAGTGAGTTCAATTGAAGAAATAATGGTTTGGCAAAATTTGGGGAATTTCACTGAAGCCTCAATGTGCAAATATAACCCTCAATTGTAGTGAATAAAGAGTTTACTAAGTGAGGCTTGTTGAATCCGCTGAAGAATACTGAGGATTAAGAGTTGTACTTGAGGATGAGAAGGAGAAGGTTAATTGGTACAAAGAAAGAGAAGAGTAGGACAGGGTAACCAAAGTAGCCATTAAGTTAATCATTATATAAATCAGTTTCGTTGGGGAAATAGCTCCTCATTAAACACTTTATTAATATTATATAATATGGGCCAGCAATCCTCATACCACTTGTCTGTTGCCCATTGGGGTTTACCCTGTGCAACCAGTTTGGCGGAATCAACCAAATCCACCAAAAGTTAACAGTGGTGCTCACTATAGGGGGGACAGTGATCAACTTTTTTATAGATTCATATTTGCCACTCAATGGCGCAACTGGTTCCCTTTGACAGGGTACTATCCCAGTTTATTGAGTTATCACAATATTTGGAACTGAAGCTTGCTTTGAATTCACTGCTCCAGGCTCAAAAAATACTTTTCTGCGAAAATAAAAATATAACTGATCAGCTTGTCAAGGTTTTTCACCAACTGCACCTGGTGAATGCCCAAACCAACCAACTTTCTGACCTTGTGGGTGACACTAATTACCAGCTATAGTGTGCAGAGTGTAAATTAAATGAGTTTATTAGGGAAGGGAGGTCTGCAATGAGAAATCTTCCTCATTTAATTATGATGGAAATATACATGGGTTTTTCAAGTGGCTTACATTTGCCATGGTTGGGGCTTCCAATTGGCGAATTGCTAAACTGTTGTTATACACTTTGGACGTCGCAAGCGCTGATCAGGTCACATGATACCTTAAAAATAGTCCTGTAGCTTACCAAGAGGTGTAGGAGACCATGGTCCAACTGTTTAGGGGCAAGGCAAAGTTGCTCAGCGCAAGGCAGAGTTTTTGACAATTCAGTTTAAAAAAAATGAGTCTATGGTGGAGTTCGCTGAGCGTTTTATAGTGGAGGCTCATGTGTTGGTGGGAGCAAATATCCTAACTAATGAGGAAATGGGCATAGTGATGACAGCAGCTGTCAATCCATATCAATAACTGTTGAATTCTCTGTCATACATTCTTCAAGAGGATGCAGAGCCACTAAAAAAACCGTTAGTCGTTTATGCCATCCAACCATCACTTTAGTGCTCCCAACGTGGAGCAGAATGCTCCTATATCCGCTACCAGGTTTTTGGTGGGGGTGGAATCCCAACAACATGAACAATTTATTGGGTAATCGTCACTACTTAACACGTTGGTGGGTCCTTTTCGTCCCCATTATTATCATCCAGATTATCCTCAGCCCAATAGTAACTCATCGTTTATTATGTGACCCAGACCTTTGGGGGCGATACAGAGACAGACCGTTTATATATACATGTTTCTCATGTGGCCAAAGAGGTCATTATGCAGCTAGCTGTCTGGGTAGGCTGAATGCTCATGCGGTAATGGCTTCCCCAATAAAACAGGGAAAAGGGCGAGCATAGTAGAGATGGGACATTCTACTTCCACTGATTCTAACCTAATTGTCCTTGATGATTCTAATGAGTTACTTTGTGTTGGGCCTAGTACACTCCCTGATGATGTACTATATCAACACATCCCCTACGATATATTGGCCTCAAACCAAGGGAGAGATCCCAATTAACTAGACTCAGAGTTCCGCCAAGATGTTCAAAAGCCTTAATCCTGAAAAAAAATTCTTAAGCGGAATGGTACAGTTGATGGCGAGCCTATATTAATTGTTGTAACCTAGAGGGGGTGATTGTGGCGATCCCAGTAGATCACATTGCCCAGGAGTATCCTCGTGCCAGCACTGTTATTATCACTTTTCTAAATAATCAAAAGCCCTTAGATGTTCATGTAATTAACACCAACGATTCCTCTTATTAAGAGTGTACATACTTTAGTACTTAGTGCAAAATACCAAAATATGGAGATAATATATACTGGTGCTCCCATCAAAATTATATCCACCAAGCTCATGGCAAGGCTTCTGATGAAGCCTGATGTGGAACACTGAGTAGTGAACAGGACCGCGGGGGCACAGAGCACTGTGTTGGAAAGCGCTTAAAGCGCGTTGCCTCTGAGGTTTAGTTCTATGGGTGCGTCCGCTCTGTTGGTGGTTCTTCCCAACAATCACTATGACATGTTATTTGGAGCTGATTCATGCGGCGATTTGGGGTGTTGATTGAGATGGCGGAGAGGAACACTTAATATTTTGGGACAGCAGATCACTATCTACTTTACCTTATTGAAGTCCAAGGTGACCCAATCTGCTCCAGTCAAATTAATCTTGCTTATTGTGATGGGGTTATTCCTGTATACTATTGGCGGATGAACCGGAGGACCCTAGCGCTTCTTAACCAGAACTATAAGAACAATGGGATTTTACTATTAGATGCGAGTTCTTTAAGAATACCTTCTGGGCGTCAGTCATATAGGGATGGAGCTCAAAGTAGATATCCTGGAAGGCCTATATGGTGAGATTATGGGGCCCTTTTATCAATTGCAGCTCAAACACCATGTGGCTCCTGGGCTCCAGTTACCAGGGCAGGGGGATGTGAAGGTGATGATAGTATACCTAAAGAAGGATTTTACAAAGGTTCAGCAGCATCAAGTGGTGGTTTATCTGCATCTGATTCCTATTGATTAGGTTTCCAGATACATGACTGTGGTTCATGGGAAGATCTTGAATTATCTTTAAACCCTCATCCGGCATAATGACTTTGGTTCCTCTTAAAGCTCTAACTGGTCTTTCAGAGGACCAGAAGGACAGGGTGATGATCTGTTTGAAAATTACCAAATAATTTTCAAATCTGACAATCATGACTTGGGATGCGCATCTGGGATCATGCATCAATTAGCTACAGGGGAACACCCTCCTATCTGGTCATGGCCTATCCGTCACTTCAAGGCAGCAAAGATGTTTTACCCACTGAGATCAATAAACTGTTGAACAGGGAATGTTAGAGCTGATAAAGAGCCCCTGGCATCCTTGGGTGCTAATTGTCAAAAGGAAAGATGGCACCAATTGAGTAGTAATTGACTACCTGAATCTTAATAGCATTACAAAAAAGACTCATACCTGCTTCCGCAAATTGACAATGCTTTAGATCGGCTAGCAGTGCCAAATATTTCTCTGCTATGTACTTGATATCGGGGTAATGGCAAATTGAATTGCCAGTGGCGGAACAAAAGAAGTGCACTATAATTTCCTCAAAAGGGCTGTTCCAGACTACACTTATGATCATGGTTTGTGCAACATCCCAGATACGTTCCAGTGGGCTATGGAAACTATTTTGGGTGACCTGAAGCTGTCTTGCATTCTAGTCTACCTTACCAATATTAATGTGTCCCTGCAGATGTTCACAGATGATTTTACTCACTTGAAACAATTGTTCCATTGACTTTCTGAAGCTAATATCAAAATTAAGCCTCAAAAGTGCCACTTTTTAAGGAGCAGTTGGATTACCTTGAGTTCGTGGTAGACTTTAAGGGTCTCAGACCTCAGCTTCAAAAGTGAAAGCAATAAGTAAGATGTACAGGTGTTTTTAGGGATGGTCAGTTACTACAAGAAGTTCATTCCCAACTTCAGTTGTATTGGGGCTCCGCTCTTCAAGCACTAATAAAAAGTGCTACCTTTGATTGGACTGAACGTTGTCAAAATGCTTATGATGTTTTACAAACCGTGTTGGCTAGAGTGCCTGTTTTGCAATAGCCATATTTTTAGGAGGAATTTATTGTACAAGTGGATGCTTCTCTTTCCGCCATAGGGGCCTTACTATCTCAAAAAGATGATGACGGTGTGGAGCATCCCATCGCAGATTGTAGCTGAAGTTTAACAGGTCCTGAACGTAATTACATTATGACCAGGAAGGAGTGCCTAACAGTGATATATGCATATAAACAATTCTGAGTCTACTTCCACGGGATTAAAATTCAAAGTGTTCATGGACCATGCATCCTTGTGGTGGCTGCAGAATCTGCAGGAACCTGAAGAGCAGCTCACACTATAGGCCATGAAGCTCCAAGCATATGGCTTTGAGATTGTACACTGGCCAGGGGCGAAACACCAGAATGCAAAATGTATCTTATAATTACCAACTTTCACAATTACGTCAGATCTGTCAGACATCATGTATGAGAAGATGGTGGTGGGAAATATCACGATGACCATCTTGTGTGATCATAGTGCTGGATGGTCTTAGACAGGATACCTTCTTATGCAATGGAGAATTATATAAGTGAATTAGAGAATTAACAATGAGTTTACCCAAAACCCTCCGCCAGACCAGCAATTATCTTGGATGCACATATGGCGGTAGTTCATGGAGGATTGTGGAAATCGCTGGTGTCTTGAAACCCCATTACTATTGAGAGAGTATGCATTATGATGTGCTTGATACTATTGCTCATTGTTATCAGTGCCAAGTGGAAAAACCATTCCACAAGAAGACCAACCGCCAGCAGGTCAAGTCCCGTTTTGCATGGCATACTGTTTCTCTTTTTTTAGTACTAGATGGTCCTAACCCAAGGGGGGATTCATCGATGTGGCATACTGTTTCTCTTGATGTGGTGGGGCCTCTTCCAACTGAAGCAAACTGCTCAAAGTATATAGTAGTAGCCATTGATCATTTGACAAGGTGGGTGGAAGCAAAGGCGATCAATGATTTAGGGGCTATTACCACCTTCAAGTTCATCCTGTAGTGTGTCATACAACGACACAGATGTCCACAGTTTATCCTAACGGACAATGGAACCAATTTTACGTTGCATATCCTGCCTAAGTTGAGCGAACTAATGGCAATCTGCAGGATCTTGACTACACCCTGCCACCCTGAATCTAATGAAATGTAGGAACAGTCCAATGGATCATTGGTAATTATTTTCTGCAAGCTTGTAAAGGGTCAGCCCTCTGAATGGAGTGCCCTAATATCTACTACTGTATTTGCATACAATATTAGCTATCATTTGGTGACAGAGAAAAGTCACTTTCAATTACTTTGCAGAAGACATCCAGCCTTGCCAGCCTTGCTTTATTCCTATGTGGAAGATACCAGAGGAGTAGAGCTTCGGAGCTATTTGACTACTTTAACCAACATGCTTATTAAACTTCAATTGAAGCATATTCCACTAGTTTAGCCCAAAAAGATTCGGGATCAGGAAGCTGAAAATGTAGATGTAGCAGCCTCCCCCAGTTTGGGGTAGGAGATCTTGTCCTGTTCCATGACCGACATGGGTTTGGAAGAAGGAAAAAGCTTGCCAGCATATTTTTTTGACCATTTGAGATAATCAAGAAGACTGTGGTTGACACCTACATTATTAAAGATCCCGCAGGTGGTCAGATTATCAATTAAGTACATATAAAGTTCCTTTGGGCATACAAGCAATAGGAGATTATCATCCAGTCAATGGGAGGTAATGCTAAGATTCCAATATGACTGGACGATAAGCTATAGATCTGGCGGATCATAAATTAGATTTGAGGTGAGCCTCGAGATTGAGCTATTAATTATGTCAATGCGAAGTTAGATTGATCAAAGATATAATTGTTTTATAAATTTTGGGAATTCAAATAAAGCCTCAATGTGCAAATGAAACTTTTCAATCATAGCAAATAGAGAGCTTACTAAGTGGAGATTGTTGGATCCGCTGAAGATACTGAGGATTAAGAGTTGAGCTTAGGACCATCTAGTACTAAAAAAAAGAGTTGAGTTTGAGAATGAGAAGGGGGAGATTTTTGGTACAAAGAAAGAGAATAGTAGGACAGAGTAACGAAAGTAGCCATTAAGTTTATCATTATATAAATTAGTTTTGTTGAGCTTTTTTTTCTTGTAACAATCACTTTAGTTACTACAATTTAATTCGAACAGCAAATTTGGATAATCACACACAGGAAAGATGGGCAACTCTATTAATAAAAATAATACAACATGGGCGAGCGTCGCGGTGAGCGGTGCACTTAATGGTGCAACTAAGGGCAAGAAACGCCCTGAGGGGGACCAGAACCCAATCTGCAAAGAAATCGCTAACTCAGACACTGTCTGAGTTTATGGTATTCACTGTAAAGCATGCGCAATATATGTACATTCAGTTCAACCAACTCTTATCAAAGGTGGAACATGGGATAAGACTCTTCCTTGGGGATGAGTCACCGACCCTGTGGGAGAAAACATGTGAGGCACAGCCCTCACTTTTCCCTCATGTGGTGTATGTAGCCACCAACAACATGGGCCATGGCTGAATCAATATTGGCTTCAAAACAGCTGATGAAGCCAATGCCGCAGCAAAAGTCTGTGTGAAAATTGCCCTCCCTGAGGAAAAAAAATTTGTGCGCACTGTGCGCACCAGATGGAACAAAGCAAAAACTTTGTTCATCTCTTTTGACTCACTCCCCACCAACCTTCCTCATAAGGTAATTGAGGAGGAGCTCCGCAAAGGTCTTGTGGCCTATGGAGAAATTCAGCAACTCGAATTATAGTGATTTCGCCTGATGCCCAACCTGTGCATGGGCAAAGCTATCACTGTAATCAATCCCTTTCCAGAAGTGGAAGAGGACTTATCCAGAATTCTCCACACAGCAGAATTTCACTTTGAAGATGGGGGCCAGTCAGCCGCATTCTGAGTTACACCGGAGCGCGCACTGCCCATTTTGCAACTGCTGTGGCTCACCGGGCCACAAGGAGCACGCATGCCCTGTGAAAGAGGGCTTAATGGAAAATGACTATTGTGAAGAAGCAATGGATGAAGATAATGAAAACTTCGCCAAAATGACTGATGGTCACCACCCATTCCGCAGGGGTGATGATGTACTATACTCCATTGTAAACCCAGTTACAAGCAAACAACGTAAAGTGGCACAAAAAGCCCGCAAGAGAGCAGCAGCTGAAGCGGCGGCACATGCGGAGTCCACCATTAACCCCGGACAAATTCAGGAGGATATTTCAGATATTCACTGAACCAACCAATTAGAACAATATGCCCAGGTCGAAAAAATTTCACAGTAAACTGACTGAGTCACAAAGCGACATCAGTCATGCACATATTGAGGAACAACGCAACCGCAATTTGGGCGAAAATGCGGTGCACAATTCACCAAAGTTGAACCTCAAAAATACAAAATCTAATCAACAATCTGCATCAAATTAACATGAGACCTGTGCAGGAAAAGTTGACGCAAATGCAAAAAACTGCAATTCCAGTGAATCATTGGGTCAGATCAAGGGAACCAACAATGGCATTGAAAGAATTGGAGCACAGATGTGGAGCATGGCCAAAATGAGCCGTGGTGGGATAGGGCCAGAGGGCCCTCCCAACTGCTCCTTAGGCGCCGCGGGCACCTCAGTGTCAGTAGGGACGCTAAACATCGCGGGAGCCAGGGCTCATACGTCCCAAGCCAAAAAGCTGGCATTCCTGTGAAAACCCCTTGTAGACATCTTGGCCATCCAAGAAACCCACTGTATACAAGGGGAAGAAGAATCCTGGTCAACAAGGGTCGCACCATCACAATCAGTATGGACTTCTCACTGTGGGGTGATCGTCCAAAACAACAAAAAATTGAAAATTACAAATTTGTCGTCACACTTGCACGGTTGAGTCCTGGTAGCAACAATCACATGCCAAGATGAAATAATTTTGTTAGCATGTATCTACATACCATGCACTGCAACTGAGAGAAAATCAATTTTTTGAAAACATTCTTAATCTCACCCTCCCACTAGATACCATTATGTTAGGCGATTTCAACTGCTGGGATAACCCCAATACAGATTGATGGCCTAATCCCAGGGGATACCCACCTGGACACAATGAATTCCGCACAATGAAGGCATCTCTTGGCTTACAGGATGCTCTTCCCCCAGTTCACCACTCCTTCCCCACATGACGTGACCCAACATATGTGAGGGAGCGCTCATATCGATGAGTCACATTGACCACATCCTCATCCTGCAATCCCACCACTCAAGAATCTCCAAAATTTATAACAAAAAAGATCAATTTTTCTGACCACTGTTTAGTTACGGTGCAGTTAACACCAACCCAATCCCACACACAGGTGTTGCCTTGGAGAAAGCTTCACCCAGAAAATATAAAATTACCTGAGATATCTGACTGGGTTGAAAACAAGGCTATGAACCCAGAATTCACAACCCCATCACTTTGGATCCCATTGGAACATGGAAAAATTTCAAAAAGGATTTAATCAACAAAACCTGACATATTGCATCATGTAAGTACACTTCAGACACAGCCACAATCAAGTGTACCTTGGCGGAACTAGATCACCTGGAAATATATACTCCGAGATCTGGCTATAGCCCTAACTGGGGATGCAAATGGGAAGAAATTTCTGCCTGACTTATCAATCTCATCTTTGAACACCAACACAGAATCAAAGTATCAAACAAAGGTAAGTTCATAAAGGAAGGTGAAACCTGTTCAACATACTTTTTCCACCAATTCCACTCCCGTGGAAACCAGCCCACATGCACACAGGTCCGCAAGACCAACGGCACCATGGCAACTGACCTTGAGGAGGTCAAGGCGGAAGTACACCGCTATTACACCAAATTATATTTTGAAATGCCAACAGATTCACAAAAAATTAAATAATTTATACAAACTGCCAAGATACAAAGTACACCACCAAATTACAATATACTATCCCTTATTACACGGGAGGAGCTTTGGGAGACAATTCGCGGTGCACCATGTAGGAAATGCCCAGGGCCTGATGGGATACCCTACGAAATTTACAAAAAATACTCTCAACAAATTGCCCCCCTCCTATTGGCGTCTATGAACCAGAGCTTATTGGAAACATGCCTATTACCAGGAGGCCATGAATCCTACGTTATAACCTTGTATAAAAAGGGTGACAAGTTGGACCTGGCCAACTGGCGCCCAATTGCACTCTCCAACGCTGACAAAAAAATTCTAACAAAAATTTTAGCAGCTAGATTAGGCGCAATTTCATCTGACGTCCTGTCAGCCAACCAGTTTGGGTTTATACCAGGGCGTTCAATCTGAGACAACATACACCCTGTTGCAAACATTTGCCAATCCAAAGTAACTGGTGCCCTGGTCTTCTTGGATCAGGAAAAGGCGTATGACCGTGTTAGCTGGCCATACCTAAAAGAATGTCTACATGCCTTCAAACTCACACCAAGTTTCATAAAATGGGCGGTGCTCCTAACAGAATCTGCAACCATGGCTGTATGCGGCCCTGGATTCCTAACAAACAAGATTAAACCAAACAGAGGGCTCAAACAAGGGGATCCCCTCAGCCCACTGCTATACAATTTCAGCTTTGACCCGCTCCTCCGAGTAACTGACTCACGTCTCATGGGGATAACCGCACAAGGACAACCAACAGTCAAGATACTGGCCTTTGCAGATGACTGCGTAGCAGGTATAGCAAACAATGAAGATGCCTGACAGCTGGAACACACTCTAGAGGAATACTCCAAGGTGAGCAATACATCGCTCAACAAAAGGAAGACAGAAACCATCCTCTTAGGCAAATACACAAACAATTGGGCCACAACATCAGAACCTCACACCAACACTTGAAGAAAAAACCCAATTATATTACCCTTTGCAACACCTCCCAACACCACTCCTGTCCGACACCTCGGAATCTGGCTAGAATCAGGGGGATATGCTAATGAGACAATGGAAAGTAACCTGTTACAATGGGTATCCAAACGCGTAGCCTCCCTCAAGGGGAGAATACCAGGAATAACAGGACGAGTTACAGTTGCTAACCCGCTCATCCTCCCAATACTGTGGTACCAGGCCCATGCGATAGCCTTCTCACCTACCTTTATAACCTCAATTTGCGCGCTTATCCAGGGCTGGCTGTGGCCTGGCTCTCACCCTCCTATACGGATGGAAACACTATTTGGTCCACGCTCAAGCGGAGGCATGGGACTAATAGATTTTGAGAGCCATGCCAATCACATCCTAGGTAGCTGGATAAAGGAAATCCTTGCTCCAGACCTCCCGCAACAACATTGGTCCAGAGCAGCAAGGACTAACTTTGCACAGGCGCTCAAATTAACCAACCCCACATAGTCCACCCAGACTACTTTCATACCTTGCCAAGCACCCTACTGCAACGGGTCTGCATGGAACCTCCCCTCATTTCAAACATATCCTCCAAACTATCCACCATATGGGATGGACCATAGAGAACATGGGTACTATACAGGGAAGGGGAAGACCCAGCCCCCAATTCAAATTAAGAAACCAAGAAAACCACCCTCAGAGGGATATGCTTACAACAACCCCAAGCATAGCTAGGATAGAATACCTAGATATGTTGGACATTCCCTATGATTTAACCACACAGAAGGCAATGTTGAAAATGACTCACCACCCACTCCTACAGCCAAGGATAAGAGCAAACGCCTGGCGCTGTCTGAGAAGGACCTATAGGTTGGCGGACCATTCCAACTCCCTCCACAAAACATGTGCAGTATGTGGTAAGGAGGGATCCCTACATAACCGCCTAGAAACATGCCCTCCAACCAAAGCTATATGGCAGGAAGTCGCACGCCTGCTTAAGATTCAAAACGAACAAGAATTCTCGATATCAAAGAGCATCTTCGCGCTCCAGATCGAGTCACCAATCCCATCTACCCTCTGTTCCCTAATAATACCCATTGCAATGTGGACATTCCATACAATTGCATTGGATGCGTTCAGGGGCACGGTCCCAACCATTCATGGGGTTATTAACAGATTCATGTCCACTTACTGGAGCACTTCCAAGCCTGGCTCTATGGATATATGAGACCAAGGCAAAAAGCGCTCATAGAATCATGGTTCCAACTCTGGTTCCTCCACACAGACCCTTTCCTTCACACCTATTCCATATCAGGGGAAATCCCCTCGGAGTAGTGCACCAACCCCCCATACCTTGCTGTCCCCTGGCAACAGGGGTAACTTGAGTACCCTGGAGTGCCTAATTTTATATTTGTCACTTATTTCCTTAGTTTTACATGTATTTGGTAATGTCCGTCCCCTGGTAGGCTTACCTCAGTTATATAAAATAAATTAGTTTCGTTGGGTCAATAGCTCCTCATTAAACACTTTATTATTACTAATTGTCAAGGGCCAGCAATCCTTATATTGCTCGTCCATCGGCCAAGGGTTTTACCCTGTGCAACCAGTTTGGCGGAATCAACCAAATCCGCCAAAAGTTAGTTGATGATATTAACGATCTGCAGTGTCAAATTGATGCGCTTCATCCTCATGTGTATTCCTGAGATACTGCTTCTTCATTGAGTGAAAGTGCGGTCCTAGTATCAATTCATGTCTTTTGGCCTCCAACCCCCCCAGTGGTACATTTAAATTTAAAATAAAGAGAGTAAATCCTTGAGGAGGGAAGCGTCTTCTCCTTCTATATTGCTACAAAAGCTCTATGGAGGAAGCGACTAATAATCAAGGGCTTAAACACCTGACAAACTGTCTTGGTTGCATGGCTCAAGACAATATGGTCCCCCATCTAAAGCATTGTCATTCTTGGACTGACGCCAAGACTGCCTTGTTCAGGTAATTTAGGAGCGACCTAGCTCTATCCAACTAAAAACGACCTTCATGGGAATCAGCCTTAAACGGGGAGAAACAATCAATGATTTCGCCCATTGTTATTACCTTGATGTCAAACGCTGGTCATAGGGAATTGTCATACGTTAGGTTATGCTATCACCGCCCCTTTTTTGGCAAATAAAAATATGCCAAATATTCTACATTATCTATAAGCGGTGAAATCTAACTTGGTTTTTCTCCTCGATACCAAAGAAGCTTTTATGAAAAGCCCTGGATAAACTACATAAACGCTATGACACCTCATTTAGAACAATAATCCCTATCCCCAAGTGTTAACCGTTACTCCCACTAATTCGCCTACACCTGAATTATACAGCACCCATTGTAAGAGAACCAATCACACTGTAGACTATTGTCACTTACTTCAATGTAAGTCAGCAAAAGATCATTCAGTATAGGGCAAGAGGCTCCCTATGCTGACGGAAATTAAGTGCCTTAAGACTTTTGTTCTACTCTAGATATTCCCAGAACTTCAGGCTGTTTTGTGTTAGCTACACTTGCAGAAGTCGTAGTACCTTTTTCTATTTAGGAAAACAAAAAAATCTTTGGCTTTCTTGCTTTTATGTTGATCAGTTGCCCAAACAATTTTTGGCAGTCAGCTCTTTTATGGAAAGCCACGCACTAGCGATGTAATTTTCCAAATTAATTGATCAGTCCTGAGCTTGGCTGTGGCGTAATTCTCCACTTGCTTCGCTGCAAATCCCTAATGACAGTCTACTAGCTGTCAATTCCTGGCTCAGATCTTTAGTAGTTCAAGTAGAGGTAGTTTGAAATAAGATTAAAGTCCTGGCGGTATTGACACTGGTTCACTGGTTAACGTTATTTCCTCATGAATTATCCAAAAGATAAAATGGCTCTGGACTTGATTTATGATGAAAATGTGAGACAGTTGGTAATCAGTTAACTATGGCGATAGGAGCCTTTTCTGCCTTACTCTTTTGATTCAGGAAACCTTTTTAATTACTGCCCCTGCCATTGCATAAAAGAATTATAAAAATGAGTTGCTTATTGGGGTCCATTTTATGCGGGAATTCAATTACATCATCAACCATAAGGAAAAGTACCTATCCCTACTAGGGTATTAGATCCCGTTAATATTTGAACGCAATGTCAAAATTAAAGGAGCCCCATAAAAGGACGTGCCTCCCCAAATAACTGTCCTCCATTTTGCAAAATTGAATACCAAGCCTTAGGGGTAAAACTAAGTTACCCACGGAGTCTGAAGATGCCATAGATGGGTCCCTCTGTATGCCATCATCCTATCAAAATACCCTCTGGCTAACAAGTTATTGTAGATTTGAGGATCCAGATTCTCACCCCTCCTCATCAAATTTATGAGCTAAGTGGACATCCAAACCCTTCCATCAAGGAAGAGTTGACCTTCCCGGGATTTTGGATTCCGCCTATGGGAAATATATCTATATCTTATTAGGAATTTTAACAAATCATAACCTCTAAGTCCCTCGGCATGCCACTATCACTTATGTAAAAATATGTGCCCCTAATAATATTGCTGATGTGAGTTGTTTTGGCTCGTTACAGGGTATAGGATTCGATTTCCTACCCACCATAGCTCTTGATGAAAGCAGGATTGGAGACAATCTCACCTCCAATAAACGCCAAAACGTTGAAAACCTCCTTGAGGAGTATGGCGATACTATTTCCTCTAAGACAAATGCTCTGGGAAAATCCGGGCTAATTTGCCAAATCAAGCCTAATGATCATCCTCTGTTCAAATCTAGCCATAATAAAAATCTAATGTGGAGGAAGCTCAAGTGGCCTTAGAGTTACAGCAACTATTGAAGACCAGTTTATTGGTGCCTTCTAAAAGCCCATGGGCTTCCCCTCTCTTATTAATTTGGAAGAAGGATGGTGGCCACCATGTTCTCATGGATTATCGCTGTCTCAATTCTATCACAGAAAAGAAAGCTATCCATTGCCGCATATAGATGATTTCATATACTTGATGTCAGGGTCACACAATTTCTTGGCTATGGGTCTCACCAGCAGGTACTGGCAAGTCGATTTGTCACTGGAAAATCCTGACTGTGCACTCTCATCTCAAATGAAGGACTATTTGAGCCCACTCGAATGCTTCAGTGGTTATGTAACGCCCTGCTAGCTTCCAACGTGCCATGGATGGACTCTTAGGCGGTTTAAAACGCTCATGTGTGCTAGTTTATCTTGACGATATTACCATTTTTGAGAACCTTTATCAAACATCTAGATCACCTCAGGAAAGCCTTTCAGTGGTTATAGAAAATGTCATTAAAACTAAAGCCATCAAAATAATCTTTCAGAGTGAGATAAATGTTTTTTGGCCATAAGGTAAATAAAGCTGGAATATCCCCGATGGATGACAAGGTCTTGGCCACTCTGGAAGTTTTGAATTACACTTCCAATGGGGCAGGTTGTATCTCAAAGTTACACTGGGCGGATTCTCCAAAAAGGCAATGAAGATAAATAAGAAAATACAGGTTAAACTCGACCTAATTTTTTATTTTCAAAAAGAGGAAATATTTATAGGCTTTTTTATGGTTCATAATCTATCAGAGTGAATTAATCTCTGCACAATTGAATCTTCAATCAGTTGATTGGGATCCAATTGATCATCAACTTTGATAGATTGTGATAGATTGCTCGCTCCTTCCAATGATGTTGAGGGAATTGAGGAAGGGGATTTTTGGAGATATGCAAATTTGGTGAAATCCTGACACTTCCCCCTCAAGATTTGATTGCAGTGGAGGATGACTTCTTAAAAACCTAGGATGAATACAATTTACCACAATACCAGTATCAGTATGAACAATCAAATATTCTAATCCTTTTCAAAATATAACTCTATAAGGACCAGACCAATTAGTTCCCAGCTTTTCAGTCCGTCCACCTGGCCAAGAATGATAATACATAACATAATCTCCAATCTGATATTCAGGTAAGACTGGTTTATGTTGATTGCTTTGTAGAGTCTCTCTTCAAGTGGTGGTTTCAATTGAATTCATTGCTTGAGCCTGGAGGCGGATAATCTCATCAGCCAAATTTCTCATAACTAAATCGGAATTTTCTGGGATGCTTTCTTCAAGGATAGTCTGAACACTAGAAGGGACTGAAGGATCCCGCCCATATATACACTTAAATGGGGACATCTTGATAATGTGGTGATAGCTTATCTGATAAGCAAACAAGGCACTAGGTAAATAAAATTCCACCGAGTGGATCAGTTGAGGCCATTTTCCTTAAAATTGAGACCAAGGTTCCATTAACTCGTTCAATGGCCCCATTTGTGGATGGATTATATGGGACAACAAATTGCTGAGTAGTGTTAAATAATTTTGATAACTCCTGTATAAGCTGCGAGGTGAAATTAGTCCCATTATCTGACATAAGGACCTTTGGACATCCATGTTGGGAAATAATATGCTGATATAGGAATAAGGCTGTAGTCTTAGCTGAAGGGGTAGCAATTGAAATGGCCTCAACCCATTTGGTCAAATGGTCAACGGCCATAATGATATACTGATGACCATGCACTCCTCGAGGAAAAGGCCCTACAACATCAATGCTGACTACTTTGAACGCCTTAGTTGGGGAAATGACTTGATGTTGATAAGTAGGGTTGGTAGTTCCATGACGTTTGCAAGTAAGACATGAGTCAAGAGTCTCCCAAATGAACTTGGTCATGTTGTTCCAATAGTATTGAGTCTTCAACCATTCTTGAGTTTTCTTTAAGCCGCTATGACCAACTTGTTCATGACCTTCCATTACAGCGTGAAACCTGGAGTTGGGATGTAGGAAGGGCAACCACTTAGACTTGACTTTCTTATACAAAGCTCCATCTTGAATCATAGTATCCTTGGTAATTGATTTTAGATAGGCTCAATCCTCTTCAGTCTCTCAATCCCATAATTCCAGTCATCCAATAAGATTATACAAGCGTTCTTCTTTTTCTGGTTCCAAGGTCAGAATAGGTAGTCAGGATAACCCATCCGCATTTTGATGCTGAGCTCCTGAGCGATGAACAATGGAAAAATCGTAATTTTGCAATCATAAAGCCCAACGGGCCAACCTCCCATCAGGATCCTTCATATTCTGCAGCCATCGTAAGGAGGAATGGTCAGTAATAACGGTGAAATGGGTACCATATAAAAAGGGCCAAAAATGCTTGATGGCCAAAATTACCACCAAACATTCCCGCTCAGTAACACTATAATTTTGTTTGGCCTTTGACAAAGTTTTGCTATAGTAAGCAACAGGATGATCCTTATTTTCTTCATCACACTGAGATAAAATAGCCCCAATAGTGACATTGCTTGCATCCATATGTAGAAAGAAAGGCTTATCAAACTGGGGGTGAATTAGAACAGGTGCCTTCATCAAGGCGGTACGCAGAGAATTGAAAGACTGTTCTTGAGCTGATCCCCACTCAAAAGACACTCCTTTTTGCAATAGATAAAATAAGGGTTCAGCCATATCAGCAAAGTTGGGAATAAATTGCTGATAATACCCAACCATACCAAGAAAGACTTGAATATCCCGTAAAGAAGAGGGAGGAGGCATCTGTTGGATGGCTTGAACTTTGTCCGCAAGGGGTCAAATCCCTTTAGCTGAAACCTGATGTCCTAAGAAGTCCATTTCATTTTGAAAGAATGAGCACTTGGAGGGCTTGAGTTTTAAGGAAGAGCCCCAAATTTGGCTGAATACTTCTTTTAAATGGTTTAAATGCTCAGTAAAGGTTTTGGAAAACACGGTAATGTCATCAAGATATACCAGAACACAAGTAAGCTTTAAATCCTGGAGCATACTGTCCATGGCCCTTTGGAAAGTTGCGGGGCATTGCTTAGGCCTTGAGGCATGTGAGTTGGTTCAAACAACCCTTCACTCAATATCAGGGCACACTTGGCATGATCTTCTGGAGACAGTTCAATTTGCCAATATCCACTGGCTAAGTCCATGGCCGAAAAATAGGTGGATCCAGCCAACAATCTAAGAGAATCATCAATCCTAGGTAAGGGATAACAGTCCCATCAGGTAATAGCATTCAATTGATGATAATCCATCATGACTCGATGAGAACCATCTTTCTTCTTAACCAACAACAATGGGGATGCCCAGGGACTATTGAAGGGTTTCAATAATCCAGCCTCCAGCAATTGATTCAACTCCTTAGTAACCTGGGCTTCTTCTACTTTGGATTTATGATAGGGCTTCATACGGATAGGAAGGTGATCACCAGTTTCAACAGTGTGCACTACACCTTTCATCTTCCCAAAATTGTAAGTATGCCTAGCAAAAATGTCAGAATATTCATTTAATAATTGAAGCACTTGTTTCTCCTGTTCCTTAGAGAGATGTTTCCCAATAGCAGGTCCCACAGTAAGGATTTCCCTGATCACTCTCCAATCCAAAGTCTTGTAAACTCCCAAAGGGTTTAACATCATAGATATGAGATAAGGGTAACAGCTTGACATAAGCAATTGGGCACTCTCAATCTTACCAGTTTTGGCACATCAGTAAGGTTCGCTAGTAAGACAGATAAAGAGCCTGAATAAGCATAATTCAATATTCCAGGACAAGGCAAGAGTTCTTTGGCAGAAGGATTGACAGTGCCCTGGACTTGTAGCAAATGCCCCTTGGGAATCAAAAAGTGCAAAGAAGTATTAATGATCACTTGTGATTTTGGTGGAATAACTAATTTCTCAGGAGAAAAATAGGCATTCCCTCTTCAATATCAGCCATGGTAGGAGGTAATTTTACATGAGGATCTTCAACCTGATACTGAAGTGAATAAGACCTTTTAGTTCCTTCTAGCAGACATAACTGACGTCAAGTGGAAGCATGATCAGATAAAAGTAAGGGAACTTGATACCCCAAGAGAGATAACGATGAGTCAGGGTAGTTGATAATTCCATCAAATTCTCGTAAAAATTGAGTTCCCAAGAGTAGGTCATAACTCAAATTATTGAGCACAATCGCTGGAATGGTAAAGGTTAATTTCCCAATTTTCAGAGGAAGGGATGAAAAAGCTCCAATAGACCGAGTACTCTGAGGGCTGGCGGTGCCATATTCTTCATAATGAGAAATATTGGGGGTTAATTTAATCCATTTGACCAATTTGGAGGAGACAACATTCACCGGGGATCCAGTATCTATGATAGCCTTGGCATTGATTTGATTTACTCAGAAATTAATTTGGGTAATGGTGCTTCCAAACTGAGAGGATAATGCTAATAAGGAGGGCAAGGAATAAGAAGAATGTTCATCTTTGTTACACTTGATTGAACTTAGCTCTTGCTGCGCAAACACATCATTATCAAGGTTAATATCTTATTGACCTTATCTCTTTTCTTTTTTTTAATCTGCTTCCTTTTTAGACACAATGATCTTCAGTATGAAAGTAGCGATGACAGTAATTACACTGGATCGCTCTAGTGTTCTCAGACATGGCAAAGACTTTGGGCCAACTAGGTCTAGGAGACTCATAAACTTGAGGTATTTCGGAGAATTGAGGGGGCAACTCCAATAAGGCCTCCTTTATATCTAAAATACTTCAGAAATTCTTCAGAACTGCGGTAATTGCATCGTCCAAGCTCAACTGACCACAGGCTACAAGAGTTTGAGCTTCCCAATAGAACCAATGAGCAAATTCCTTAATAGATTCATTTCGGTGGGGCTGTATACCCATAAAGGCCTGTTTTTGCGAAGATAGGGTCTGCTCTCTTCCAAATTCTTTGATCACTGCCTCTTTGACCTGAGCCCAATTAGAGCATATCATTAAGTGGGGAACCATAATGTCTTGAGCCAATTGAGTAAGGCAATTAGGCAGGTAATTCATCTTTTGGTGATACGTGGCCTCACTTAATGCCTTTTCATACATATAGAGAAAGGAAATAATGCTGCCTTCCCCTGGGGAGTATTTGTCTTTGAATACTGGATTGAAACTCATGGGAGCATTGGTGGTCAAAACATGCACTCCAGGTTGTTCAGGTTGAGTAGACACATAAGAGGCAGAATCTGAAGCCTGAGAAGAAAATTGAGGGTACAGACCAACAGCTTAAGTGCAAATTTCATTAATCCGACGATTCAGATCAGTATGCCCTACTTTTTCATCTAATCGGCGAGATAGCTCAAAAATCTGTTCCTGCTGTGCATTAAAAATGAGTTTTAGAGTCTCAATTTTCGCTTGGAGCAATTCCCCTTTTGATTCACAAGCATCTAATAAGATATCAGTGTCCTTGGCCCACTTTCCAAAATTAATCAGTTCATCAGACAAGGACTGCAGAGTCAAAAGGGGTCAATTGGTACCCCATCAGGGGTTAGGTTGCATTATTTGGCCACCTTAGAGAGTTTTTGTTCACGTAAGTGGGTCATCATGTTCATGAGAGAATTAATGTGCTGATAAGATCCTGTGTGACCATCAGCGCCTGGAGGTCCACAAGGTCCATCTGCACCTGGGGGTCCACGGGGCCCTACACCTCCAGGTGGCCCACGAGGTCCTTCTACCCCAGGAGGACCCATATTTCCAGAGCTTTTCTCTACTTTGTTGACCCAGAACTGAATCCCTGAATATATTTGTTCCAATTGAAAAAGACAAGTTCTAAAATCTTCCTCCATTAATTGACTATGCTCAGAGAGTTGGGAAACCCCCTCTCTACATTCCCTCTGGCTCTCTTGAACTTTTTTAGGAAACTAGACATCAATAAAATTTGATATTCCCTGATTGAACTGAATGAGCTGCTGTTGTACTTCGTTGAGGGAAGTTCAATTATTAATAATAGCATCACGATTATCTCAGCTAAACTTGGAGGCTGACTTATATAAATCAGAAACATAATTATTCAAGGATTGGAGTCCTTCTAGTAAATTGAGCACCTTTGATGGTGCATTCTAACTAAAGATAGCAAGCTGTATAATGTAGGATGTACGAGTTGTTGTAAATATTGTTCAGAGCCAATCCCTGGCATTTTTGAGGTTTGCAGCACTTCTCGCAATATAGAAGGTACCGCATTAGATTGAAATTGGGTAGAATGGATTCCAGGGATTTGAGCCCCTTCAAGTAATTGATCAATAATATTTTGTAAGTCCTCAGGTGGAATTTGAAAGTCTGAGGAGAAACACAAGTTAGGATTATAGAATTCCAAGTTGGCCCAAAATTCCAACGTGGAGGGTAATCTTGGGATTTGGGCTCCATTTGAAGGGACCCATCATAAAATACTGCCTTGCTTTTAAATTGAGCCTCGTCAGGCGAAAATTGAGAATCCATGGTGATATAAGTGGTCACTGGTGCGTAACTCAGAGTGTCCTCTGTAGTGAGCACCACTCTGGAAGTTTTGAATTACACTTCCTATGGGGCAGGTTGTATCTCAAAGTTACACTGGGCGGATTCTCCACAAAAGGCGATAAAATAAATAGGAAAATACAGGTTAAACTCGACCTAATTTTTATTTTCAAAAAAAGGAAATATTTATAGGCTTTTTTATGGTTTGTAATCTATCATAGTGAACTTGTCATGGAAATGGCAGAAGAAATTTAGACCAGCCTGCCAGTTGGGATGCGTGAGCATCCAGAAAGCAAGCCAGAATGCCAGAGGCATTGCTGACCATTTGACTTGATATGGAGCCAGGAGATAAGATACCACATAATGGTGATGAGATGACAAGGTTAGGAGTATCCTGACAGCAAACCATACTGAATACACTCCAGACCCTGGGATTCTAGTAACAGGGGGAAACTATTGTGATAGTTTCTACGAGATTCTTATTATTAAGTTCATTCTGTTGGGGGTGGTAGAGAGGCGGATTTTCTCTTGTAGTTGGTGAACGTAGGGCCATAAGATCCCTGTATTTTTTCCAGAAGGTCATGAGGACAGGGTTGTAGGCCCAAAAATGTCAGACTTTTTTGAAACCAATCAGCAATGGAGAGAGCCATGGTACCCAAAAGAATTGGTAAGACCCACCCATAGTGCAGAGTGGCAGACCACCAGGAAAATGCCATCTGGGATGTGGTCAGGAAGGAAGAAATAAAAATTTGGGTTTATTTTATAAAATTTTATTTGGGAAAGAAAGTAAGAAAATTGACCAACAATTTTCTCAGTGCCTTGCAGCTGATTAAATAGTGGTCTATTGGGTTGTGATAAGGTGCAGTCAGGATCCACAAATTCGGCCTAACTGGCAAATTGGTCAGGAGTGGGGGAGTTTATTCTTTGGAAACTGGTATCACAAAATTTGGTGGTGGGCTGAGTCTCTGTTAGTTTGACCTCAAGCTTCTGGACCAAGGCTCAACTTCGTTTCTGATGGTTAGCATGATGCCATTTGGCCTGGCGAGCGGTGGGAATCCCCCAAGGCCATCCCATAAAGGGATGGGACCATTTGGTTGGGAACGGGTTTGGGGCAGCCAACCTGCCCGCTCTTGGTCATTTAACTGTTTGTTTGGTTGGCAGTAGCGCATTGAGCACAACGCCTGAATTACTATCAGAGGGCTTCAAACCCTCATCAATAGTGCCCAATATTTGTTCTACTATTTTAGGGATCAAATTGGAACCATCAGGTGATATGGCCAATATCTCATTTTTCATGCTTTTACAGCCATTCAAATCTTAGCCATCAGCCAGATTGCCACCCAAATTAGATCTGGCCAATTTCAGTTTGATAATCTCAGCACAGATCTCACCAATTCCCCGCAACAGTTCTGCTGAGGTGAGTGAGGGAATTTGGGGTGGGATCTGAAGTGGACGTGCTGTCACCCAATGCTCATCAACTACATGAGCGAGATCGCCCTGGGTGATGAGGGCACCGCCATCCTCTTCGGTGTCTTTTTATTTGGGAATGAAAAGATAGCTCAATCAAGAGCCAAAGGACACTCCCTGAGACTTACAGAACTAATCTCTGCGTGATTGAATCTTCAATTAGTTATTTGGGTTCTGACTGATCATCAACTTTGATAGATTGTGATAGATTGCTCGTTCCTTCCAATGATGTTGAGGGAATTGAGGAAGGGGATTTTTTGGAGATATGCAAATTTAGTGAAATCTCAACAGAAGCTATACTATCTCACCATACAAAAACTTAGTGGACCATCCTATTGCCTACTATATCAATACCTTATCCAAAGCCAAACACAACTTTAGCATTATGGAATGTGATGCTTGATGGTCTCATCAATATTTATAAATTCACTACCTTAAAAATATTGTAAACATATTACCATAATTACTAACCATGCTTCCTTGAGATAGTTACAGCAAAAGAAGAACCCCGATGAAAATTTGCTCAATGGGCGTTAAAACTTCAAAATTATGACTTTTCTATTATCTACTGACTAGGGCCCATACACCAAAATGCAGGTTGCCTATCTCAGCTTCCCATATATACTTTAACTGAAATTGAAGAGGATTGACTCTATGACCTCCTAAAAAATTGCATTTATGGAAGGACAAATCCCCGACCCTTCAAAAAGAATTAGTGAATAAATCGCCACATCTTTAAGTCAAGTACAGCCAATTGTGCAGAATTGTGTCCAAAAAGTGGATGCCTTATGTACAACCTTTGGCTCAAACCAACGTCATATTGAAGGGACATTGGCAAGTCGGCCACAGGTGAATTTGGAAAACCTAAAATTGGCTTAGAACTCAATATTATTAAAAAGGGATGCTTTTACTAATCCAGGATGTATTAGAGTCCTGCCTGATATGCAAAATCCAAGCTGGACCTAATCCCCAGTCACAACATCCTGTGGTTCAACCCAGTGAGCCATTCCATACCATTAGCATTAATGGTGTGGGGCCACCCCTTTGGGCCTCTAATGGTCAATGGTTCCTCCTTCTATCCATGGACCATTTAACTAAGTGGATCTAAGCAGTATCTCTACCTTCAACTTTGGCAAAGGCTACCGCCACATTTTTGTATAATTGGATTATCACCCAGCATGGATGCCCTAACATCATTCTTTCCAATAACAGAAAGAAATTTCAAATCAACTCTGGTGAAAGATTTAGCAAACGGATGGGAACCACACAGGTATTCTCTACCCCCTAACGACCTGAAATCAATGGAATGGTAGAGCAGTTAAATGGTACTCTAACTGCAACCCTCCAAATAAATGATTATGACTGACCCCTTTATTGGCCCTAATATTTGCTATTGAAATTCTGGCCTATAGGATCAGCTATCATTTAACAACAAAAGATTTCGCTCATCTTAGCGGTGTATGGCAGAATTTTCTCATCTGCCTTCTAAAGTACAGGCTATGCTTGACCAAGCCTCACCCAAATCCCCTGAAGTCAAAATTCGAATTATTGCTAATGAAATTATCCAACTTCAGGCCTTGCCTCCAAAAACCCATCTGCTACGACTAATAGAGAAACTACTCAATTTAATGATAAGCATGACCTCTACAAACCTTCTAAAAGGCGATCTATTCCTATTCTACCATCACTGGCCTGGAGGTTGTGACAACAAATTAGGCACCAACTGGTCAGGGCCTTACTGAGTCATATATAGATGGGGCAATGAACACTCAATCATAGTGGTCATTCAGAGTACAGTTGTAAACCGCGTATATAATTGCTTTCTCCATCCTTTTTCACCCCTACTCCAAGATCTATAGGGCGTTGTCAGGATCCCTACTCAAATTGTAGACTTGGATGTGTCAGCTGAAAGAAACCAATCCTAATCTGACCAAATTAGCCTAAACATCTGTCAGGGATAATCCCTAACGAAATTTAATTGCTCTGAGATGGGGATTGACCCCAACTTGTGCGGTAAACTATTGCTCCCTCAAAGCTTCCTAATCTCGGTGTTCAAACCTGATCCATGCGGCAAGCAAAGCCTATTTGACTAAGATAATAGCCTGCTGCAGAATCCCAGATTCATTATTAGTATATATCCTAGCTTGGACTGCTTAAAGATTTACCAAAACACCTCCCTGTTTTCCCTTATAATGTGGATTCTAATATTTTAAACTTTACTCTCTCTAGCCCTTTTTTAATTATAAATTGGACAGCACATAAATGGAATTACCTATCCAGATGAAATATATGATTTAAGACTTTTGATCAAGAAAAGCAGAAGGTATAACCCAACACCCAGGAGCTTTGGGCCCCCTGGCCTCAAATAGTTAAGGGATACATGGTATCACATCTGTGGTCCCAACAGTCTTATACAAACATAACCCTGATAGACAGTCTATAACTTTTCCAAATGCTCTCTGAACAGATGGACATTATTATTCAGGCACATAAAACAGTTGGACATGGAAAAATGATCAAGACGCTGGAATTAATTTGATCCAATCATTATGGGATTCCATGGATCTTTATTTCACTTCAATACCTAAATCGAAGCCAAATCCAAATTTTTTAAAAAATACAAAACATGACTGCTCGATCAAGCCAAAGTTTATCAATGTTGATGCAATCGACGCCTGCTGCCCCAGCCTAAGGTGGTGGTGCGCGCCATCTGGCATCTTTCAGCCACCGCTGAAGCATGCCTGGGCTGGCTCTGCTAGCCCTCCCAATGCTACTGGGTGTTATGTCCCCCCTCAGGACTTGGCCCACCACCTCACAAGCTCTCAGGCGGTGCTCCAGAGCCCTTTGGTGCTCTCACGGAGCAATTTGTGTTTCAGCCTTTAGGTCAAATATGGGAATCTCTTCCCATATGCAAGCTGGCCATCATCGAGATGGCAACAGCAGTTTTCAAACCACCAGCTATATTGTCTTCCACCCCTTTAAGGGGTACTTCGACCTTGGCTTCCATTCTGAAGCCAATGCAGTGACAGCAGCCATGCTGCAATTAATTTGTAAAAAAATGCCTTTGCCCATCGTTTGCACCTAGCTCCTGGATAAGGCCACTTTTGTGGTCCAGTTTTCCAGGTTGCCCTCATTACTTTCCCCCAAACGCCTCCACCATGAGCTCATGGAGAATTTGGCCATTTACAGCGCAGACCCCATGTTGCAGCTTGTGGTGCCCCATGGGGTGGATCATCTGGCAGGCCCTCACGCCTTCACAATGATCTGCCCATTTCATCATGATACCCACCTTGCAATTCCCCCTACACCATGATCAGGTCCTCCCCTGATCAACCTTTTTGGGCGCGCATCAAAAACAGCCACGCCATCTGCCCCTTGTGTTTTGAGCTTGATCACTTGAAGCGCAAGTGCCCTATGGCTTCTGCTTCCGCCGCTTCCGCCGCTTCCACCACTCCCCCTCTGGCGCTGCCCTGGCGGCTGCCTCACCCCAATTTTTTGAATGGGGTGTGATCCTCCCACTCCCAACCACAGCAAATTCTGGCATGTCTTCCAAAGCCACAGCCAATCAAATTTTTAAAAATGTTAAAAGTTCGGTCAAATGATGGCACCCTGAGCTGATGGCTGAATTAGTTTTAGCTGAGCTGCCATGCTCAACAGCTCACTGCAAATCAGGTGCTGCCAACCTGCCAACTACGGTAGCTGGGCCAGCACTAGCCAATTTAAATCTTATCAAAGTGGTCAAAAGGATTGATGATTTGGATTGGGCTTATAATGTTAAGCGGTAATATTGCTTTGGGAGAGATTCTTCATCGATCCTCCCAATTTGTGCCCCTTCCATTTTTGCCTAAAGATGGTTTTCCAGAATATAAAAATATTGATAAAATGGCAGTTTAAGTCGCTGCTGCTGCTAACACCCTACTTTGCCAGCAACTTCATGGGGCGATGGAGCCCCTGGTTGAGGATATTCCTATCCCCAATTTCCCCAATGATTTTGAGGAAGATGCAAAATATGAGATTGAGGAGCTCACTTTTGGTGCGAGACATGCTTGCATTGATGCAGCTAAAACCTCTCTTTTTGACCCCAATTATCCCCAAACCTGCCAGTGCATTAATTCTTTCACTTGTGTGCCCGCTCTCATCACTTTCTCTGAGCATCAACTTGCTCAATACATTGAGGCGATGGATACCGCTAGCCTCATAAATAAAGAAAACTCGCAGCTATACCTACTCATGCCCCATGTCGCTGATGCCCCTACCCTATGTTGCCCGCCATGGTCCGCCAGCTAAGCGGGCGCTAAAAAAGTTTCCCCAAATATTCCTCGCCTTCTGATATGGCTTCCTAGGCTGATAACCTAGGGGCTATATTAGGAATTTTTCTATTTATGATAATCCCTTTGTTTGGCCCATTTGCAAATTAAGATGCTTGGCGGCTTCCCCTTTTGGTTTGGGTACCACTAGTGCTAAAAAAATTATAGGATTCCATATGATTTGTAATTCAAGGTGTATCTAAAAATGCCATTCATGCCAAATCACAAGGTTTATGAAGTCAGATATAAAATAGAAATTAATTAAATTTGACTGGGCTGGCATATGGTATCAAATTGACGTTGTCAACCCATTGCCTGTGAGTATCCTGAGCTGCAAGTATATTTTTGTTACTAACAACCATCTGATGAAGTGGATAGAAGGAAGGAAATATGAGACGTCAATCCTTGACAACTGCATAATTTATCACTGAATACATCGTCTACAAGCATGGATTTTCTCAGAAGATCCTAAAGGACAACGGGATTTATTTTACTGCAAAGATGGTATAATGCTTAAATGAACTGATGTCTATCAAAGGAGTGTTATTGACACTGTACCCCCTAGACTAAAGGATTGGTAGTATGATTAAATGGTACACTAGTTAGAATATTGCGCAAAAACGCAACAGTGGCGCTAACATAAATGGGCTATATTCATTAGTGTTAAAGTGTTTGCGTACAATATTGGACATCATAGCAGCACTTGACATTCTCCATTTTAACTATTGTATGGTCAAAAAGCCAGCTCTACCTCCATTGTTATATTCATCAGTCAATCCAATTGAGGCAGTCAGCCCTACCAGTTATGTCAAACAATTTTTTTGAAGATTGATCGAGTTGCAGTCTGAGGCTTACCAGAATGTGATCAGTTAAAACAAGTCATAACAGAAATGGTGACTCTAATTGAGTCTCTATGTTCAAGTTTCAGGAAAGAGACTTGGTAATATAATATGACACAAATACCTTAGGTTATGCACACAAGTTGGCTAACTTTGGAAATGCCCTCTTATCATATTGGAGAGATCCTCTGAAGATGTGTTGACTATTAATAATCAAGGCAGTTGAACCATGAATCGAGTTTATGCTAAGTTCCTACATAAATATCATATAAAAAAATAAAAACAAATGGGAAATAAAATATAAATATGTAAAAGAAAACAGTAACAATATATGAAAAGGCAAACAATTTAATTCATATTTTCAGAAGCCTTGTCATTGGTGGAGCCAGATAACCTTTTTTAGGGAGGGGGAGAAGAGTGTGATAACATTAGTGTAACCCAAGAAAAAGTATTTAGGGGAGAAATGCAAATTTTGTACAAGCCCTGGCTGTTAAGATCTTTCCAGAAATGTTCTAAGCCTAGGAAGACTTGATACCATGAGCGTTACCTGTCTGACTAAGGAAGGGCCGTCAAATCAATGGAAGCAGCCATTTGAATGGACTATGGAATAGGCGAGAAAGGTTACATTTTGGGGAGAAGCTGCAAAGAGGAAGATTCAATAAGCGAAAAGACTTTCAAGGTAAGGATAGACTTGGGAAAGAAATTTTTTGGTCAAAACATTTGTGAGTAGGCTTCATCCAATACCCTGCACATGTTAATTATGGGTCAGTGGGGAAAGGTGCCGTAAGGAAGCAAACGCTGTGCTAAGTAGAGCCATCTGGGGAATATATTTTTCAAGTAACTTTTTCACAAACTTTAAAAAAAGAATATGGTAGATCAAAAGGATAGGATAATCATTAAGCATATTTCTTGAGGCCCAATGGAGCATATAAGTCTATGTGAACTGTCAACAGAGAACACCAGAGTCAAGCAGCTGAGTTAGTGAAAATTAAATCCTGGTTGGCTTCAAATAAATTGACCAGAGCAACCTCAGACTTGGAAGCAAGCATAGAAGCCATGTAGGCTTCCAGAAGTTCAGACATCAAGTCAATATCAAAACTTGAGGTGGCTATGAATCCTGCGTAAAGAGATGAAAGGAGACTATATGAATGGAAGAGTTAATCAGCAAAAAGGAGGTTGGGAAGAAGATCGCAATTTGATGAGAAAAGATGGCAAATTAAAATATTTTTATTATTTAGTGGCAAAGGGGCTACAAAAATTGAGGGCAGTCAAAGGAGGATCATGTTCATTCCATTGAAAAGTTCGCTGGAGGGGACTCAGAACTAATGTGATTGACAGGTTTTCTGGGCTCTGATTGAGTTGTTGCCAGCCATAAAGGTAAACTTTTAATGACTGTCAAGGCATAACTGGTTAAAATGACCTGAGAAGATGAAGACACAATGCCTGAATTAGCCATAAAGCGATGTATGGACAAACTGAGCCTTCAGAAGATGCGCCTATATTGGGCGGAAAGGCTGCTGAGATGAAGTTTTTATTTATCTAACTGAGGCAAGACAACCAGGGGATGTACAATACCAATATGAACTATATTGAATGGGATAGGGGAGGTGAAGTATAGCGATATTTAGGCACCCCAGAGTAGATGTGATACCCCTGTTGCCAGCTGGTACTGCCAGGCGTATGTGGTTGGATGCCCTACTCCAAGGGGGCTTCCTCTATTATGGAGCAGGTGTGAACGAAGGGGTCCGCATTCAGAAAAGACTGGGAACCATGGCTAAACTAGTTTTTTTTCATTGGACCCATGTATCCGTATAGCCAGGCTTGAAAGTGTTCCAGTAAGTGTAGGTGAAATTTCCTGATTGTTCTACGGATGGTCAGCATGGTTTCCTTGAAGGCATTCAGCGCTATGGTGTGGATTGTCCACAGTGCAATGTCGGCTATAAGGGATCAGAGTGTGGGTGGCATTGGGGATTCTAGTTGGAATGTAAAGAGTCTTCTCGAGATTGAAAGCTCCTGGTTATTGTGAGTTTTGAGCAAACGCGCAACTTCCTGCCATATGGCTCTAGATGGCAGGCATGCTTCAATGGGGTGGTGTATGGTGCTGTCCCCTCCACACACTGCGCAAGTTGCATGAAGAGAGTTAGAGCGGCCTGCTGTCTTGTAGGTTCTTCTGCGTCAACGTCAGGTGTTACCGCTCTTACCATTAGATGGAGGAGTGGATGACGTGCGAGCCTCCATAATGACTTCTGTGTCATGAGCTCATAAAAAGATATCTAAGACATCCAGGTAGTTGATTCTTGCAATGAGCGGGGCCAAATTGTGTGTCCCTCTGGGGGTGGTTGTCCGGTTTCATTAGCGTGAAGCAAGCTCTGGGCCTTCCCCTTCCATGACTAGTGCCTGTGATAGTGACGATCCACCCTATGTGCCAGATGGTGTGGAGGAGTCTTCTGAAGTGCGGGGGTTCCATATGGGCCTGCTGCCTTGGGACGGTTTGCAAGGTATGTAAGCAGGCTGGAAAGGTTGTGAAAGTTGGATAGTTTGGGCGCCTGTGCAAAGTTGGCCCTCGCCACTCTGGACCAGTGTTGTTGTGGGAGTTCTGGGACTAGGACTTTCTTTATCCATGTGCCCAATATGCGGTTGGTGTGGTCTTCAAAGTCTATTAAGCCCATGTCACCGCTTAAGCGTGGGCCAAAGAGTAGACACTAGTACATGTGGCTGGGACCCAGGCCACAACCATCCCTGGATAGGTGCGCGGACTGAGGATATAGATGAAGGCAAGAAGGAGATTGCATGGGCGTGGAACCACAGCATTGGGAGGATGAGTGAGTTTGCAACTGTCAATCACCCCATTAGTCCTGGGATCTTCCCTTAAGGGAGGCGGTGCGATTGGACATCTACTTTTATTGGGTTGTTGTAAAAATTTTTTTAAGTTATTATCAGCAACAACCCTATTATCTCTTTTTACGGCACAGGTTCAGTTTCCTCGTGCACTTTGTTACGTTGTATAGTATATTAGATTATTGATTGATAATAGTATGATGACTATTACTCATAGTTGAGTATAATTATAATATCTCACCCAACTCTTAGCTGTATTCCCAATTATACTTAAGATGTCGTAATTGTAGGGATTCATTCCATTGTTCTGTTTAACCAAATCTTCGCTGAGATTCTCTATGACAGTCTCTTTGGTAAACACACAGTCAGCAGCAATCCCCAATTGTGTCTCCTTCTTCTCTAGATCCCCGCTCAGATCTTTACTCTTTTCTTAAAGAGTTTACAATTATCGCACACAGCAATAATATCCTTGAGAAGAATAGCACAATGGAAGCTGATTATAGTCTACTATTTAAACTATATACCGTATGAGATAACTTGGAACTATATATCTTTAATTTGATCTAATTTTCTATTTTTTTATAGTGAATCCTAGGGAATTTATAGTGGGAGTTCAGTCGTCTAACCCTCAGTTGACACCTCTTCAATGAAATGGCAGCCATTGCCATTGAATCACCCATCCTTGTCTTAACAGTGATGGTCTTCCCCATCCAGGCTAGGATTCTGTCATTGGACATCCTCAAGACCTAAATAGAGAGAGTTGGAAAATGTGTCCCTAATGTTTTTCTCTCGATCCAAGCAAACCAACCATATTTGGCTAGCGATCTTCTTAGGTAATGGGACTTATTACCCATTAAGGCAGGTCATGCACCAACCAATAGATTGCTAGTTGCAGGCAGCATCACTCGCCTCACAACTTGCTATTCATTCCCAATTTAGTCGGTGATGAAGCCTGGCTTATCCCAATCAGTACACCTGATAAATAATCACTATCAGATGCCTCTATTTTGTCAGCAACTATGCCCGATGAGATCTTAAATATTCGTCCAGATCAATCCTCAATGTATATGACCAGGCGAATATCCCAAAATCCCCCGAAACATAGTTACTCTGAAACTCAGGCCAATTGATTTCCAATTCACTTCGCCTTAGGGAATTTTCCCCTAGCGATACCAGGCAATCTAGCAGGCTGGGAATATGGGCAAAAATCCCAACACATCCCCCTCTTGCCTAAATTTCAAGTGAGAAAAGGTTAAGGGCATGAGAACACCACTTTGGAAACTTGGTCAAATACTTTATTGGTTCAAGTGGAGTACACTTGTCAATACTCAATGCTGCTTAGATGACCTTCAGCATATGGCGTTCTTCCTCTTCCTCCTCTCTACACCTTCTCAGAGCGCAGTCCCCACGATCTACTGTCATGCCATGCTGATCGATTTACTCATGACAATATTAGTCCTGGGATCCAGTTTTCCCCCTGTCAGGGCATATGACCTGCTGTCATATTCAGGATTCTTGGTCCGGCGTCCTTTATTTCCTGATTTTCTCCTCTTCCTAGACAGGAGACTCTTGCCATCAATGTCCATTTCGCAGCTCAATTAAGAATACTTATTTTTATTCGCCCTGGTTATTTCTCTCATAACCTCTTGGATCAAATCATTCCTAATTCTTCTCTTGGAGAGCTTATATTATTGATTTTGAGATTAATTTCTCCAAAAGTGGAGCTTAATGGATTGTAGAGTGCATAATGTCGACTTCTATATATGTCTGACATCCTCCCTCTCGTTCAGCTCATATGTCAAAATATGAGTTGCAATAAAAGCAGCTTCTGAATAGTTTGTCTGATCAAGACCTCCGGCTCTTCCAGTAGATGAGTTGGGATGCTCAGCGGAACCTCTTCTATGGTCCTTCCAGGACTCATACGCCTAGTCTGGCGCCAGCAGCTCTTCCTTCCATCAAATTACCATAAACAGCAACTAATCCCTCCAAAACCAGGCTTGCTATCATTTCAAAAAACTCTTGGCCAATTTTTCCTCTGCCATCAATTCCAGGGTTAGATTTTGAAACTCTTTTGGATTCAGCTCCTTTTGCTGATGAACTGACCATCGTCATAGATGCTCTAGAGATTATGACATTTGCTCTTGATCTCTCGTTTCTTGCTGGGTTAGACCTACTTCCTGAGTTCCTCTTCCCACTTAGACAATATTACAAACCTGCTGTTATGGCTACCAATCTTACCATTGGTAACAGTATTCACTTCAAGCTCCCCTACGCTGAATTCTGGGCCCAAGTCACCAATACTTTGTCCCTAGCGCTGAAACCCTCTGATCTTGATAACATCCTAGATTGGGATACCACCACTTATGCTCTTTTCTTTGATGGCCAAGTTCTTCAAAGTTGTTCCACAAATCTTCCAGCCTCGCCTGGGTTTCACCGATCCTTCAGCTTCAGCTTCTTAGAAGCCTATAGTTGTCACTTGCAGGATGCCATTTGTTCCCTGCATGACTATCTCTTCGCCGGCGCTTCTCATTGGTATCTTCCATTGATGGCGTTGGTAGGGGGCATGATTCGGAACCCCATCAAGCATCCCTTGTTCGCTACCAGCCCATATGTCTGGTGTTCTTGATGAAGCCCATCGTCAGGTGCTCAATACTAATCTTCCAGCTTTGGTACCATATCAAGATTGCTCGGGGTTATTCACCAATTTCCTCTTCTTATACTGTTGCTTTCCTCCCCACTCTGGGGTTTTGTGATTGGCTTCATCTGACATCTCAATTTCCCTTTCCCTAGTTGCTTTCTCACAGGGCTCTGCGTCCGCTCAAAGAACGTGGTTTTGTGTAGGTCTAGCCCTCGCTAGTTTCCAATTTCACATCAGTTTTGATGGTCTGTTCATTCTTACCACGATCCATTCTCCCTTCCCCAAGAGGCGACATAGGCGGAATCATCCCCATACTGAGGGCAATTATTAAAAAATAAAAATTATAAAATTATATTGGTTTTTTCTCTATGCGGTTTATAATCTTTTTTCTTTTTTTCCCAACATCTTTTATCAATTTTTTTTTATTATTCTTTTTTTCATGGAACTTGACCTTGTTTCAGTTCAGCGGTCCATCTTTTTATTTTTTCCCCCAAACTGGGTCCTGAGTACATTAAACCTGCCAGTTTTCTATGGTTCAGAGGTCCTTTTTTGGACTTAACCATCTATATTGGTTAAGAGGTCCTTTTTTGGACTTGACCTAATCATCTGGACATGACCAACTTGGTGGTTCATTGGTCCTTTGGGAACTCTTTTATTTTTTTCATCAATTCATCGCTTTAGATAATTATCATGGACTCAATTCACAACTCTTCCATCCAAGAGATTCTTGATGGAGTAGGCATCAGCCGCCATCTTGGCAATCACTTCAAACAGACCTGACCAAAACGCATCTAGTTTGTTTCTTTTTAAAAACCATGCGTATCACAATAAGCTACTCTTTCACCTATTCAATATTCTGTAAGGCCAGTTGGTTCATATCGTCCATTGATTTTGCTCATATCCTTTTTTTCAAAGTTTTATCAAATTCTTGTGATTGCATATCAATCAGGATATTTGTCAATCAGTTCAAGTACTGCTCTACACTCATGCTTGAAGTGGTTCCTCCACCAAGTATAAAATTTGCGGCAACGCGGCCTTTCTTCCATGCAACAACTCAAATGGCGTTTTTTCCCATAGCTGTATGATGACTAATATTGTAGGTGAACGTCACAAAACTCAATTATGTTCCCCACATGGAAGTTCTTCCTGTGTTCAGCTTCTGCAGCGTCAAGGCCAGCGTTCCATTCACCCTTTCTACCAGTCCATTCATCTCCAGCCAGTAAAGTAATGACACAACTCCTCTAATCCCCAATATCTCATTCAATCTGGGGTCACATGAGATGTAAAATTGGTCCCATTATTGCTAAGCAGGACCTGCGGACTTCCATGCTGGTATACTACTTGATCTAGAATGAACCTCGCGGTACTGGTAGCATCTACTTTCGTTAGGACCTTCATCATGACCCATCTCATTAGATGGTTGATGGGAACTATAATGTAATTGAATCCCCCTTTGCTTATCATCAGTGGTCCCATCACATTGATGGACACCATGTGCCAGGAAAATCAAGGGCAGACCATTCAGTATCCAGTTGTATTCTTATATGATTTGGGCTGCTGGAACTCCACGCAACAAGCTAGATAATCTACTACATTATAGTTGATGGATTCACAGTAGTAGTACTGGTGAATATGATTGGTTGTTTTCCTCAGGCCTCCATGCCCAACAACCTTGTGAGCAGCTTGCACAATAGCTTCTCTTTCTGACAGCTTCAGAAATAGTAACCGCTTCCCATTAATTAATTTAAACACTTGTCCATCCATAGTCTCAGTGTTTTCCATCACTTTCCAAACGCACCTTGGATTTCTCAGGGCTCTTTCCCAATTTTTCCGTCAACCATTCTCTGGAATAGCTTATCCGACTGAGAGTATACCATCTGGACCATTGGTACCCTTGATAAGCCATCCACATTCTGGTGAGAAGCCCCTGTTCAGTGAACAATCTCGTAATCATAAGCCTGGAGCTTAAGTGCCCATTGGGCCAGTCGTCCTTCTGGCTCTCTCAAATTGTGAAGCCAATGCAACGAAGAGTGGCCTGTTACCACCTAAAATTGCGTTCCATGGATGTACACCCAGAACTGCTTGCATGTGTAAATGACCGCAAGGCATTCATGCTCAGTCATGGTGTAGTTCCTTTCGGAAGCTGAGAAAGTCCGGCTCACATACATTACTGGATGTTCATCCTCAAGTTTGTCTACTTGGCCTAATATGGCGAAAATCACCATCAATGAAGCATCAGTTTGAATAATAAACTCCTAATCAAAATTTGGATATTTCAGAATTGGAGTTTTATTGAATACCCGCATAGCTCATCAAAGGAGTCCTGGGCCTCTTTATTCCATATGAATCCTTTTTTGGATCCTTCAATAAATGAATTAAAAGCTTGGGTATTTGGGCGAAGTCCCAAATAAATCTTCAGTAGTATCCAACCATCTCAAGGAACACTTGGATGTCTCAGACACTCTTCAGTACAGCCATACGTTCTATAGCTGCTATCTTCTGGGTTTGCGGCTGCAATCCACTGGAGTTGATTATGAATCCCAGGTATTCCAACTATTTCTTTAAGAAGTGGCACTTCCTTGGCTTGATCTTCAGGTTAGCTGCAGACAGTCGCTTGAATACTTCTTCCAAGTGGTGTAGGTTATCAGTAAACGTCTTACTGAACACGTTTATATCATCCAGATATACTAGGATACATGACAACTTCAAGTCACTTAATATCGCATCCATGGCCCTCTGAAACGTTGCAGGCGCATTGCATAGACCCTGGGACATTCTCATTGATTGGTATAGCCCCTGCATGGTAATAATAGCGCATTTTTTTCTGGCCTTCTTTTGGCAAGTCAATCTGTCAATATCCTGAGATCAGATCCATCGTGGAGAAATACTTTGCTTCACTCAATCAATCTAATACATTGTCAATCCTCAGTAGGGGGATACGAATCCTTCTTTGTAATTTTTATTCAGCTTTTGGTAGTCAAACACCACCTGGTTGAAGCTATTATTTTTCTTCACAATCAGAATCATTCTTGTCCAGGGACTTGATGATGGAACTAGAAGCTCATTCTTCACTAGTTTTCTGATTTCATCCTCCACTACCACTTCAGCAGCTTTTGATCATCAGATTGGTTTCATTCTGATAAGCAAATTTTCCCCAGTGTCAACCTTGTTTATCACGTTTATGGTGAATCCAAAATTTGTGGGCATCCTGAGTAAACACTTCCTGATACTTTTCAAAAAGTTCGAGCACCTCCTCTTGCTAGGCTTCCAACAGATCAGCGAGCTACTCTCAATAAACCAATAGGTTGATGCTTTCAGTTACCCAGCCAGTAAGTCCATCTCTTTGAGAGTCCCAAAATCGTGGAATCTTCTCAATTCAACCATCAGTATCAGATGAACAAATGCAATGATCTGATTCCTCTTGATCTTTGTCAGTTTTACTTAAATTCGCCAGGAGAACTCAAATTTCTCTATGGCCCGGCATTATTATCCCAGAAGCCACTAAAGGCTTCATTCTGGACTTCTTCCAGTGGCTTCAAACCTCCCCATACAACAGCTCAGGTATCTCCAATGTCAACCCTGTGTTGAATATTATCTGCGATCATGGTGGTATGGTCCTCTCATTCTTGATCCTCAGTTGAATTCCCAAGTTCTCTAGGATTTCCGCTGGCATTTCACGTCGCTTTTTACCAACTAATTAGTACTAAATTGGGAATATGCCATCATTGTATATTAGATTGATAGGGTTGTTTCTCCGATTTAGTGGAGTTTCACCATCCTTCTGATATACAAAATGATAAAGTCTGACTCAATATGGTCAATGTATTATCCTTGAAGTTACATTTAACTCCATATTTTTGTAGAAACTCCATTCTGATCAGAATGTCATAGTTTTAGTTGGCCAAAATTATTTCTGGATCAGATACCAACAATGACCTTAATTATTATGGTGACACGCTATATGCTCCACAGGAGATGGTGGCGTTTGGCCCAGCTGTCCCATAATCCTTCTTATATTCCAAGTCCAGAGAGATCTTCATCCTCTTTAACAGCTTGGTTGAGACAATATTGAAGGCACTCCACTGTCAACAATCTCCCTCATCTGTACTCGATTCACTTGTATGCTTATATATGTACACTTAGAGTATTACAATATAGTGTTTACTGAGCAGATAGCGGCGTTATTAGCTGAATCTAGGGTGTGAATAATTTGCGCCAATAAATCAGGAAATGATTCCTTTATTGCACTGAGGGGGATTGATAAATCGGCCTCATATAATTGGACTTCAGATAATTTTTCAAGATTTTTAGCAGTCTGATTCTTGTCTGCCAGTTGTTGGGCGTATGGCTAAGCAACACCCTTGATTATATTGGGGTCGATTCTCTTCGCTCCAGCTCTAGTCACAGCATTTACATCCAAATTGACCACTTAATACAACTGATTCTGTTTATTATCTACAAACAGATCGCTTTTATCAATTTTCTTGGTCATAATGTCAGGAGGAACAGGCTTCACCACAGCTCTAGACTGTTCCCCATCTAGGCCACAGGCCCTTTTCCTGATTCCTTGGTGGCTGCTGACTCTTTCGCCTGGACCAAATTTGATCTGATTTTTTGGCTTCTTACATTGCACGGCAAAATGTCCTTTCCTGCCACATTGGTAGCAGACTTTTTCCTTCTTATTCAACCGTCTGAATTCTTTGAGCTTATTTCCTGACATGATTCATTTGGTCGTCTCTTTACATTCTTTGTTTCCTTTCATAAGATTTGGATTGCATACCAGATTAGATTTGAAGCTTCTATTTGGGGCATCAAATGTCGCTCCCAAAATCTTCAAATTATCTACCATTTGTGAGGTAGTTATTTCTGTCTCAAACATGGAAGACATCATGCAATGCAAATTGCAATAGGGTTGGAGGGCCACTTTCAAGGCTATTATGGCATCAAAGTCATCCAATACTTTCGCTTCAACCAGGATCTGCAACTCCTACTAAAACTGATCCGCGAAGCTTTCTAGAGACTATTCTTTATGGAACTGGATTCTCATAGATTCCTGTTTGCACTTCAACATGCATGTCAGACTCCCAAACTCTTTCATGATGGACGCCTTTGCCTCAGCATATGACTAGCTGTCTCCCTCTAGGTAAGGTAACACTAAGTTCTGGCAGTTGGTGTCTAGGCAATTCATGGTTGTTAACACCTTTTGACAATCCCCCATAGCCATAAATGGTCATTTTAAACAGTCAGAAAAATTCTGGGGCGTTATCCTGATGGAATTTTGGCAATTTTGGCGTTGCCTTAAATTCCTCCAAGTTATCTCTGACCAATTCTCTCAGTTTTGGTCACTCGGCTAACTTGAGGAGTGACTTCAGGCGTCATCTCCAAAATGGTAGCAAAAGCGGGTGGTATGTTCCTTGAGGTATTTGACTTCCCACATATTTTGAAAGGACTTCTTTCTTTGGCATCGCTTGCCATATTGGGCTTACAAGCACATTTGTGAGCTTTTAAGTTCCTCCACCTGTTTGATTAATCGCTCTATATCCATGCTGAGATTTCTCAAACAAATGCAATCCACTTCTCGCTCCATTTTCAGTTATAAGACCTCTCAAACTAGGTCCCCTTCTATATTCTTCAATGAAATTACTTTCCTAAGTAACTCGTTCCCAAGGCTTGCAACATTATCTTCCTTCCTCCACCTTGGCGACTCGTTCCTCCAAGGCTGTGAATTCCTGATGGTCTGCTGAGTTTGTATTTTCTGGTTTACAGTGGCTAACTTGGTCCACAGTTTGTGTAACTTGTCTTTGTACATCAATTTTATAAATTTTTCAACTCAACTACCCCTGTAGTGAGCACAACTTGTAAAATTTACTTAAGCTTATCATCAGCAACAACCCTAGTAATCGTTTTACTGCACAGGTTCAGTTTCCTCATGCACTTTGTCGCATTGTATAGTATAATATATTATTGATCAATAATAGTTTGATGTCTATTATCCATAGCTGAGTATGAAATCTTATATCTCACCCAACTCTTAGCTGTATTCCCAATTAAATACTTAGATGTCTTAATTGTAGGGATTTGTTCCCTCGTTCTGTCCAGCCCAATCTTTGCTGAGATTCCCTGGTGACAGTCTCTTCAGTCCAACACACAGTCAGCAGCAATTTCCAATTGTGTCTCCTTCTTCTCTAGATCCCCAAGCAGATCTTTGCTCGTTTCTCTAAGAGTCTTCCAGTTATTGCACACAGCAATAATATCCTTGAGAAGAATAGCACAATGGAAGCTGATTATAGTCTATATCTAAACTATATACCGGATGAAATAACTTAGAAATATGTATCTTTAATATGATCTAATTTTCTATTTTTATTATAGTGAATCCTAGGGAATTTATAGTGGGAGTTCAGTCGTCTAAACCTCAGTTGACACCTCTTCAATGAAATGGCAGCTATTGCCATTGAATCACCCATCCTTGTCTTAGCAGTGATGGTCTTCCCCATCCTGGCTAGGATTCTGTCATTGAACATCCTCGAGACCTAAATGGAAAGAGTTAAAAGTGTCCCTAACGTTTTCCTCTTGATCTAAGCAAACCAACCATATTTGGCTAGTGACCTGCTTAGGTAGTGGGACTTATTACCCATTAAGGCAGATTAAGCACCAACTGATCATTACACTAGTTTCAGGCGGCATCACTTACCTCACAACTTGCTATTCATTCCCAATCAATTGGTGATGAAACCCAACTGATCCCAATTGGTACACCTGATAGTTAATCACTATCAGATGCCCCTATTTCGTTGGCAACTCCACCCGATGAGATCTTAAGTATTTGTCCAGATTGATTCCTGATGAAAATTGCCAAGCGAATATACAAAATCCCCTTATATAATAACTCCAAAACTTGGGCCATCCAATTTCCAATTCACTTCGGCTTAGGTATCATCCCCTGCAATTCCTGGTAATCTAGCAGGCTGGGAATATGGGCAAAAACGCCAACAGTTGTTTTCTATTGTCTCATTGGCATACCCCCCTGTTTCCAGCCACATCTCAAGGTGGCTAACAAGGTTGGCTGAGGGGGTGATATAAAAGGTAGGATGATTAGGTTGTTTCTTCATTAGGAACTGTGGGGCTCAGGTGTTGTGGTCCAGTTGTTAGATTACCTGCCTAAAAGGATTATTTCCGTTTACTTTTGTTGAGCAATGCGTTGCTCACAATAAAATAATCCTCCATGGTGCGTTCCAGCTGTTGGGCATCATTGTTGTTAGCTATACCTTCCACACAGTCATCCAGAAAAGGCTAATATCTTGACTGTTGGTTGGCCTTTTGCAGTGATGCCCATGAGGCGTGAGTCAACAAAGCGAAGAAGCAGATCAATACTGAAAGTTATACATCAGCTGGATGAGGGGTCTGATTGTTTGAGCCCTCTGCGTGGTGTGATTCTGTATTAGAAAGCCAGGGCCACAGACAGCCATGAATGCGGACTCTATTAGGAGCATTTCTCATTCTATGAATCTGGGTGGGAGTCTGATGGCTCTTAGGCATTCCTTCAGGTACGGCCAACTAACGCAGTCATATGCCTTCTCCTGGTCTATGAATACCAGGGCTCCAGTTTCCCTGTACTGGTATATGTTGGCGATGGAGTGTATATTGGTCGAGATTGAACGCCATTGTAAGTCCTGGGGACCAGCCCCTACAACTGGATAGGGAGCAGCATCCCTTTCGGACCAAAAGGGGGCCAAAGGCCCAAGTGGACCCCCTGTCGCAGTTGAGTGACCTGGCGCACGTGGTTGATGAGCGCTGGGTGACTGCCCTTCCTCCTAGAGATATTCAGGTCTCTCCCCTCCCCCCATCCCCAACCCTGGTAAAATTAATATAGGGGACCTGCCAGGAGATTATGCAGGCCATGGCCATGGGCGGGCCCCCAGGGACCCCTCACTCACCAGGGGAAACTTACCAAAATTTTGAAAAAACAGACAGTGCTAGTATCAGAGCCCAGTCTACAAATTCCGGGCTAATGGAGCCGGTCCAGACTGGCCAGGTCTGAAAATCAGATCAGAACTCGATTCAGGTTTCAAACCAGGCTACAAGTGACTTGAACCAGTTGCCTCTACCCCCCAGAATGGATCTGGGAAGTTTGGATCGTGTAGACAATCAAATCGAGAGTTTAGACCATGTTGTGAACAACTGAGCACCAAGGCCACAGCCCCCAGGACGAATCTGGGAATCTTGAACCACGTGAGCAGCCCAACTCAAATGGTCAAGGCTCAGATTGGTACCATCGACCGGGTCTGGTCCCAAAAATTTGGGAAAATCTGCAAAAGTTTTTTTTATTTTTGCCAAGATTTTGGGCATCCCTCCACCCCCACCCACCAGCCAACCAAACCCCATTTCTGATCCCCAGTCATCCAATCCCTCAGCATCCCCGCCATGCGATTCTCCCAATACTTAAGGCAACTGTCCTGCCAATGGGCAGTTGTCAGTTCATTCTCTATTCTCCCCACGCTTTGCACTAAAATAAAGCGGAATACCCTGAACGCCTTGCTGCAGACTCCGCATGTTTGCTTTTGTCACTTTTAAAATTCACTGATCTATCCGGCAAAGTGCACAGCCACCCAAATAATCATCCCGATGATCACTGAATGGGTCATCCAGTTGCTCGACCCCACCATGTATCTGTGGATTGTATCCGCAGTAAACCGCCTCATTCTTGATGATGGGGTCGACTCTCCGTCCATTTTCACATACCTGTCAAATGCAAATCCATCCATTCACTTCGCCGTTGGGTTTTCCAAGAGCGCTCCCCTATCAGAGCAGCCTCAGGGCGTCCCTGCCCCAATGCCCGCAGGCTCAGCCCCCACACCTGGATCATCTGCCACTAACCCCACCCACCTAAGGGCTCCAGAGTCCCCGACCAAGGGGGACTCAGCCCTAACGCTAGTCGCAGGTCCATTTTCCCCTCTGACAGCACCCCTGCCTGCGTGGTGAGCCCTGTGCCGCCTCTCTCTGGCGCGCAGACCCACCTACCCATAACTGAAGGCCAGCAACTGCAAACCCTGGAGGAGTCATATTTCTCCCCGCCTCTCCCACCCTTGGGGGTTTCTCTCTCTCTCTCTCTCTCTCTCTCTCTCTCTCTGCAAGACTCACGGTTGCCCTCATTGCAACCATCTGGTTTGCCTTGGGGGGCCTTTGGTACATTTATAAACATTTACTTACCTCATGTCCCCACTAGATCTCCCCTCCTTATAGTCGCATGGACCGCTGTGCCCTTAGCATTCTGGGCTCTCTAATGGGTGCTCACACACCCTGACTGGGAGCCCAGTCTAATTCTTATCAGCCGCTTCCATGACATAATGAACCAACCAATAACCTCAGCCTTCTACGCCCTCCTTGCTGGCACTGGTGAAGCGTTGGCCTACGCCTTTACCCTAAATGTACTCTCTCTTTGTTACCTGGCCTTCTCCTGCTGGTCAGCTGCCTCGTTCATCCAAGGGTGCCACCAGTTTGTGTTGACCTGGTTCCCGCCCCATTGAGCCCTAGTGACAAGTGTCACCCCATCATTCAACATGATTTTATTGGGAGTCCCCCTATCCCTTCTGATGAGGTGGCTGACCAATTACTGGGTGTCCTGGTGGAACTTCAGGTGTGCTTCACCGCTGATGGGGGGAGATCTCCCCTCACTTCTGATGCCCAGCAGAGCGTAGCTCTCCTTGACGCCCTAGATGGGGACGCCTGCCACTGGGTTAGGGAAGTGCTTCGCTCTGCTGCTAAGTCTGGGAACCCCAACCCCTACTGGCGCTGGTCACTTCATCGGTCCAGGCCCCTGAGTCTAGACCAGCGCCTCCTCCATCTCTTCACACTAAGTCAGACAGCCACAGACCTACCCTCCCTGATTGAAGCCTTTGCAGTCCTGGCCCCACGGTGCCAATCCCCCTAAAATTGCCATCTCCGCCTTCTGAGCTGCCTTGGACCCCACTGCGGCTGCCCATGCATCTTAAGACCCCCTCCCCATGTTCTTAGAAATTGCATTCTCTGTGGCTCCACAATTGAGGCCAGGCTTCCATACACCCGCGTGCAAAGTTGCAGCTCTTGAGGGGCCACGTGCCACCCCCTCTCCCCCTGCCAATGGTCGCGGCCAAGGGAAGCGTCCCCCAGGTCTCGCCACCCTCTGCGCCCCCTCTGTACCCACCTTGGGTACCTTCCTCTCAGAATAGCCCCTGCCTGCTGCACCCCCTACTCTCACCCCAAATCAGGAGAGTGGGTCCTTGATCCCCCAGAGCTCAGAGCCTGCCTATCCTGGCGCTATCACCCCCAGTTAACCCAGAGGCCCCCTTGAAGAGAGTGGAGCGGGCATATGCATCAACCCTCGCCGCCTCATTTAGGACAAGGAGGAAGCAGAAACCCCCCAGTTATAGACTAGCCCAGCGCCTCTTGGTTGATCTCTTTTAATGATGGGTCATTCTCCCTCCTTAGCTGCCCTCTCTCTCGCCCACCCCAATAAAGAAGATCAAGCCTACTTCTTGCTCCCTATCTCTTTCCCCTCAGAGTCAGGTGAATTTACTGTGCAAGCCCTCCTCGACACCAGAGCGGCAGGCAACTTTATTGACCTAAGTGTGGCGCATTCCTTGGACCTGGCAATAGAAGAAGCCTCATCGGTCCTGGGCGCTTCATTGAACCCCATGAAGTCTTACCGCGTCTGACGCCCATTGCACTTCTATGTCCACAACTTTGGGCTCAGTGACCACTTCTCAGCCAAACAGGACTTGCTCTACCCCGTGATCTTGGGGGTGGGCTGGTGGCATCAACAGCAGGTCCACATTAATCTTTCTAATAACTCTTTGTTATTCTCAAACCTCAAGTTGAGTTGAGAGTTTTCTTTGTTGAAAACCCTCCCCTTGACACATCCCTCGGCTCTATTCCCCCCTGGATCCCACTCCTATTGACCTTCCTTCGGAATTCCCACCCTTCCTAACCCCCTATAAGTCCATCTTTGACATGTCACTGGCTTCCAGGCTCCCCTACACTCTGAATATGACCTAACACTTCAGCTGACGGTCGACCTAGTCAAGATCAACTGTCCCCTCTACCCCTACACTTGGGAAGAGGACAAGGCTTTGGGGACTTAGCTAGACGAGATGTTAGAGAAGGGGTGGCTTACCAAGAAATCTTCACTGGTCGCCTCACACATAGTTTTTGCTTGGAAAGCAGATAGCACCCTGCGCCCTTGAATCAACTATGGCCACCTCAACAACATCACCATCCCTGACCCCTACCCGTTGCCCTTAGAGAAAACAATCACCTAAGCCATTGCCAAATCTCGGGTCTTATCAAAGTTGGATCTGGTGAGCGCCTTTAACCAGGTGAGGGTGGCGAGAGGACAAGAGTGGCTCACAGCTATCCACACCTGCCGGGGTCTTTTTCAATTCAGAGTGATGCCCTTCAGACTGAAGAATGTCTGGCCACCTTCCAACGCCTCATCGATGATGTGCTTGGGGACTTGCACTTCTCATGTGCTGTAGCCTATATTGATGATATTCTGATCCATTCCCCTACCCCAGAGCAACACGCCAAGGATCTAGAAGCAGTGGTGGAAGACCTCCACAAAGCAGGGCTCTTTGTAAAACCCTCAAAGTGCTAATTTTTCCAGGATGAAATGCCCTTCTTAGGTAACCTCATCCTGAAGGATGGATATGCTGTTCCCCCTCTAAGCTCGAGGCGATCCAGTCTTGGCCTACCCCTACTACACAGAAACAACTTTGAAGTTTCCTCAGCACCATCACCTTCTTCAAAAAATTATCTCCAGCCCTCGCCCAACTGGTGGCACCCCTTCACCCCCTCACTGGGAAGAACACCCCCTTCAAGTAGTCTCGGAATGCTAGCAGGCCTTTGATTCTATCAAGGAGGTTTTCCTCACCGCCCAGTCTGCGGCATGCCAACACCTCCCTCCCCTTCATTGTAGCCTGCGACGCCTCATCAGTGGTGGTGGGCGCCGTGCTGCTACTGGAGCATGAGGGGGTCGAGCACCCAGTAGCCTACTACTCCCATAAATTCACTCCCACAGAACAAGCATGGCCAATATATGACAAGAGAGCTAGTGGCTTGGCGTGGTCACTCACCCACTTGTAATACCTCCCGCAAGGCGCCCAGCATGAAATCACCGTTTGGACCAACCATAAGGCGTTACTATACTACCACAAACCCCAGAAGTTGGGGCACCGCCAAACTTGCACTTACCAGGACCTATGTGGGTTTAATTTTAAATATGATTTCATAAAAGGCCCCCTGAATGTGTTGTCAGACATTCTCAGCTGGAACCCATCTCTATCTCCCAATGGTAGAGAGGACCTGCTAGAGCTTACTACTGTAGTGCCCCCTCCCAAATCCTCTCCTTGCCCCTCTAACAGTAGCTTTTGCTGACCTTGCCCCCGACGCTCCACTCCTCCTCCTCATCCTTACTGCCCAGACCTGTTGCCCCGAAGGGTTAGAGCTTTAAACTGTCCTAGAGTCTTCAAGTCAGAAGAGAGCCCCATACACCCTGTGGGAGAGAACCATCTGGTTCCGTGATCAGGTTTGGGTCCCCCCATCTCTATGAAACTGTGTTATTGAGGAACACCATGTCTTCATACTGTTGGGCACCCTGGCATCAAGAAGTGCGCTGATCTCATAAAGAGAACTTATAATTGGCCAGGGTCCTCAAAAGACATCCCCCCTGGATCTCCCACTGTGTCACCTGCGCCCAGGCAAAATTGGACCATTCTGGGAAGAAGGGGTTGCCACACCCCCTGCAGCAGGTGGAAGGCCCGTGGACCTCAGTCTCGGTAGACTTCATTGTGGAGCTCCCCCTCTAATGGCTCAGATACTATCATGGTAGTCATTGATTGATTTACTAAGTTCGCGCTCTTCATCCCCTGCCTCTCCTCTATTACCGCTGTGGAGACCGCAAATTTATTTGTCAACCATGTTTTCGCCATGTTTGGTCTATTCAAAGAGATAGTTAGTGACAGGGGACCCCAGTTCACCGCTCTAATTTGAGAAGAGTTGCTAATCCTCCTCATCATCAAGCCCTGCAGATCTATGGCCTACCACCCCCAATCAGATGGGCAGACTGAGCGGGTGAACCAGGTACTGGAGCAGTACCTGCGCTATTATGCGACAGCCTCACAGGACACTTGGGCCAAGGACCTGCCCCTTGCACAGTTTGCGTATAACAATTCACTCTACTCCTCGACCAACCTCTCCCCCTTTGAGGCCACCCTGGGCTACAACCCCTCCTTCCAAATTGGCCCCCAGCTCTCCTCAGCAGTCCCTGCAGCCAAAGACCATGTGTGTGGACTCCGCGAGACACACAACCTGGTTCATGAACATTTGACAAAGTCCATTGAGGATTACAAAAGTTTGCCAACTGGAAGCGCCTCCCTTGACATGAGATTGAAGTTGGCTCCTTCTTTATGCTGGACACCCGCAATCTTCCATTAAAAGCCCCCACCCGGAAACTTGTAGCCAAATGCTCTGGCCCCTTCGAGGTGGAGAAGGACTTAGGCAATGGAGCCTTTCATTTGAAACTGCCAGCCCACTGGCAGCAGCATAACATCTTCCACACCTCCCTCCTGACCCCTTTAAAGGGGGAAAGGCCAAGATCACCAGAGCCAATCCTCGTTGGAGAATCCCAGGAAGAGGAGGTAGAGGCTATCCTGGCTTCCTGGAGGTCCCGCAGATTCGTTCAAAACCTGGTTGCCTGGAAACGCTACCCTTCATATGAGAACAGCTGGGTGAGTGCACATGACTGCGCAAATTGCAAGGACCTGATAGAGGAATTCCACAACTCCCACCCAGCAGCCCCCATTCCCCCCCAGAAGATCACAGCCATCCTGGCCATAAAGCTCTCAGAGAGGAACAAGAACTATGCCCTAGCCCATGCCCCCAGTGGAGGCCTCCTCCCTGTCAAAAAAGGAAAGGGTAGTGTAAGTCCTGGGGACCAGCCCCTAAAACTGGATAGGGAGCAGCATCCCTTTCGGACTTAAAGGGGGCCAAAGGCCCAAGTGGACCCCCTGTCGCAGTTAAGCGACCTGGCGCATGTGGTAGACGAGCGCTGGGTGACTGCCCTTCCTCCTAGAGATATTCAGGTCTCTCCCCTCCCCCATCCCCAACCCTGGTAAAATTAATAGAGGGGACCTGCCAGGAGATTATGCAGGCCAGGGGCCATGGGCGGGCCCCTAGGACCCCTCACTCACCAGGGGAAACTTACCAAAATTTTGAAGAAACAGCCAGTGATAGTATCGGAGCCTGGTCTGCAAATTCTGGGCTAATGGAGACAGTCTGGACTGGCCGAGACTGAAAATCAGATCAGAACTCGATTCAGGTTTCAAACCAGGCTACAAGTGACTCAGACCAGTTGGCCCTACCCCTGGAACAGATCTGTGAAGTGTGGATCATGTAGATAATCAAATCAAGGGTTCAGACTGGGTTGTGGACAACTAAGAACCAAGGCCACAGACCCCTGGGACGAATCCAGGAATTCTGAACCGCGTGAGCAGCCCAACTCAAATGGTCAAGGCCCAGATTGGTACCATCGACCTGGTCTGGTCCCAAAAATTTGGGAAAATCTGCAAAAGTTTTTTATTTTTGCCAAGATTTTAATCATCCCTCTACCCCCCCCCACCAGCCAACCAAACCCCATTGCTGAACCCCAGTCATCCAATTCCTCAACATCCCCACCATGCGATTCTCCCAATAATTAAGGCAACTGCCCTGCCGATGGGCAGTTATCAGTTCATTCTCTATTCTCCCCACGCTTTGCGCTAAAATAAAGCCAAATACCCCAAACGCCTTGCCGTGGACTCCGCCTGTTCACTTTTCTTATTCAAGATTCTGCTGATCAATCCAGCAAAGTGCGCCGTCACTCAAATAATCATCCCAAGGTTTGCTGAATGGGTCATCCAGTCGCTTGATCCTGCCATGCAATGGTGGATCATATCCGTGGTAAAAGCGCCTTATTCTAGATGATGGAGTCGACTCTCCGTCATTTTTGCATACCCATCAAATGTGAACCTATCCATTCTCTTTGCATTAGGTCTTCCGAGAGTGCTACCCTATTGGAGCAGCCTCAGGGCATCCCCACCCCAATGCCCACAGGCTCAGCCCCCACACCTGGCTCATCTGCCATTAACCCCACCCACCTAAGGGGCTCCAGAGTACCCCAACCAAGGGGGACTCGGCCCTAATGCTCATCGCAGGTCTGTTTTCCCCTCTGACAGCACCCCTGCCCGCGCGGTGAGCCCTGTGCCGCCCCTCTCTGGTGCGCAGACCCACCTACCCATAACTGGAGGCCAGCAACTGCAAACCCTGGAGGAGTCATCATCCTCCCCGCCTCTCCCACCCTTGGGGGTTGCCCCCTCAAGACTCGCGATTGTCCCCATTGCAACCATCTGGTTTGCCTTGTGGCCTCAGAACATTTATAAACATTGACTTACCTCATGTCCCCACTAGATCTCCCCTCCTTCTAGTTGCATGGACCGCTATGCCCTTAGTATTCTGGGCTCTCTACTGGGTGCTCACACGCCCTGACTGGGAGCCCAGTCTAATATTTATCAGCCGCTTCCATGACAGCCATGGTATGAACCCAAACTGATTGGGCGACAGAATTTTGAGGCAATTTTGCCTAGTCTGTAGCCTAAAATTTTTGTTAATAGTTTTTTACAGTGTTAGAGAGTGCAAATGGGCGCCAGTTGGTAAGGTCCAGTTTGTCGCCCTTTTTAAACAGGATTATGACATAGAAGTCCTGACTACTAAGTAGGAGACGTGTCTCCAGAAGGCACTGGTTCATTGATGCCAAGGAGGGGCGATTTACTTGAAGTATTTTTGTAAAATTATAAGGTATCCCATCAGGCCCTGGGCATTTTCTACATGGTGCATCGTAGACTGTGTCCCAGAGCTCCTCCTGTGTTATTAGATTTAAGAGTTTGTAGTCCAGTGGTGTGCTTTTTATTCTGGTGATGTGTATAAAATTTTTAATTTTTGGGGGTCAGTTGGAGTATCTTAGTATAGCTTGGTGTAGTATTAGTGTACTTCCGCCTTGACCTCCACTAGTTCAGTTGCCACGGTGCCATCACTTTTGCGGACTTGTGTTCATGTGAGCAGGTTGCCACAGTAGTGGAACTGGCAGAAGAAGTATCTCAAGCAGGTTTCGCCTTCTCTTACGAACTTACCTTTTTTTGGACTTTGATTTTGTGCTGGTATTCAAAGGTGAGGGTGTTTAGGCGGGCGGATATTTCCACCCATCTATGTCCCCAGTTGGGGCTGTAGCTGGACTTTGGGGCGTTGAGCTTGAGGTGGTCCAGTTCTGCTAAGGTGCGCCTGATTGTGGCTGTGTCAGCAGTGTACTAACGTGAGGAAAGATGGAAAGTTTTTTTAATAATCTAACTTTGAAATTTGCCCAGGTTTTGATGGAGTCTGATAATAATGGAGTTACAAATCTTGAATTCATGGTATCATTTTTCGACAAAGATATATAATTTAAGCAATTTCATATTTTCTGGGAGCATCTTCCTCCAGTTTTGACATCTGTACAGGAGTGTGAATTGGCGAAAGCTGCACTAAAATGAGTTGGTAGAGAAGTTTATCGTTTTGGTTGAGAAGTTGGAAATGTTTGAGCGGTGGGTTTTGGGACGAGGATGAAATTGATGCAGCTTATTGAGATGAGCGTTCTCACAGATATATTGGGGCGAGTCATTTTGGGGAGGAGTGGTGACCCCGGGGGAGAGTATCATATAAGCCAAGGGATGCCTTCATTGCATGGAATTCAATATGCCCTGGGGGTATCCCCTGGGTTTAGGCCATTGGTCCATGTTGGGGTCAGCCCAGAAGTTGAAGTCGCCCAGTAGAATGGTATCTGGTGAGAGGGCGAGTGTTGGGATGATCTTAAGGAATTGCTTCATCTCAGCTGCGGTACATGGTGCATAGATGCATTCTATTTAAATTATGTCATCTTGGCATGTGATTATTGCTACCAGGATGCAGATGTTTGGATAAAAGATTGAGTTAGTAATTTTCAACATTATTATGATTACAGGTGACCACCCCACAGTGGGACGTCTATACCAATTGGGAAGGTGAGGCCCTGGATGACCAGGATCCCTCATCCCCCTATAAACAATAGGTTTCTTGACTGACCAAGATATCTACAAGGTGTTTCTGTAGGTATCCAGCTTTTTGGCTTGGGACGATTGAGCCCTGGCTCTCAAAAATGTTTTACATTCCTATGGACAGTGAGGTGCCTGTGGAACATCAGGAGCGGTTAGGAGGGCCGTCTGTGCCCTATCCCTTCACACCATTTCCAGTATTGGCTCTGGGTGTAGAAATTTAGCTTTTTAGGTGCTCGCTGGTACTAACGCCGCTGAATCCCACAAAATCTTAAATATCTTAATAAAAATTCACTAATAAAACTTGGGTTTTATGAGTTTTTATTAGTAAACCGGGGTAACGTTGAAAAGCAATCCCCTCAATATCCGCCTGATCCATATTTAAACCGATTTTAAGGGTTAGGGAATTTGAGGATAGTTTAATAATAGCTGCGATGCATTCCATATTTTAAACTATAATAACCTCTCCTATCAGATCATGGGAGATGTGAGTTACTGTTTGGGAAAATGATAATTGTGTTTTTGGGCAAAATGTACCCATGCAGTAAGGTTTTGATGTACTTCAACCAATCACAGCTAAAGAAATTAATTTCACCTTGGGGGACCTCCGCCGTTCCTATAACAGGGGGTGTCCCGCATAGGTGCTGTTAAGGACTTGGTGATGGTTGGGGGAGTACCTTCTGCTGGTCTCCCCAAAGTCCATTGTGTGGTCAGAGTAGTCCAACCATTCAATTTGATGTTTAGCGCCCATGTGGTCTTCTAAATGTTGTTACCCTGATTAATGTGGTTCCACTGAGAATTGGCCAGGGTCTTTGCGGCCAATTTCCTTGATATTATTATTAACATCAATTAAATTGCTTTTTCAGCTCATCACAAACTTGTAAATGGCTGACATTACCCATCTAGGCTGATTTTGACCCACAACACTCTTCTCTGAGGCCTGTGACGCAAGTGTCTGACACTGGGTGATTAACTTGTCCCACCTGTGCAGTTGTTTGATCCCTTACCCCTTGCCAATTCCGTGTGGGTCTTGCCATTGAGTGGGTTTGAGTTGGTCTCTTACACTCGTGACTCATTGTGGTCCAATGCAGTGTGCAGGTTGCTCTCTGTGGTTCTGGGGAATGAAATTGTATGTGTGTGTCCCGCATGTTTGCCAATGGTGGAGCTGAATTGTCAAGCTAAATTTGCTAGATTAGTATAACTAGTGTTTCAGCAAAATTGTTGAGACATCTATCATCTTGGGTATTTTAATCTTATTGGTTGGCTCAGTTAAACTCCTCCATGTCTTCCTAAATTTGGCTGGGGGTGATGGAAGAGGCTGCAATCGATGCTGCCATGGCTGTAGTCTGTTTGCAAGCCTTTTGTGCCATTTTGCACACATTAAGTATAAATGAATCTATGAGAATGTATTACCCATCCTTATGGAAATCCAGCTGTTTGTTTTGCTTGCTGATGCTAGACGCCGCTGGATTCCACAACTGAATCTATTAAATAAAGGCTAAAAGCACTAATAACTAAAAAGCTAGGTTCATTTAAGATTTATTAGTATTATCAAGGGATAAAAAATGAAACATCTCAATATCCAATTGTTCAGTATTTAAAATTGTACTGAGGGTCGTAGGGAATTCAATGGTAAGCTCAAAAAGCTTGGTACAGTCTGAATAAGTAAATATGCAAATTTGGCCTATTGAAGCTCGGAAAAATCGCTTCACTAGGGCTGAACAACAGAAGGGGAGTTAATTTTTGGAAATACATACCTTTGAGGTAATAATCTAATAAATTTCAGCCAATCCCCTTTAGAGAAATGTATTTCATCTTGGGGGACACCCCACCAAGCCTATAAAAGGGGGTGGTCCCCGATTTAGTTCTGGCTTTGAACTTGTCATGACATGGGAAGAAACCTTTTTATGGACTCCCTAGGTTTACCCGCATGGTTGGGGAAATACAACTTCCCTACTTGGTGCTATTTTCCTAGTTAGTATTCATAATAATGTTACCCTAATTCTTATGGTTCCAATGCAGATTGTCCAGGGTCTTTTGGATGATTAAATCGTTAGTATTATTTAAATTACTTGTATTATTATTGAAAACTTGCAATTGTCCAACAATTCCCAGTTTTTGGCTGATTACGACCCAAACATTCTTATTTTTGAAGCTGGGAGGGCAATTGTCCAACATCACCACCCTCAAGAATGTTGGGGGAGAATAGGGCCGTAGGAAGTGGCCATGTACCCAGTTGATGGTAATCCCTGTAGCCAAGGACTTTATGGAGTACTCATTGTCTCTCTTTTAGGTGATGGTGAAAGGACCCTCCCAAATTGGTCCAAGCTTGCCGCTTCTAGTAGTGATGTGGTTATGGTAGTATAAGACAATGTCAGACAATTGGAAGGTAGGTAGAGGGGTTTGAAGCTCATTGGCAGCCTGCTCTTCTTTAGTCAACATTTTAACTAAATTGAACATAGCCTCAGATTGGAGTTGAACAATAAGCTGAGCCAAAATTCTCATGGCTTTTTCTGGTTCTTCAACTCTAGAGGAGAATACATCTCTAGCTAAGAGAGCAGGTATTCCTGGTTCCCAACCATACAAGACATGAAATGTGGGCATTTTCAAGCTCTGGTGATAACTAATCCGGTAGGCATAAGAGAGCTGGGTAAGAATTGATCCCAATGAAGTGGAACAGAATAGGCCATCTATCATAGAATGGAGACTAAGGTTCCATTTGCTCTCTCCATTGTCCCATTGGTAGATGTATTATTCAGAAATAGAAAAGATTTTGGGCTCCAATGAATTAGCCAGTATTTTGTATACTTGTAAGTCCTGGGGAACATCCTCTGGGCGTTGATCAAGCCATTTTCCCGTTCCCAAGCAAGAAGGCACCTAAAAAGATGGCTGTACCCCTCGTTACTCAAGGGCGATCTTGCTCACATGGTAGATGAGCGCTGGGTAACAGCTCTCCCACTTTAGGTCCTGCTTCCGGTACCCACACTCCCCTCAGCAGAACTGCTATAAGGAATCAGTGAAATCTGTACTAAGATTGTTGAAATAAAATTGATCATAACTAATTTGAGCGGCAATAAGCCCAATGCTCAGATTTCAAATGGTCAAAAAGTTATAAAGACCGATCTATTGGACAGAATGCCCAACAGTTGCAATTAAGTTAACATGATGATCGGAAAAGTCTCCCCCTCCCAAATTCTTCAGGGTTTACCCCTGATGGGCAGGTAAAAGATTAGACACCATTGATGAGGTTTCAAAGCTTCCTGCTGGCAAATCAGGCAATGTGTTTGATGCAATGCCACTGACCAAATAAACAGCCCAGTGACTGAGCATGGGTGGGTTGGACGTCCCAAACCTGTTCCCAACCAAATCGGGCTCACCCCTATGTGGGGTGGCCTTGGGGGATTCCAACTACTCGTCAGGCTAAACGCCATCGCACCAACTGTCTGAAATGCAGTCAAGCCTCAGTTTAGATGTTTGAGGTCAAACCAACAGTGACTCAGACTGCTGCTATATTCTATGATGTCAGTTTCCAGTTAAATTATCTGTTCTCCATTCCTGAAAAATTCTCTGGTTAGGTCAAACTTGTGGGACCTGATTTTGACTTGTTTTCCCTCCAAATTGACTATTTTTTAATCAGTCGCATTGCACTGAGAAAATTGTTGGTCGAGTATCCTTCCTTAAAATTTTCCATTAGCAAAACCCTCCCCAAAATTTAGTTTTTATATGTTGAGAATTAAACCACCCTACTGCCAACGCTCTCATACCCCTTGGGGTTAACGGCTGTGTTTGTCAGGTATTTTTTTGTGCCTGTAAGAAATTCTGGCTCACCATCAGATATTGATGGAACTCCTTTCCAGTCTCATATTCTTCATATCAGCAGAAGTGCCTTGGTCATTCTGGTTTGCCGTTTGGATGCTCTGACACCTTGGCTGTCAGGGCAGTCTAATTAATACTTGCTGTTCACCTGACACTAGTATGGAGTTAAAGTTCTTACCATTATTGCAAAGTAATACTTGGGGACAGCCATGACGAGAGAAAATGTTTTGATGTAAAAACGTGGCTGTGGTCTTGGCTGTTTGGGCAGGGAGAGCCATGGCTTCAACCCACTTAGTAAAGTGGTCAATGGCTACTAGGATATATTTGTCTCCACTGGTAGTCTGTGGGTTTGGACCTAATACTTCTAGGCTTATGGTGTGGAACAGTTGTTGAGGGGTAGTGGGTTGATATTGGTATCTAGTTTTGAAAAAGGGTTGCTTCTTAAACGTAATGCAGGCATCCAAGACTTCAACAGTGGCTTCCATAATCTCTTCCCAGTAGTACTGATTCTTAATCCACTCATAAGTTTTCTTTTCCCCTCCATGACCTAGGGTGTAGTGAGTTTCCAGGATAGCAGGTACACGTTCTGAGGGCCGAAGGTAAGGCGGCCTTTTTGCCCCCACTTGTTTATACAACGTCCCATTCTCCACTTTATTGTTGCATGAGTGCCAGGCCAACATCTTCTGGACAGTCTCATCCACATCCTCCCATTCATTTGGGGTTATTAAGAGGTCATATATCATCTCCGCCTCAATATTATCCAAGTGAAGGACTGGCAGCTGAGTTAAACTTCAACGTTCACTTGACGGTTTCCAGAACAGTGTTCAATCTTCATGTCATAAAGCTGGAGCTTTAGAGCCCAGCTAGCTAACAGGCCTGTATAATCCTTCATGTTCAGCAGCTAATTCAATGAATCGTGGTCTGTAACCACAGTGAAGGTGGTCCCATAAATGAAAGTGATGTAGTGTTTCACACTAGCAGAACGGCAAGGCACTCTTTATCAGTGACGCTATAGCTGCGTTATGCTTTGATAAGTATCTTACTGAAATAGGATACAGGATTATTTACATCTTTTTCATCCATTTGGGCTAAGATAGCCCCAACGGTGTAGTCAGAGGCTTCAATAAACAAGATAAGCGGTTTATTATAATTGGGATGCCTCAGGATATGACATTGTTGTAGCAGTTGCTTCAACGTCTCAAATGCGCTTTCTGTTTAGCACCCCACTGGAAAAGGCGTTCTTAGTCAGTAGCCAGATGAGTGGTTTGCTGAGTTAGGCAAACTTGGAGATAAACTGGTGGTAATATGCCAGCATCCTTAGAGACACCTGAATATCCCATAAATTTTAAGGGAGAGGCGTTTTTGAGATAGCTTCGACCTTAAATAGGATGGTCTGGATTTCCTCTTGAGAAATGGAATGGCCAAGGAAATCAAGTTTTCTTTGTTAGAAGGTACAATTAGAGGGTTTTAACTTAATATTTGACTCACATAAACGTTGAAACACCTCCTATAGGTGACCAAGATTTTCGTTAAAGATTTTTGAGAACACTGTGATGTCATTGAGATAGACAATGATGCAACTTAATTTTAGGTCCTGCATGATATGGTCTATAGCACTCTGGAAATTTGCAGGTGCATTGCATAAACCTTGAGGTAATTGAGTGGGTGAAAGAGACCCACACTGCAAATGAGAGCACATTTCTCCTGGTTTTTGGGAGAAAGGTCCATTTTTTAGTATCCACTAGCCAAGTCATGGCTGAGAAGAAGTTAGAACCTGAGAGTTGGGCCAGGGCGTCATCAATGCGGGGAATAAGATAACTGTCCTTTTTCATGAGATTATATAACTTGTGGTAGTCCATGACTACTCAATGACCTCTATTCTTCTTTTTGATGAGAAAAAGGGGAGAAGAACAAGGGCTTTATAAAAAACTAGTAACCTGCGTCTAGTAACTTCTTGAGTTCCGTTATCATCTGCATACTTCCAAATTTGACTTGTGGTAAGGTTTTGACCAAAGGGGCGGGCATCGCCCATATCGATGGAGTGGCTCCAGTTCTTTTATGTGGCCATAGGTTATCCAATTAGGAGAATATGTCGCTAAATCCTTCCAATAAAGAGTGAACTTTTTCAATTTCAGATGTGGTTAGCTTATCTGAGATATGGACATTGGGTAAGTCACATAACAGGTTATCCGTTTGCAAGCCTTTATCCAACGTAGAGTCATTGAAGTGAACTCATTCAATGTCCTCCACAGGGATTAATAAACCTCTGTCAATCTCCTGATGTTTTTTACAACAAGGTCCTTTCTGGTAAGGTTCCCAAACAAAAGAGTAATAGGCCTCTGGTAGGCTGGGTCAAGAATGCCAGGCAATTCCTGAGGCTCCAAGGGGCTAACACCCTCAAGACTTTTGAGATGCAACAAACATTGGTGTGGGATTTGAAGCTTATCATTGTGTCAACCATTCATTGTTCACCAGGCTTAATCAATATCTCGTCTGCATCACAGAAAGGAATACCATTCTTAGCATCCACTGAATTAGAAATTTTTTGGTATTGCTCCCAGAAGTAGTATTATGCAAAGGCAAAGTGGAAAATGGGTATTCAACCAGGCAAGAGTATTTGTTCTTGCTGGGATTTTTATTAGATAAAACTAAAGGGAGTTTGTAATTGTGTAACGAGAGGAAACCTTGCTTTATGTTGATAATACAAGCATATTCAATCATAAAAGTGGGCACCAATGAGCATATAACAGGTGTTGTTGTCCAACGCCACCGCTAGGGCTGATAAAATGAGCTTCCCAATTCGAATGGGAAGGGAAGAGTATGTTAAATGGCTCAAGTGTTATTTTGGCAGGCGTTTCCAAACTCTTGATTCTACTCAAAGTCAGGCGCCAGCTTATATTTTTAATGATCTTAGTAGAGATTACGTTAACTGGGGAGCCAGTATACAGGATGGCCATTATCAGGATTTTTGAATAATCACTTCAACCTTTGTGAGTGTACCTCCAAAGTTAGGAGACAAAGCCAAGACCTCTTTGAGTTGGAAAGTTGAAGTTAGTTTATGAGCAGTCTCAGGACATTACAAAGGATGGATTTCATGGTATGGACCTCCTGAAGAGTTCAAATCAATCCAGCTAAGAACTCATCACCATCGCTGGAAGTATCAATAAATTTTGGACACCCTAAAGTTTGTCTGAGGTACGTTTCCTCAGGTATGGTGGTTTTGTCTACTCCTTCAATGTTCAATCAATCAGGGTTCTTCACTTCCACAGGAGCTCCCAATAAGTAGTAGCCAACATCATTGTAACCCCCTCAGATTCATCCCCAATGGTACTCTCAACCACTGTCAAGGTCGCAATTGAGGTAGGTGAGATGGTCATAGGAGGTTGGGTAGCTATCTTCTGACTAGCCATCTTTTTGGCAAGCCCTTTATTGTTACAGGGGTTACCCTTAGGGCATGCAACTACTAGCTTGGTGGAGGGAAAGCACAAAAGCTTTAGTGAGCTTGTGTGAGAGTACTGGATTAACTGAATTACAGGGCTTAAACCCACAGGAGGGAGTGATATCTGTTTTAAGTTGCACTGAGGGAGCTGGTTTTGCAGGGAGGATAGGCACAGGTGGGCTCATCTCCAACCGTTCTACAGGTGAAATCTCCTCAATGGTTAGAACGGAAGGGTTCACTTCAGCTTCATTTGTGGTCACACATGTATGGAAATTGGCAACATCTAAAAAAGCCTCTTTTATGTCGTGGATACTTTTGAAGTGGCGTTTTACTGAGATAATATGCCTGGCTAGAGAGGGTTGGAAAGCTAACCCAGTTAACATAGCTGCGATAGCATCATCAAGGGTTTGCATGTGAGATATTGACAAAATTTGCGCAGCGAGGTAAATCTCTCAGAAAATTTAGTTTCAGTTCGTTTTTTATACATGCTATGGCGAATAAAGGCCTATTTGTCCCTGTATAGACTCTAGTTGGTTTGAATTCAGCTAAAAGAGCCTCCTTCACCTTTTCTCAAGTGTGCAGAATATCTATATATGGGACTATTATCTCTTATGCCAAGAGACTTAAGCGAGGAAGGATGTGTTGAACTTTTTGCTTTTCAGTTGCGCCATGCATGGCAGCTTTATAATCTTATAAAAAGAAAGCAATGCTCCCTTCACCAGAGGTGTACTTCTCTTTAAAAAAGGGGTTTTAATGGGCGCTGCTAAAGCTCTTTAAGATGAGATAAGGCGCTTGCTAGCTGCTTTTCCAGGGCAACTATTCTTGGTTCAGTTTGAAAGGGAAGAGTTGGAGGGTTACTCACTTTTAAAGCCTCCATTTTTGAGTTTCATTTATTTTTTTGGTGTACAGGGTTAACCACTGTAGTGAGCACCACTTTTTGGAAATCCAACTATTTGCTTTGCTCGCTGGTGTTAGACCCTTTAGATTCCACAACCAAGTTTGTTAAATAAAGGCTAAAAACACTAATAAATAAAAAGCTAGGTTTTTAAGGTTTATTAGTGTTATTGTGGAATAATAAGATATAAACCCTCTCAATATCAAATTGTTTAGTATTTAAAATTGTACTAAGGGTCGAAGGGAATTCGATGGTAAGCTCAGAACATTTTAGTACATTCTGAATAAGGAAATATGCAAATTTGGCCTATTGAAGCTTTGAAAACTCGCTTCACTGTGGCTGAACAACGGAAGGGGATTTAATTTTTGGCAATACATACCTGTGAGGTAACATTTTAATAAACTTCAGCCAATTCTCTTTAGAGAAATTTATTGCACCTTGGGGACTCCTCCAAGTTTATAAAAAAGGGGTTGTCCCGCTTCAGTGCTGGCTTTGAACTAGTTGTGACATGGGGAGAACCCTTTGATGGACTCCCCAGGTTTACCCGCATAGTTGGGGAAATACACCTACCCAACTTGGTGCTATTTGCCCAGTTAGTATTAATAATAGTGTTACCAAAATTCGCGGGGTTCCACTGAGAATTGGCCAGGGTTTTTGGATGATATAATCGTTAATATTATTTAAATTACTCATATTATTATCGCAATCTTGCAAATGTCCAACTTTTCCCCTTTTTGGTCGATTTTGATTCAAAAATATTCTTATTTCTGAAGCTGGGAGGGCAATTGTCTGACAATTCTCTCCCCAGAGATAGCGTGGTTGTTGTCAATTATTCTGATGATTCTTTGCTATCTTTGTCTATGGTATCATTTCATAAGTTTGGGGCCAATAGGCCCTCCTTCATGGGGCATGCGTGCACCTTGTGCCCTAATGCACTGCAGTTATTGCAACTTGGCAGTGCACTTTCCAATGTGACATGGAATACCTTTGACACGCCCCATCCAGGAGGTGTAACACTGCTGTGTGCAGGATCTTTGTGAAGTCCTTGGCCACCTTAATGAGAGAGTTATAATGGCTATTGCCTTACTTGTGCACAAGTTCAGCATCAGGCGAAACCACTGTAATTCGAATTGTTTAATCTCTCTGTAGCTGTCAAGTCCAGCTTGGAGCCCCTCCTCAATTAATTTGCAGGGGATGTTGGTTGAGAGCAAGTTGAAAGAGATGAGCAAAGTTTTCATAGTATTCTATCTGGTGTTCATGGTACACACAATTATTTTGCCTTTGGAGAGGGCAATTATGATGCAAACTCTTGCAGCGGCATCTGCAACTTCTTTATTTTAATACCTGTGACAATTCAGCCATGGTGGATTGTGTGAGTGGTAATGTACACCACACGGGGGAATAGGGAGACCTGTGCCTCACCCGCTTTTTCATAAAGAGTTGGAGAATTAACCCCTAAGTAGAGTTGGAGCCCATGCTCTATTAGGGAGAGAGGTTGGGAATATTATATTTTGAGGTATAGGTTTTGTTTTAATGTAAATTCCACAAACCCGGAACAGTGTTTGGGTTTGTGGTTTCTTAGTGGCATTGGTTCCCAGTCCCCCCAGGGCGTTTCTTGCCCTTTGGCGCACCATTTCGCATATTGCCTGATATGAATTTCACCCAATTTAAATTGGTTTTATTGATGTTGCCCATCTCTCCTGTGTAATTATCAAATTTGCTATTTGGATTGAATCTTTGTAACTAATGTATCATTATGGGTTAGAAAGGCTTGCTGCTGAGATAATGTTATTATTTTGAAGATTGGGAGAAAACAGACATTGTGAACAAGAAAGAGGGCAACCCTCTGCTGATATCCAGTCAAGGCGGGGGGAACATTTGAATGATTGGTTGGATATGAAATGTCAGGTAATTTAGATATAGGAGATAGTAATATTGACTAATGCCTAATTTAGGATATATGATACTAAATATATCAGTGATTAAAAGCTGAAATATAAAAAACTTTTTCTTTCCAATCACTATCACTTTTAGTAATATGATTTAATTCAAACAGCGTAATTTGGTAATCAACACCAGGTGAGATAAGTATGAATAATAAGGTAAAGAGCTGGGCAAACGTGGTAAAGGGCAGCGGACCTGGACCTGCACCGCCCAAAGGTACCAAGCGCACAGGTACAAATGAAAATCTCAGCAAAAATAAAAACCCAAGGTGGCGCCTCCCGCGGGTTTTGTCAATTTTTTGGTAAAATACTGTAGCTATTAGGAAGTATCCCAATCACAACCACTTTCATTGGTGGAACTTAAGATTTGAGTTTTCCTGGGCGTAGAAACACTGACATTGTGGGAAAAATTTGGCAAAGCCCAACAAAAAATTTTCCTGCACGCGGTATACTTAACAACCCATACTATCTGCAGAGGTTGGGTAGATATTGGGTTCAAAACCGTGGAAGAAGTTAATGAAGCAGCGTTGGTCAGAGTGGTACTCAACCTTCCCGATGGACAGCAATTGGTCCCAACTAAACGCACCCATTGAACTGAATCCAAAGACAAAATCATAATTTTTGACTATCTTCTGACCACACTGGCGTGCACACTAGTCGAAAGACATCTCTGAGAAGGCTTGGAAGCCTATGGAGAAATTAAACAATTCAAAATGCAACGGTTCCAGATAATGCAAACCTTAGCACAGGGAAGGTAATAGCAATAGTTTCACCAAACCAGGATGCAATAGAGGATACTACAAAAATCCCCTACATTGCATCCTTCACAATTGATGGGAAAAAATCCCAGCTGTTCCGCACAACAGTGGAAAGTGCACCCCCCTCATTTGCAACCACTGCTAGGCCTTCGGGCACAAATTTTATGCTTGTCCATAAAAGAAGGCCTGAGAGAAATGGCTTTCTGTGAGGAGAAAATGGGCGAAGATGACTCAGAATATGCTAAAATCACATACCACACAAACCTTCGCCTGGGGAGAACATAGGCAATATAAAATAATTGACCCTATTTCCCTGAAATAATGAAAAATGGCCAAACAAGCTCACAAGCTGGCCACAGCCTAGGCAAAGGCCTCAGCAGAATCAACCATATTGCTGGAGCAGATCCAGGAAGACATGGAGAAATTCGAGTCCATGAACCAATCAGATCCTACAGAAAACCATACACCCAAACCAACCAGTTTTAATTTGGCGGAACCCAATTCAGAAATGAATGCAGCAAAATTGGGGTTCAGTGCATCCCCAAAGATTGCAGAATTTAACCCAATCGGGAAGGAAAATCAACAGTGGAATGCACAAGAAAATAATGTGGCCAAGAAAATCCACAAGTGCACCACAATAACATATTGAAACCAAAGTAAAGCTTAGAGAGGAGTTAAAACTGCGGTGATGAAAGGTGCAGAATACAACCAACTCCTACTCATAATTATTTTTCCGCAGCAGAGGTGCAGTGGAGAGCAATGTGAGCAAGGGAGTAGGGCCGGGAGGTCCTGCTAACCGCTCCTAAGGCGCATTGGGCATCTCAAAGATATAGGGACGCTGAACATATCGGGACTCAAGGCCTTAATGTCCTGGGCCAAGAAGTTGAGTCTCCTATGAAACCCACCTGTGGATATCCTGGAGGTGCAGGAAACCCACTGTCTACAGGGAGAGGAGGAGGCATGGGAAGAAATGCTCCTCCCAACAATATCATTTTGGTCGCTCAACTGTGGGGTGATAGTACGCATGAACTAAAACTTTAAAATTATTAACAAAAATTCATTCCTGAATGGCCATGTACTCGCTGTAAAGACTTCACATGGCACACTGAAGTGCACACAATAGCCAGTGTGTATGAACCAAACTGTGCACCAAACTGATGAGAATTTTTAACAGCTCCAACATAACTCTATCTTCCAGCAAACACTTTTGTCATGGGAGACATGAACTTCTAGATCAACCCAGATACTGACTGATAGCCATACACAACGGAGAAAACAAGGGCAAGTGGAACTCCGAGTACCAAAGGCCACCCTGGGACTATATGATCCACTGTTAAAAAGGCAAACCCTGCTATAAAACATGACACACCCACATGTATACAATGGTACACTTGTCTCTATGTCGAGGATAGACCTAATACTTGCACCAAAAATTTTCCATCACCAAATTTAAAAATTTAAAACTCCAAAAATTGAATTCTCTGAGCATCAGCTTGTTTCAGTGTCTTACAAACTGGCGGAACCAAGTATCCAAGCACCCATATGGTGCAGAATACGCCCAGAAAGTTTAGCTGATTCAGAATTTTAATCCTGGATGGAGGAAATATCCTCAACCCAGGATTTTCAAACACCCTTTTGCTCAGACCCACTAACCACCTGGAAAACTTTAAAAAATCAACAACCCAACAAATAAAACATACATCATCTAGAAGACACAGGGCATTTTCAGCCATTATTAAACACACATTGGGTGAAATTGACCATCTGGAAAACAACGTACCAAAAACAGGATACAGCCATGGATGGGGTCACAAATGGGCGTAGGTTTCTGTTCAGCTAAACACCCTGATCCGCGAACACCAACACCAAGTTGGAGTCCAATATAAAGGCAAAAACATAAGAGACAGAAAAACTTGCTTGAGCTACTCTTTCCGCTGATTCCACGCTAGTAAAAATATGATAGCTTGTACAAAGGTCCGCTGACTGGACAAATTCATAGCAGAAACACCCAAAGAAGTCGCGACTGAAGTTCACAGGTTTTATATGAAATGGTAAAGATCCAAGCTGGTTGAGCCAGAAAAAGATTGCAAAATTCCTTAGAAGCGCACACATTGACACCGCGGTTTAAGAATATCAATTTAGTTAACCTATTATCATGCGAGGAATTATGGGAAGTAGTACGCGGCGCACCAAGAGGAAAATGCCCTGGACCTGATGGGATTCCCTATGAATTTTATATAAAATATTTTACTAACATCTCTAACATTCTTCTAGCTTCAATGAACAAGTATAATATGGAAACATGCCTCCTACCGGGAGGCAGAAAATCCTACAAGGTCACTTTATTCAAGAAAAGAGACAGATTAAGCCTGTCCAACTGGCGCCCAATTTCCCTAACCAACACAGATACAAAAAATTTCACAAAAATTATGGCTAAATGACTAGGAGAGATTGCAACTGATGAGATATCCCCATCACAATATAAATTTGTCCCAAGAAGATCCATATGGGATAACATCCACGCAGTTGCAAATGTCTACCAGTCCAAAACCTCTGGAGCACTTGTCTTTTTAGACCAACAAAAGGCATTTGACAGGGTGAACTGGACCTATCTTAGGACTGCCTTTAAAATTCAAGCTTCCAAATAGATTTATAAACTGGGTAATGTTGTTTCCAGAGTCTGCAACCATGGCTGTGTGGGGAGCAGGCTCCTTAACCAACCCAGTTATCCCACAGAGAGGACTAAAACAAGGAGACCCCTTAAGCCCTCTACTCTACAACTTTAGCTTAGACCCCCTAATCTGAAATACAAACATACTGCTCAAAGGAATAAACGTCAAGGGCCAAACACCAGTTAAAATGATGGCCTTTGCTGATGATTGTGTGGTGGGCATATCCAACAATCAGGACACTTGCAGAATTGAGAAGATAATACAATACTATTCAGCCATAAGTAACGCATCACTTAAAACTGAGAAAATGGAAATTATACTCCTGGGGAAAAATCAGACCCAGTGGATGCCATCTACACAGGGCCAATAAGCTAGTACATCAGGACTCCTGACCAGACATAGGAGGCGAAAATTAGCAACGACCTCAATGAAACTTCCATTCATCACCAAGCCAACAGCTGGTCTGTTCGTCCTTGGGAGTATGGTTGGAAGCAGGAGGTTACGCTAACTCCATGATGAAAAATCAATTATTGGACAAAATAACAAAACGCATTGCCTCCTTACATGGACACCAAACAGGTCTAACAGGAAGTGTCACGGTAGCCAACTCTATGATTCTATCAATCATATGGTTCACGGCCCATGGAATCGCTTTCTCACCATCATTATTCAACACAGTCCACGCCCTATTACAAGGATGGCTATGGTCCAACCACAACCCCCCTGTACGCCTCAAAAACCCTATTTGGACCTAGAAGAAATGGAGGCATGGGGCTTACTAATTATGTAGAGCAAGCAACCCATATCCTGGGATCCTGGATAGCTCAGGTGACTAGCCCAGATCTTCCAAATACACACTGGGCCAGAACAGCAAGATATAACTTCACACGTGCATTACAATTAAGAAACCCAGATCATCCAAACACATTAATCAAGTATCTTGCATCCCATCCTACTGCTGCAGGACCACATGGCGCTCCTGCATATTTCAAATGAATACTCCTAGCCATGAAAAGAGCGACATGGCGGATTCACATAAATGAACAAATCAGTCACCAAGGACGCCCAAGGCTAACTCACATACAGGAGATCAATGATCAAATAGTCACAGACAATATAATAAGCAAAAGCCCAAATACCATAGCCAGAATAGATTACCTGGACCATATGGACATACCTACAACCTGGAGACCCAAAGAAAAGTATGGAGATACACACATCACCCTCTACTCCAACCTAGGATAAGAGCACATGTATGGAGGTGCATGAGGAGAGTATACCAAACAGCTGAACGGTCAAACTCCAATCACACCTCATGTGCAATAGATGGTCAGTATGGAAGCCTAGCCCACCGTTTAAAACAATGCCAGCATCAGTGGATGTATAGAAAGAGGCCATGCGCCTTTTCCGCCAAGAAAACGGACATCCGTTCAGCCTAGCAAGGAACATGTTCGCTATAAACATGGACTCTCCTATCCACCCATCTCTCAGGGCGCTAATAGTAGCAATAGCACTATGGACGATACATACAATGGTACTGGAATCGTTCACAGGAGCAGTGCCAACAATCCAAGAATCCATTCATCGCTTCCACAGCCATATATTGGAACATTTCCAAGCATGGCTGTTTGGACATATGACCACCCATAACAGAAGGACAATCAACGCATGGTTCCCCATATGGTTCCTAAAAGTTGATCCTTTCCTTCACACATGCTGCATCCAAGAATAAGCCATCATAACCCCCCTTCCCTACCGTCCTAATCTTGGCGATCCTGGAGACAACAGGAGGGACCTTGAACCCTCTGGGGTGTCTTTATTTGTCAAATTTTATTAGTTTTTTTTCACTATATCAGAAGTGCTTGTCCCCTGGCCAACCTTCCCTGAATAATTAATAGCTGAAAGATATTCTTAAAAGGGAAAATTAGGATTTGCAGCCTCTCAGTTTAACTTATCTGTATAGGACTTAATGACCAGGATCAGGGGCTTTTTGGGTAAGGAAAAAGAAATTAGAAATTAATGTCAACTGAGTTATGATCAAATTAATTGCTAATTAGTGGTATGTATTGCCCTGGTATATGCTGCTGTTGTTCGAGATGAAATCGGGTTTAGCTTTTTTAGAAGTGTCCAATGAGATGCTTGCTTGAATTTTGTCAGGAAGACACTGACCACGGTTAGAGCTGGGTCACAGCTGGGCATATCTCATTTATTATAGACCCGTTAAAGCCTTCACTACGAACTGCTGGTTAAGTGGAAGTGCAAGTTGAGGTGTCATGGGTGAAGATGCAGTGAACAACAAACCCTATATAAATCACTGTATTTTATACAATAAAAAATATATAATTTAGTAGTTTGAAATTTATAAGCTTTTTACATTTAATACATTTCCATTGTATTAAGTCAAAAATTTACTTGTGATCAAGAAGATCATGGCAGGAAGTCATTAAACAAGTAATCAACAGGATTAAAGCCTCAAGCCTTATCTATAAGAAGTTTAGTTCTTAAGAACTATCATCATCTGGTCTAATGTCTTCGAACAATAAGCGTTCATAATCTTGACTTTAACCCCAGACAAAGAACCAGGCATCTGAAGTAGTCAAAACTTTGAAAGCATCCAACTTGTTTCTTATTCCAAATCCTTGGGTATTACAACAAGCTACCCTATCTCCCACATGATACTATTAAGCAATGGTCAATTTAGATTGTCCTATTTCTTTGGTCCAATTATTCTCTTCAACACCATGTCAAATGCCTATGATTGCAATTCTATCATGATGTTCACCAGTCAGGTTAAATAATTCTCTGAGCTCATCCCTAAAGCTGGTTCACTGCTAAATACGAAATTGGTGGTAGTGAGGCTCTTCATCCATTTTTTAGTTTTACCGGCGTTTCCTTGTTGCTGGATGATAACACATTGTACAATAAGATAACTGAACTCAGCTAGGTTTTCCCAAACAGAGTTTTTCCTGCTACCAAATTTCTTAGCATCACATCCAGAGTTCCATTAAATCTCTCTCCAAACCATTCATTTCTGGATTTTAGGTGATGTACACTACTTTTCTAGATTCCCATTAATTTGTTCATTCTTAAAATCACATAAGTATAAAGTCAATTCCACTATTTACTGAGTAACACTTGTGGGAATCTATGCCAGTAAACTACTTGGCCCAGTATGATATCGCAGGGCTTGTAACATCTACTCTGCTCAAGGCCTTCAACTTGAACCCATAAGCTAATTGGTCTATCAGACCTATAATGTACTTTACTGCACCAGTTCTAACATTCAAGGGTCCTGTTAAAATTTTGGAGAAATTGGTGAGATATGCCAGATGATTTGCGCAGTGTATTATCCCACTGAGAAATTGGACAATTGATATGAAGATCGCTGTTCCTCAAGGCACACTTAATAAAAATCTATCAAAATTATGGAGCAATTGCTTTAATGACACTTATTTATTAATTTTAATATATATCATCTGATACTCTTTGCTCCACTTCAAACTTCCTTTTAATAATCCTCCCATTTCAATCTTCTCATCTCCCTTATATCAGTAATTTTGATTAATACCAACCCTTTTGCTTAAAATAATTATTTCTGCCATATTCTCATTAATTCTGTCAGAGTCTATTATTCATTGAATCACAATCTCCTTAGTTCAAAGCAATCTATTTATTTGTTGTATGTCAACATGGCCTTACTGCCTGATGTGGAGGCGATCCACTAATATTTGTTTAAAGCTCAGTATTGCCCTATTGCCTTATGTCAAGGCAATCTCATCCATATTATTAAACTACTCAGCTCATTCAATCTCACCCATTCCGCCAAAACTACTTAAGGGCTATCATCCAGTCATATCAGAATCTCAACATTACCTCCCATTTGACTGGACAATAAGTTACCCATTGTTTATATGCTCTAAGTCACATTGCATGCACTTGTTTTATGATTTGACCACTAGTGGAGACCTTGATAGTAAAATTATCAACATCTGTTTTCTTGATAATTTCAAATGGACCAATCCAGATACTGGCAATTTTTGATTCCTACCAAATCCATGTTGGTCGTAGATAGAACCATGTCCCCACCTTTGAACTGAGCTAACCCCTATACTGTACCTGATCAGCAGCCTGATTCTTTATTTTCTTGGCTAAGCTGAACAAGTACTCTTTGGTATACAGCATGATAATGTACTCATTAGGTTGGTCAAGTAGCATTGAGGATCCATTATGCTGGTATATTACATTCAGGCATAGATCAGTGCAGGTAGAGCTGGGTGCCATCCATATAGTAACTGAAAAGGACTCTTCCCCGTTGCCAAGTGATAGCAGAAGTTGTAGGCAAAGACAATGGTGGAAAGGATGGTACTCCGATCAGAGGGTCTATCCATTACCAGCTTTAAGAGTATATTTACAAGTGTCTCATTGATCCGTTTGATTATATTATTGGATTCTGGGTGATATGGGTCATTAGAACCCCAAGGATGGCCATCAGTTCATTGAGCTTGGTAAAATGTGAGAGGTGAAGTTGGTCCTTTTGTCAGTAAGGATGAACTGAGGACATAAATGTCGCTAATTTATACTTCAAATCACAAAATTTGCCACCATGACCGCCCAGATCCCATATCACCCATTCCTCAACCCACCTGGTCAAGTGTTCAATTGCCAAAAGAATATACTTGGACTGGTTTTCTCCAGTAAGCAGGGGCCCCACGATATCAATAGAAACTGTATGCCAAGTAAAGTGAGGTTTCACTAACTGGTATAAATTTTTTTGGCAGAATGGCTTCTCCTTTTTATTTGGAGATAGGAAAATTGTTTCAAGCATGTCAAAATACATGCTTTCTAAGTAGTACCAATGTCACAAAAATACCATGGTCTTACATATTACACCATATCCAACAGCTCAGTATGCGCTCATAATAGTAGTTGGTTAGGTAAATGGTCTTGGGATATTCACAGTAGTGTCCCCTATCCACTTGTACAGTTCACCGTTTCTCTATAATATATTGGCCTTTATTCAATCTAATACCATGATGACTTGAGGCGGTTCATCTTCATATTTCCTGCTAAGCATTTTATCATACATTATGTCTCTCAGATCTGCTGTAACTGCTATTGTTGATAATCTTGATAAGTAATCTGTTACTTGTTATTTGGCTTCAGGACAGTGAAGGATTTATTAAATAGTAAGTGTGCTTTTGAGAGCCCATTGGGCTAGACGCCCTTCAGGCTCTCTGAGATTCTGCAACCAGCGTAATGAAGTGTGGTCCATTACAGCTTTAAACTTTACCCCATGCAAATATACCCTAAATTGCTTGTATGTGTAGATCACCACTAAGTACTTTACTTGGTCATGGTATAATTGCATGTTGAGATTATGATATGGCTGGACAATAAGCCTGAAATGGCTATGGCGGATTGGGGAGGATCCTCCACCATGTTACTAGTTACAATTTTTATGCGCCTTGAGTTGAGACAATTTTGGGTTGTGAAAAGTTTATTATTGGATCGCCTCCATATAGGGCAATAAGGTTAATTAGACATTTGACAAATATTGAGTAAGATCGCCTTGAACTAAGGCGATAGAGAATTGTGGATACCATACTATGTTAGAACCAATGAGATATGGCGTAACTGAACAGCTAAGCTAAGGAAGTGGTGTCATCTGAAGTCACTGAGATATAAGCAAGATGAGACAATTTAAGGAGGAGGATTGTCATTAGTTTTGAGAGAGCAGAACAGCTAGTAACCTCAGTATATATCAAACAAATAAAGTTTCATCTGAGTAAAAGCTCTTATCTTATTACTTTTTAAGTGTGTCTAAATCTGATGATCTTCATATCGTCTGTCCAATTGCTCAGTGGGTTCAACCTTATGAAAAATCCCCAGCGTATCTCAATGATTCCGCCAAAATTATAACAGTGGTGCTCACTACAGAGGGCCCATTGAACAACCACCAATAAAAAACCATGCAATTCCCAATCCACAATCATGGTCTTCACCAAAAGTGAATTGTCCCGTAGCTGTGCTGGCTGAGACTGTGGAGCTCAAACTTGTTGTGAACGCTGTGCTTAAAACCAAGAGGTTTTTCTTCAGGTGCTCAACGAAGTAATTTCTCAACTTAATGGTGCAGTTAGTCAGCTGCAAATATTTAAACAGAAGACAGGCAGCTCTCCAATCGACTGGATGATGCTACTTAACATTTACACTATACAGAATGGAAGTTAACACTTACCTTTTACCAGCCTCATCCCTATTGGGAAGCGGAAGAACAATGGGTTGCTCAGGTAGGATCCTTTTATGAAGAAAATGTGACCAGCGTGAGCCGCTCAAATCATTATGGCTGCTCTGAGGATGATTATGATTTTACCCAACATAACCCCAAGGTAATGGCAGTCCTGCCTGCTGAAGAGTTTTACACTGCCCCAATATCAGCTGGTCCTTCTAAGCCAGCCCCTCTTTGTGATCCCAGTTATAAGCCATAGACAAATCCAAAGTACACATCTAAGGCTTGCAGTTATGAGTGGGAGGAAGAGGTCTTTGTTTACAAGCTACTCCTGTTTAAAAGCAATGAAAACATCTATGGGCTCTTCAATTGATTTGAATTTGCAACGGAAGGAGCCTCTGATTGGCGGAAGGCTAAATTTCTGATATCCGCCTTAGATGTTGGAAGCACCGACCAAGTTATCTGCTACCTTCCAAGAAGTTCCATTATTTACCACAAAGTGAAGGAAACCATGTTGTAGTTGCTTGATAGTCCTTCAAAGATGCCGCAGCATATTTCTGAGTTCTAAACCTTTAGTTTCAACGTAATGAGAACCTCACTGCATTTGCAGATTGTCTATGGTGGAAGCCCATGTGTTAATAGGGGCAGGAGTTCTAGCTGAAGCCAACATGTGCATTGAAATGATCTCCGCTGTGAAGCCATACCGTGAGCTTTAATATGTAATTTCTCCAATTTTAGATGACGACGTCCCCTGCTACAAAATTGTTCAGTTCTTACACTGTATATCTGCTAACTTCCCTCTGCCCAATACAGAGTTGAAACACACCGCCGCCGTAGCTGGACCCTCTAATCTGGGGTTATTTTTCCGCTTGGCCAGATTACGCCTAGCAACCCACAGCATCATTATAATCTTGCACCCCACCCTCATCTGAGTTACCCCCAGCAGTTTGACTTTTGCTCCAGTCCTGCTTACGAAAATTGTCAGCATCCTAACTACTGACCTGGACTTAATTATGTTGAATGGCAGCAATCATCCTACCAACCTGGCCCTGGAGATGCCAAACATCAACAAAATTATTGGCATGGACCTTCTTATGAGAACCAAGGATGAAGACCCTACGTGGTGAATTGTTTTATATTTGGCCTAGGTAATTCTGCACGAAGTTGCCTCAACTGTCATGTTTACTATGTACAGCAGGACCAATACTACCATGGAAAAGATGGAACGGAGTAGATATGAGACTCTCTACATTTGTTATTCCAACCCCAGACGTCCCACCTGAACCAATTGCAGTATCTCCAGCCAAAGTCCTCAGTATGATGATGAGATTTTATAATAGCAGACAGTCAGAGGAGTAAATGTGCTGACATGGTCACAAGCTCAGCCCGCGGTGGCGGATGGACTGCAGGAGCAACCAAAACTGTACGCCTTCCAAATGTTCGACCAAGCTTCTTTAGAAAAGCTAGATTCCGCCGCCAATGTCCCTTAACTGAAAGGTGTAAACATTGCTATTCTGGTAGTCACTATTTTCAAAAAGTACCCTATAGTTGGCGAGGGGATATGAGCTTCCTTGGGAAATGAGACCCCTTAAATGTCCACATATTAAACAGTTCATATTCCTCTTTAATCTAAATTTACACACTGTGATATTGTTGTAGAAAACCTGGGTTGTGCTATAATCAATACAGGCGCTCCAGTCAACATAGTTTCCACCAAGTTGGTGGCGAAGCTGACACTAAAACCTGATGTAGAACATTGTATGATTTATGGGATCGCTGGAGCAAAAACATAATCTCTGAGGGAGCATACAGTTTACTTCCGTTAAAGTTTTGCACAATTGCTATGGTAGCCCCAGCAATAGTGTTAACAAACAGTAATTATGACCTGTTAACTGGAACTGCTTTCATGTAAAACTATGGTGCTGTTATTGATATGACGAAGAAGACCTTTGAAATTTTGGGGCAGCGGATCCCAATTTACTTTAACTCCAACAAAGTGCCAAAAGATCCGGTGCACATAGGCATATCAACTTGGCCTATATTGATGGGGTGATTCCGGTTTGCTACTATCAACTAAATTAGAAATCCTAGCCCTCCCCTAGAAGGTATATGAATATCAAGAGCTGCCACTTTAAACTTCAAGGAGCTATATCCATACCATCCAGACACCAAGTAATAGTAATTACTGAGTAAGGGGTTGAAGTGTCAGCTGGGCATTTATGGGGAGATCATTGGACCTTATCAGCAATCATGGTTTGAGCCCCACATGGCTCTAGGCATTATTCTCCCAGGTCATGGGAGATCAAGGTCTTTTAGTGAATCTACAGCACAAACCAATACAAATTCGCCAACACCAAGTAGTGGCGTTTTTACACTTGACCCCAGTGTAGGAGGTCCTACAGGTTCACAAAGTCAGGTCACTGGATGAATTTAGTCTACCCTTTGAACCACAGCTCGGCATAATGACTGTGAACTATGTCATTATTTAATGGGGCTATCAGAAGAACAAAAAGATCAAGTGATATCTTTATTCCAAAATATAAGGAGATCTTTGCCTTTAATGACCACAATTTAGGGTGCGTGCAGGGAGTGGTCCATTAAATGGACACTGGGGATCATCCCCATCAGATACTGGCCAATCCACAGTTCTAGGGCATCCAAGGAAGTCAGACCTGAGTAGATTAAAAAGCTACTGGAGCAATGGATGCTTGTACCAGCAAAGAGTCCATGGGATTCACCCATTCTGATTGTCAAAAAAAGGATGGCACCAACTGGGTAGTAATAGACTACTGGAAGCTCAACAGCATTACCAAAAAGGACTTATACCCCTTGTTGCAAATTGACAATGTCCAGTATTGGTTGGGAGGAGCTCATTACTTCTCAGCGAGGGATTTGATATTCAGTTATTGGCAAATCAAGTTGCCCTTGGCAGAACAGGAGAAATGCGCTATTATCACGTCAAAAGGGCTTTTCAACTGATACGTATGCCTCAAGGGTTATGTAATGCCCCAGCTACGTTTCAGTGGTCCATGGACACCATTCTTGGCTACCTGAAGCCTTCATGCATTCTTGTGTACCTTGAAAATATTAATGTCTTTTTTTGTACCTTCTCAAGCATCTTACCCACATGGAGGAGGTCTTCCGCCAACTCGTGGAGGCCAACATTAAAATCAAGCCCCATAAATGCCATTTTTACAAGTATCAACTGGAGTACCTTTTTTAGTACTAGATGGTCCCAACCCGAGGGGGATTCATCGTCAACTGGAGTACCTTGGGCTTGTGGTGGATGCGATATGGCTGAGGCCCCAACCAGCCAAGGTGGAGGCTATCCAGAAGATGACTACACCAAACAGTAAGTGTGATATACAAGTATTTTTGAGGATGGTCAGCTACTAATGCTGCTTTATACCAAATTTCAGTTGTATTGGAGGTCCACTGTTTGAGTTATAGAATAAGGGTGCCCCATTTGAATGGATGTAATGCCGCAAACCCTCCTTTAATACATTTTAAACAGTATTAATCAGTGCGCCAGTGCTGCACTACTCTAATTTCAATAAAGGAGTTCATTGTTCAGACAGATGCGTCCCTTTCCACCGTCGGGGCGGTCCTATCCCAAAAGGATGAAGAAGGGGAGGAGCACCCAGTGGCGTACTGCAATCAAAGCCTGAATTGCCACAAACAAAATTACATTGTGACTTAGTGGAGTGCTTAGCGGTTATATATGCATATAAGCAATTTCAGTATATTTGCATGGAGTGAAGTTTAAAGTTATAATAGATCATGCTTCATTAAGTTGATTGCAGAACCTCAAGGTGCCCAAAGGGCGTCTAGCCTGATGGGCTCTCAAAATTCAATCTTTTGAATTTGAGATTCTCCACCAACCTAGAGAAAATACTAGAACGTCAATTGCTTTTCAAAATTTCCACCATTGCTGTTACAACGATCTCAGTGACGTTATAGATGACAAAATGCTTAGCAGAAAATACGATGATGAACTGACCCAAGTCATCAAGGTATTAGACGGAATAAGTTCTAATACTTCCAGAAGAATGGTGAATTGTACAAGAGGATAGGGGACAATACCGTGAATATCTCAAGGCCTTCCGCCCAACCTAATATTATTATGAGTGCAAACTAAGCTGTTGGACATGGTGGAGTATGTAAGCCCCTGTTATTTGCGACCTTGGTACTATCAGGAGATCATGACTTCAACGTGAATAAAACCATTTCATGCTGCTACCAGTGCCAAGTGGAAAAGCCATTCCACCAGAAGACCTTGTACCGGTTAGTGAAACCTCATTTTTCTTGGCATATAGTTTCCCTTGATGTCGTTGGTCCTCTGTCAACAGGAGCCAACAAGTCTAAGTACATTCTTGTGGCAATTGACCACTTAACCAGGTGGGTTGAAGCATGGGCATTAAGAGATCTGGGGCGGTTACTGTGTCTAAGTTTATAATGTAATTTATAATTCAGTGACATGGCTGCCCTCAGTTTATCCTTACCAACAATTGAACTAACTTCACTTTGTACATCCTTCCAAAGCTAAAGGAGTTAATTGACATGCACGTGGTTCTGATGACCCCATATCACCCTGATTCCAAAGGGATAGTCAAACGCGTTAATGGGACCTTGAGGCACATACTTTAGAAATTGGTAATGGATCAACCTTCCAATTGGAGTTTCCTCATTTCCACCGCCATCTTTGCCTATGCTATTAGCTACCATTCTGCCACGGGGAAAAGCTTTTTTCAATTTCTATATGGATGACACCAGCTCTTCTGGAATTGCTCTATTTGTGCATAGAAGATACTGGCAGAATGGATCCCCACCATTATTTTACTAACCTTGCGGACATGTTGATCAAATTGCAAACTGAAGCGTACTCCTTCAGCTTAGCCAAGAAGATCAAGAATCAGGCCAATGATCAGGTACAGCATAGTGGGTTAGCTCAGTTCAAGGAGGGGGACATGGTTTTGTTTCATGACCAACAAGGGTTTAATCAATAGAAATTTTGTTAGCACTTGGATTGGGTCATTTGAAGTCATTAAGAAAACAGGTTTTGATGCCTATACTATGAAGGACCACAGGAGTTGATAGGATCATTAACTGAGTGTACACAAAGTTCCTCCGGCTGTATAGGCATTATGACCTTAAATTCCAGTCAAGGGGGTAATGTCAAGATTCTGATATGACTGGATAATAAGCCTGAAATAGCTATGGCGGATTGGAGAGAATCTGCTGACCGTTATACTAGTTATGATTATTTGAGTGCCTATAGTTGACGTGATTTTGGGTTGGAAAAGGGTTTTTATTGGATCACCTCCAAACATGCCAATAAGGCAATGTTGACCTTTGACATATATTGAGTAATATCGCTTTGAACTAAGGTAATAGAGAATTGAGGATACCATACTCTGTCAGAACTAATGATCTGTGGTGGAACTGAATAGCTAAGCTGAGAAATGGTATCTTCTAAAGTCAATGAGATATAATCGAGATGAGATGATTGTAGGGGAAGGATAGTTAGTATTTTAGAGAGAGCATAACAGCCAGTAACTGCTGTATATATTAAATAAATAAAGTGTTGTCCGGGGCAATAGCTCCATATCTTATTATACCTTTAAGTGTTTCTGAGGACCAACGATCTTCATATCATCTGTCCAATAGCTCAGTGAGTTTGACCCTGTGCAAAATCCCCGGTGTATCTCAATGATTCCACTAAAATTATAACATTGCATTTGTGGCAGTTCAAGATACAACTGCAGTATGCAACTGGATGCTCCTCCACATCATTGTCTTTTTGAGATAGAACTTCCCCAACTGCAGAAAAAAACATCTGTCTGAATGATAATTTTCCCTATCAAAATTTAGGTAGTATAGCACCAGCGCATTGATTAATGCAATCCAAAGAATTTATAGGAGTGTTCACAGAATTTCATCCATTTATTAATGTCATCATTTTTTAACAACTCAAATTATGGGCCCCAATACAGCTGAAGTTAGGGATGAAGCGCCGGAAGTAACCCACCATCCCAAAAATACCTGTATGTTTCACTTACTGCTCAGCTGAGTCTTTTTTGGATAGCCTCTACCTTGGATGGATGAGTTTTAAGCCCATTCGCATCTACCACAAACCCAAGGTACTCCAGTTGGTCCTTAAAGAATTGGCATATGCGGAGCTTAATCTTAGTGTTAGCCTCAGTAATCCAGCGGGAGACCTTTTCTAGATGAGTAAGATTCTCAGAGAAGGTTTGAGAGAAGATGTTGATATCATTGAGGTATACAAGAATGAATGACAGCTTCAGGTCGCTGAGAGTAGTGTTCATGGCCCATTGATATGTAGCTGGGGCTTTACACAGCCCTTGGCATCCAAGTCAATTGAAAAAGCCCCTTGGAAGTGATAATGGCGCATTTCTACTGTTACGCCATTGGCAGCTTGATCTGCCAGTAACCTGATATTAAATAAATTGCCAAGAAGTAACAAGCTCCCTCTAACTGATCCAAAGAAACTTTAATATGTGGCAAGGGATACAATTCCTTCTTTGTGATGCTATTGAGCTTCTGGTAGTCTATTACTACCTGGTTGGTGCCGTCCTTCTTTTTACAATAAGAACTGGCGAAGCCCACGGACTATTAAACAGTTCAAACATCCCTTGATCCAGTAGCTTTTTGATCTCCCCAGTTACTACTGCCTTGGCTGCCCTAGACCAACTGATCAGCCAAGACCTGATTGGTGGATGATCCCCATTTTCCTCTCGATGGATTACCCCTAGCGCACCTTAAGTCATGATTGTTGGCAGCAAAAATCTCCTTATATCTTTCAAATAAAGATATCGCCTGATCCTTATGCACTTCTAATAACCTAACTAAGTTTTCATGCGGCACCAAGCCATTATGCTGGGATGCTTATTGACTAGTGAACCAAAATCATCCAGTGACCCAAACTCGTGAACCTGAAGGACCTCCTCAACAGGGATCAAGTGTAAATACGCCACTACTTGAGGTCAGCGGATTTTAAATAGTTCCAATTGTAGATTCGCTAGTAGAACCTTGATCTCCCATGTCCCGGTAGTATAATGCCTGGAGCCATGTGGCGCTTATGCCACAATTGCTGATAAGGGCCAGCGACCTCCTCATAGAGTCCGTCTGGCAATTCTACCTCCAATTCAGTGTTCACTGTGACTTGGTGATTGGAGGGGATGGATATAAGCCCAGCAGCTCTGAGAGGCAGCCCTTGATTTCATATATCTGTTGGGGAAGGGCCTGGGTCTTGTTCTTTAGTCAATGCTAACGCACTGAGATCACTCCAACACTATAAGCTAGGTTAATATGCCCCATATGCACTGAATCCTTTGGCACTCCGCTAAAGGAATAATAGATTAGGATCCGCTACCTCAAAATTTGGAACACCTCAACCATCATGTTAATGACAGCAACAAAGTGTTGCATAACAGTGGTTCCAATTAACAAAACATAATGGCTTTTTGGTAAAACTACTGGTAGAGCTACAACAATTGTTTAAAACTGCAAGGGGAGCGCACTGTACACTCTCTCTGATACTGTGCTTTCAACTCCAGAAGTACCATACACCATTCGATGTTCTACATTAGTTTTTAACGTCAACTTCACCAAAACATAGCGGAAACTATGTTGACCAGGGCACCTGTATCTATTATCGCACAGACTTGGGTTTTGGCTACAACAATGTCACGAAATGTAAATTCTGAATAAGAAGAATTTTGACTATTTAATACATGGACATTTAAAGATATTGTTCTCAAGGAAACTTACAATCCCTTCACCGATTTTGGGGTATTCTTTGTTAATAGTGTCTACCAGGAGGAGACGTTTACACCTTTCAGGGAAGAAGCATCTGCAGATGGGTTCAGTATGTCAGGGGAAACTTGGTCAAACATTTGATAGGCGTATGGCTTCAGTTACACATGAGATCATTCTTCCGCCGCAGCCTTGGCTTGTACGTGCCAATAAATTCATCCCTCCAACTAGCTGCTGGTAGACAAATTCTTCATTGTACTGTGGGACTTCCTCTGAATATATGCTGATAGTTTCAGGTGGGAAGTTTGGGTTGGGATAGCGGAGGTAGAGAGTCAAAACTATACTCCGCTCTCGCTTTTCCATGGTAGTACTGGTCCTGCTGTATGTAATGGACCTGACGAATGGGGCAACTTCATGCAAGCTGACCAGGGCGACCACATTTGAAACAATTTACCCTGTAGGGCCTACGTCCTTGATTGTTGTAAGATGGGCCAAGCTGATAGTTGGACTGCTGATAGTAACTCAGCTGGGGAGAGGAATATAATTATAATAAGGCAGGGGTTAGTAGGAGGACTTTGAACAGGGCAGGATAATTCCCCAAATAAGAAGGTTTGGTGACAGCTGCTGTAGGTTTCCACTCTGTATTGGGCAGAGTAAAAATAGCAAATGCTGGCAAAGAATTTGGACAATTTTGAGCAGGGGTACGTCAACCTCCAAAAATGGAGCCATGACATTGTAATGCTTGCAGTATGGCTTCACCAGAGAGGTCAATGCAATTCCCACATCAGCTTTGGCTAAAGTACCTGCCCTTATTAGCACGTGGGCTTCCATTGTGAAGCAGTCTGAAAACTCAGCGAGAGTCTCATTATGATGAAACCCTATAGTCAAAAACTCATCCTTCCACTGTGACATCTTGGCAGTGCCTCTGAACACCTGCAGCACAATCTCTTTCACCTCCTGATAAGTAATGGAGCTGTTGGGAAGATAGCAAGTAACTTGGTCAGCACTTCCAACATCCAGGGCGGATATCAGTGATTTAGCCTTAAGCTGATATGAGGCTCCTTCTGTCACAAATTCAAATTGTTTGAAAAATCCATAAATGTTTCCATTGCAGTCAAATTGAGGTAGCTTATAGATGCAGACCTCCTCTTCACGCTCATAACTGCAAGCCTTGGGAGTGTACTGAGATTTGATTGAGACCCATATCTGGAATCTCGGCAAGGAACTGTCTTGGAAGGGCCAGTAGCACATGACTGATTAGGTGCTCTAGGGGTAGCATATGTTTTTTCAGTGGGCAGGACTGCCATCACATAGGGGGTTCGTTGGGTTGGGACATAGTCATCCCCAGAGCTGCCATCATGAGTTGAAAAGATCATGCTGCCTGTGTGCTTGGTGAAAAGTTTTCAGCTGGGTATCCAGTCTCATATCTTAAATACACAGATCCTTTCTGTTGACACCTTGTCCATCCACTTCACAAGGAGGGTGAGGTGGGTAAAAGGTATGGGTCGCTTTTGCTTCGTGCAGTGTAGCCGCTTAGTAGCATTGTTCAGGCGATTAGCAAGCTGCCTGTTCTGTTTTCTAAGTATCTGCAACTGACAAACCACTTTTTCAAGTGGATATTTGACATAGTTTCGCTCCTGAAGGAGCTCCTTTAGTATTTTGAGCACTGTGTCCACAAGTTTGGTTTCCACGGCTATTGCAAGCACAGCAGATTGGGGAGATTCTATTTTAGTGCATGCCTGATATGCTATGGTCAGCGACTGAAGAATATTTTATTAATTTTTGTGGTTTTCAATGGCCCCCGTTTTAAGCATCACTGTTATATTTTGGTAATATTAGTGAGATACACCAGAAGATGTGTTCAGGTTTCAACCCACTGGCAATAGGATGGGCGATATGAAGATTGTTAGTCCTCCAGACACAATAAATAAATATAGATAAAATATGGAGTAATTGCTTCAACTAAACTTATTTATTATCTTATTATATATCAGCAGATACTCTCTGCTCTGCTTCAAAAACCTACTAACAATCCTCCCATTTCAATCTTCTCATCTCACTTGTTTATCAGCGACTTCAGTCAATTCTGACCCTTTTGCTTATAACATTCATTTCTGCTGTATTTTCATTGGTCCAGCAGAGTATGGTAATCTTAAACTCCCTATTGCCTTAGTATGAGGCAATCTACATAATATTTTTCAAATGTTGACATTACCTTATCACCATATTTGGAGGCGATCCAATAATATCCCTTTTCAACCCAATATCGCCTCAACCCAGGCCGCTTGAATAATTGTAACTAATAAATATGGTCAGCGTATTCTATCCATACCACTTTAGCTATGAAGGGCTGATTGTCCAAATTATAATAAATCTCAACAATTATAATCCCAGTTTTATCAGGATTCCATATTATTTGATGTTCAGGAGATTCTTAGCTGTTGTTAAGAGTATCAAGCGGAAGCATCTTATGAGAAGGCCACCTCTTATCAACTAGTTAAGCCTAACTTTGCATGGCATAAAGTCTCCCTTGATGTTGTGGGCCCTTTTTTCTAATACCTCTGCCAGTTAAAGATAATATAATTGTAGCTATAAAGCTTCTCACCAAGTGGGTGGAGGTGAAGGCGGTCAGAGAATAAGGGGCTACTAAAACTGCCAAATTTATTTTGAAAAATATCATTTACCAACACATATGCCCCCAATTTCTACTGGCTGATAATGGGACCAATTTTACATCCCAGATGATTTCAAATCCCAATAATTTAATGGCCATAAGCGGTTTGTATCTACGACTTACCACCCTGAGACCAACAGCTTTATCAACTGGGTGAATGGTACAATTGTAGGTATTCTACATAAGTTGGTCATTGGTAAGGCATCCAGTTGAAACATATATCTTCCTTCCGCCATATTTGCATATAGCATCACATATCGCTTGGTCACGGGCACTCCCTACTTTCATTACTTCATAGAAGCAATCAGTGCTGCACCACTATTCTATTCTTGTGTGTCAAACAAGAGTTGTTGAAAAATTAACCAGATGGATTTCTCTAATGATTTAAGCAGATGTGGGATAGAATTGCCAATCCTGGCTAAATGGCTTAATGTCTAAGTTTGTGGCTATTAGTACAACTGCGTGGTGAGTTGCTCCTCGAATTGGGTTGAGACAAATCCATATTCCGCTGAGATTGGAAGTTAGGATTGAGTGTGGCCAATTGGTGGCCCAAATTAGTATACAGATCGATAGCAACCAGTAGTTGAGGATGATCATTTGTATTAATTTAGTATATGTTGGCGGAACCCAACAATTCTGAGTTTGAGGAGGCTGAGGATGTTTCTGGATCCTATATAAGAATTGACTTCACCCAAAAGGTGATACCCTGAAGATTGACTTAGGATAGTCAAAACATGATGTCAACAAGTTGCCAAGATATTCCAGGTTAAGAGAGTGACCAAATAGGTTTCCAGCACATACTAAGCAACTCAAAGGTCGAATCCCAATTTAAAATTCATTTATATAAGCAATTTATATGGCCACTGGCAACTCAAGGCTAAGGATGAGCCAAAACTAATGATTGGTCATCAGGAAGGACAAGGTAAGTGGGTGATGCCAGGGAAGAGAGTAGCGCAGTGGAAGGCTGAGAGAGTTGTTGGCTGGAAGAACCAGCAATTAGCCAATAGGTTGGCGGTTGGCGCAGTAGTCCTTTTGTAAATCTAAATACCTGGCGCTTCACTTTCAATAAAAATTTTTCTTTGACTAATCTACCTTTATTATAAGTTTATGTTTAGTCTTAACAGTTGGGGGTTAGGCTGGGGGAACCCCAAATGGTGTGGGTGATACGCCAGGGATCAGCCAGTGCTGATGGCCCCACCGCCTAAGGCAAAATGGCAAGGGCTGACCAGTCATCATACTGGTTGGCCTGCTGACCAGAAGAGTCCACTGTCACCAGAAAAGCAATTTTCCAACAGTGGTGCTCACTACAGGGGTTCTTATAGTTGGTGCCAGAGTAACTGCAGGTTGGTGAGGATTCTAGTAATTGTTGGTGATGGTAAGGGCAAGCCCTGGACGACCACCCCACAAGCTGATGCTGATGTTAGGAGAAATACCATCTGGTTAAGTTGAAGGAATTGATAAAAAATTAACCCAACGGATTCCTCCAATGATTTAAGCAGATTTGGGATAGAATGTGCCAATCCTGGATAAATAGCTTAATGTCTAAATTTGTGGTTATTAGTACAATTGTGTGGTGAGTTGCTCCTCAAATTGGGTTGAGCCAAATCCATATTCCGCTGAGATTGGAAGTTAGGATTGAGTGGGGCCAATTGGTGGCCCAAATTATTATACAGATCAATAGAAACTAGTAGTTGAGGATAGTCATTTGTATTAATTTTGTATATTTTGGCGGAACCTGATGATTATAAGTCTGAAGTGGCCGGGGATATTTCTGGTTCCTATATAAAAATTGAATGTCACCTGAAAGGTGATACCCCAAAAATTGATAAGGAGTGTCAAAAATGATGTTGGCAAGATTCCAAGATAATCTGAGTTAAGAGAGTGACTGAAGAGGTTTTTGGCGCATACTAAGCAGCTTGAAGGTCGAATCCCAATTTGAAATTCATTTACATAAGCAATTTATATGGCTCACTGGTGACTCAAGGCCAAGGATGATCCAAAACTAATAATTTGTCTTTGGGAAGGATGGGACAAGAGGTTACCTCCAGGAACTTAGTAGTACAGCAGAAGGCTGAGATAGGGGTTGGATGGAAGAACCAGTAATGAGCCAAAAGGTTAGCGGTGGGTTCAGTAGACCTTTTGTAGATTATCTACCTGGCGCTTCCCTTTTATTAAAAATCTCCCTTTGCCTAATCTACCTTTATTATAAGTTTATGACTATTATTATTGGTTGGGGTTAGGCTGGGGATCTCTGAATGGTGTGGGTGACATGCCAAGGGGTCAGCCAGCGCTGACAGCCCCATAGCCTAAGGCGAAATGGCAAGGACCAACCGGTCTTCATACTGGTTGTCCTGCTGACCAGCAGAGCTCTCTGTTGCCAGAAAAGCGATTTTCTGATCAGTTTGATCGCTAGTCAATATCTGTATAAGCTTGAAAAGCCCTTAATTCAGCTTCAAAGCTCTGAATATTCCAATGCGTTTACTAAGAGGATTAAGAGTTGATCCTGAGATAATGAGGACTTTCAGCCTTACCTACATTTGGCGTAAGAGATCTAGTCTGGTACAATGACAATAATGGGTTTTGGAAAACTTAAAAATTAGAATCTATTTTGTAAAAGGCCCTTTTTAAGATCATAGTGAAGACGTCAACCAATGCCTATACTTTGAAGGATCTCACTAAGGGCTACTTGTTCAATCATGTGCATGCTAAATTTCTGAAAATGTACTATTTTCATTTTGGAACCTTGGCCTTGATATCTTAATAGTCTATTGGGCCCCATTCATCTCTGTTACCTGTTATTTGGTCAAGTGGGGGGAATGTTATATCTGGTTGACCAATCATCAGCTCATGTAAAATTTAGCTTTTGTTTATACCTTATTAATACTTAGAATTAAAACTTGATGCTAAATGAAGATCTGAGCGCGTGGGCCTCAACTTCTTAAGGAGTCGCTAAAGTTGTATATAATTACTTTTGGTTAATTCGCCTTGGCGCCATGAATTTAAAAACATGGTAGTTCAAATCATATAACCCCCAGTAAATTCATCTCCTTGATAAAGTTCTTACATTGGCTCTTGACCTCAGCGATTAGATCAGCTCCCACTACCTCTATCATCATCCTCAGTATGGCACCTTCACACCATAGTAAAATATTTTATAAGATGTTTTATGTTTATTATGGCCATTTTAAAGAGTCTCACTTGCAGTTGGTTAATCATGACTAAAATGGAAACACCCCAAGCTTTGGTGATTCATTCCTAGTACTCAATCAGATTTTACCCCTATAGTCTAACACTGTTGAGTGGAGCTTAGTATACAGGAAAGGCATCAATATGAACGCTAAGGAATCATCATAACTTAGCGGAATCCCAAAAGCACAGGTTTCTAAATTCCTACTTCGCTGAAAGAAAACTTTAGCAAACACAGACCCAATTCCGCAAGCCCTGACGTTGGTGTCAGTATTTGTTATACTCTGTGCTTCTATTTACCTTATAAAATAAGGATCTCTTTTACTAAACAAGTATCCTTGTTTTGTTAAGATTGACAAGGTAGCTGTCCTCCTACAGAGTCTTGTAAAGTTACTAGTGAATACCCGTGCACCAAAATTTGACGCTCTAGCGCAAATTCGACATGGTCCTATGGTGGAAGCTGTGGTAGACTTTGCATGTTTATCAAGCAATTACATCAGGAAGTAAATAACAATTTGGACATGGCAATAAAAACCTACAAGGATAACGCGGATGGGAAGAGAAGGGTAGTGCTCAAGAATAGAGAAGGAGATTTGATGATGCTTGATGCCAAAACATTCCATAAAAAAGACACGCAAGAATTGGAACTAAAGAGAATAGAACCCTACCACAGTGTTAGAAATGTGGGTCGTGCCTCTTACCAGTCGGATCTTCCACCTAAGTTCAGAATCTTTGCTGCTTTCCATAAAAGCAAGTTGACACGGTTTGAGGGTTCTCCTCTTGAGACACCAGTGTCATACCTTTTGGATGGGGCACTGTAGTGAAAATTAGAGGAGATCATGGCCTCTTGTCATTTTAAAGAAGGCAGGAATAAGTGGTATCCTGGAAGGGTTTTGATGTCGCAGAGAATAGAAGAGTTTTCAGCTTGTGATTGCACTCATGCTCAGGACTTAGTTGCCTCTTTCCATAAGTACTCATTATGATGGCTCTGGTCTCAAGTCCACCTCCTTCAATTGCACCCAAGAAATTACCCCCATCCCATATAAAATTTTTCTTTTTCCAACACCCCTATAGGAGGGGTGGTGTCTCAAAAAACGGAGGTTAATATCAATTCTCATGATATATTTCTGGTAAAAATAGAGGAGTAGAGAGGAAGTAAGGAAGTCTAAAGGGGTCAAGTTGTCCACCCTCCCTAATCTCAGATATACTTTGGATCAATGATGGATTAAGGACAATCAGGCTAGGTTAATCCCAAGAAATTGCGTGATGAGATTCTCACTGTTGCATCAACAGAGTTGAATATCATCTGATATACTTTAAACAAGGATGGTTGATTATATATCTTTGAATAATGTTCAATTCATTCTCAAAATAGTATTACTAAAAAAGATAACATTGGCTTTTTTTGAAGACTTGAGTTTACGCATAATTGAGTAATGGTCTAATATCAATGATAGTCTCTTGCTATTGGCAAAAAAATTGTCTCAAAGCCCCAAAAATGATCAAGGTCTATCACCCAATTTTTCTTATAAAAGTTTTTGTATGACCAATCTCTCTGTTGGTCATCTCTACTAAATTTAGATAAAGCTATTATCATACTATTTAATTATCAGATATTACTCTTTGCTTGCTTCCAGCTTATCAGGTTTCTATACTTAATTCAGAGGATTAGGAGGTCTCAAATATGTTAAATTAGTGTAGCGGTCCAGGAAGATGAAGAAGATTTTGTCAATCATACTAATATAAGGATTAAAACGATTCATTAGTTATAGAGTGAGTTGGGACACGTCGCTAAGAAGACCTCAATTATTCCCTATGATCAGGATTTTCCAAGTCATCTCAGTTTTACTTTACAGTTGAGGCCTTCATTATTCTCCATCTGCTATAACCTCATGACTGCATTAATTAGAGTCATCCTTTTTGTGGCGCTGGAAGCTAAGGGGTCAATCCAGAAGGCGTCTCCATAAGTTCCTGTGCGTGATTATTCTTAATTATATTTCCCAAGCGCGACTTTGATGGCAGGTTTTGATCAAGTGGGATTGATAGTTTTCTCAACGTTATTCAATTCTGGAGGTGGAATTTCAACTTTTATTATCTCTAATCCTGACAATGCCTCCCTCAAGTTCCTGTCAGAGAAGAACATATGGCCGTAGGAATTGGCCATGCACTTGGTTGACCACTGTCCCTTGGGTAACATCAGCAATGGAGTACTCAGAAATCACCTTATGTATGCCATGTTAGTGCCATGACCAGAGGATGTTGAGTTTGTTCTATCGACCTCCAGGTCAAAAGTGATAGAATAGGACCAGGTATCCAAGTTAAAAAGTTAGCAAGGAGGGTTGGTTAGCGTTGAAGTGGAACATCTCCTTGGTGGTAGTTGAGATAATGCCTTGTGTATCAAGGGCTTGAAGTCATATAATATTATCTGCTAGGGTCCTAATTAGTTTGAAATCTTAGGTCCCGAGGAATCCAGTAAGAATTGCAATTTACTTGGAAGCTGTGGATATGTTCATATAAGGCTTTGAAAAAGGACATAGTGATTATTTGATGGTAACTTATACAATAAGACATTAGTGCGCTTGGCAGATAGTGGTTCCAGCGCATAAGATTGGAGACGTCCATCTTTTGCAAGTTAAAAACTAGGGTCCCATTAGCGCATTCTACTTACTCATTAATAGATGGATTATATGGGGTTTTAAAACTGATTAGTACTACATAGTATAGTTGGTTCATGGACTACCTGTGAATTGAAGTTAAGTCCATTGTCTGAAATTAAAGTCTGAGGACATCTGTGCTTAGTGAAATGGATTTAAAGAGAAATAAGGCTGTTGCCTTTGCAGTTGTAGCCTGAATGGAGATCACATCGATCTATTTGGCTGAATAATCTACATCTAATAGGATATACTTAAGACTATGCAAACCGGTGGGCAACGGGACCATCACATCAATACTAAAAACTTTGAAGGGGCTCAACAAATCCACCACTTTATGTTGATACTGTGGGTGGCCTGATCCTGTGTACAATAAGTTAAACAGGCATCTAAAACATCTTGGATATTAGCGACCATCAAATACCAATAACAGCGTTTTTTCAATCACTCATGAGTCTTCTTCACCGCTCTGTGTCCCCCAAACTTGAATGTCCCTCAAGGATGACGTTGGTATGGGAAGAATGGCATATATATATAGGGGAGCCACTTTATTTCATCTTTTTTGTAAAGAATCCACTCTTTAATCTGAATGCAATTGGTCATGTAACGCAACTCATCTTGAGTCTCAGAGGTCTCTAGTTCCCACCTTTTGGGCTTTCCTATCAAATTATACAATTAGTCCTCTTCAGGCGTTAAGATGGCTAACGCCAGCATCCTCAATATCCACAAGCATTTTTATTGGTCATCCCCAAGTGATGAATAATGCATTAGATATAATCATGCAATTGTAGTACCCATCTCACTAATCATCCATCAGGGTACTTCATTTGTTGTAACCATTGGAACAAGGCATGATCAGTGATGACCATAAAGTGAATTCATTCAGGTATTGGTGAAAGTGTTGAATTTTCAGTATCAAAGTTAGGCATTTGCATTCAGTAACACTATAGTTTCTTTTGGCCTTGCTCAAAGCTTTTCTGTAGTATGCCACAGGATGGCTAACTTGGTTTTCATAGCGCTGCACTAATATAGCCCTAACTTCCACATTGCTGGTGTCAGTGAAAAACAAGAATGGCCAATTGAACCAAGAATGAACTAGGTTAGGCTTTGTACAGAGGGCGGTTAACAACATATTAAAATCCTGTTGTTGCCCAGAGCCATTTAGAAGGATATCTTTCTGCATAAGATAGATATGAGGTTTGGTTGGGTCATCACCCTGAGAATAAACTACAATTATAACCAATTATATCTAAGAATACTTGGATATCCCTGAGGCTCTAATGGTTTGACATCCTCTCAATTGATACAGTTCTTGTAAGGAATAGTTTGGATTCCTCGCTTTAAGACCTTGTGCTAAAGAAACTTTATCTCAGATTTAAATAAATAACATGTTATGAGCTTAAGCTTGATAAAAGCTTTTTGGAGACGATTAAAGACTTCCCAGAGGTGCTTCACATAGCCTTTGAAGAATCTTGAAAATACAATAATTTTGTTGAGGTAGACAAGAACACACTACAGTTTTAAGTCTCCCAGAATACCATCCATGGCAAGTTGGAACATGGCGGGTGCATCACAGAGACCTTTGGGCATCCTGGTTGGCTCAAATAGTCCTTCATTAGCAATCAGCGTGCACTTTGCTTGATACTTGGGTGCAACTCTACTTGCCAATGTCCACTGTCAAATCCCTTGCAGAAAAATATTGGGACAAAAAAATCAAGCGGAGAGAGCCATCTTCTGGGGAAATGAATAGCTATCCTTTTGTTATAGAGTTGATCTTTTACTAGTCCATCACCCCCTATGGCTACCATCTTTGTTCTAAATTAGAAAGAGAGAAGATACCCAAAGGCTATAAGAAGGCACCAGCAATCCAGCTACAATATTGCTTGAGCTCAACAGCCATCTGAGCTTCTTTGATCTTGCTCTTTCTTTAGGGACAGGATTAGATAGGCTTAGCATCTCCAATATCAACATGATGTAATAGCCATTTTTTTGAAGCTATAAGTGGAGGTTGAGAAAAATCAAAGTATTTTAACTAACTTCTCAGCTTGGCTTTATTGTTCACTGGTTAACTCGCGCCCAATAAGCAGTATATATAGAGGCTACTGAAGGAGGAGATTCTAGCTTAAAACCTGTAGACTCCCAAAGTTACTCACATTGTCAATTGTTCCTACAGGCAGTAAGTAAAAATAGGCAGTTGTAGTATTGGGACCCACTTTCCTAGATTTATTGGTTTGTTTTGCCAACAACACCAATATAGACCCAGCATAAGTGGGATCCAAAAATTCTGGGGCAGGCCAGGACTTCTTTATGGATGGGTTTTCCACGCCTCATATTTCTAGTAAGTGTCCTAGCGGGATACTGATATTTACCATGGTGTCAATAATGACCTAAGATTTGGCAGTATAGTAGTCTATTTTGGTAAATATATATACAAGCACTCCTGTCTGTTTACTGCAGGAAAAGGGTATCTGCTCCCAAAAGCTCCTTAAATGGTATTTGATTTTATCAATCAAAATTTTCATTCTCCAAGAGGCAGGCCTGATTTGACTTCTGACTTGGAATCTCAAGAGGTCTCAAAAATAAGTGGAACCCTTTGTCCCAATAGGTATAAAAATCCACCATCATAAATTTACAATGGCAAAGTTGTGGTGGAGAAAATAAATCATAGGGAGGAGGTCATAACTTAGGGTATTTAGAGAAACTGCTGAAGTATTCAGTGACAACTTGCTAAAATAGATAGTCACAAGGATTAGGCCCCAATGGACTGATTACATTGTGGTCCTTCTCTACCATACCCCATATAGTGGGATAAATCAGGAGCTATCTTAAATCATTTCATTAATTTTGTTAAGATAACATTCACAAGGGAGCCACTTACAATATAAAATGAACAGGAACCTTAGGAACTCATATAACAACTCATGTTACCAAGAACCCAAATTGAGGGGACGAGGTAAAAACATAAAAGATTCATCAGAAGTATAATAAGCATCATTGAGCTCTTTATTGACAACTAGTACAAATTATATACCTAGGTACAGCAGTACTGGACTTTTCAGGTGTTGTCAATGATCCTTGAGGCGGTACAGGAATGACAGCATGGATCGCCTCAGCCTTCATTCTAAATGTCCTTTTCTCGGCTCCTCAGCAAGACTCTTCCATCAGTTCTTGGCGTTATTGCGAAATCCATTACAATAATTTCATTGGTGTTTTGGATTCTTATGATTCTCAACAACGTGAATATGAAGCTCACAATGGGATGCTGAGGAAAAGGTTTTCTGACTCATTGTAAAAGCTTAATCTCATTAAAAGCTTCTTTGATTTCTTGGATAGAGTAAAGTTACTCTTGCACCCAATCATATGTAGTTGGAGCTCGTGATAAGATCACAAGGCATAGATAAAGCATATATAGCGTTATCCAGCATGATTAACTTTGTGGTAACCAAATGCCTGCTTGAGCATAGAACTTGCTGGATAATTCCATGGGAAAGTTTTCTTTTTATCATAAAGATAGCCATTAACGCCTGCTTCTAATTTTCTAATGGTCTAGTTACTACCAGACTTCTGAAATAAGGTGGTATTTACTTTCTTTCAGGTTTGTTTCTCTTAAATGAGAATAATATTCTCACGGGCCATGTTGTTCAAATTAGAGTGAATATGCTTCACTTTCTGATGGTCCATGGCTTGCTTCATAGAGCTCTCATAATCATACAAATAAAAGGATATTCTTTGACTCAAAGTAAATCTTTCTATGAAGGTAGGTTTAAATTAGTCACCTTTAGGGTAGAGAGACTATTGATGTCAGGTACAGGTGCAGGATTGAGAAATCTCAGTTTCTGCATAGTCCTGAGGTGCCTGCAGATCCAATTTTCATCACGATCCTTTCAAGTCCTCTTGAACTTTATCCCAGTGGTTGTTTAGAGAAATTAAGAAGCCTTGAGAGCTTCTTGGTCTTTCAGAGCTTATATTTTGAAGATTGGAATAGAAGCTGGCTTTTGTAAATTTTTTAAGTGGGTCCTAAACCATGGCAGATTGCTCAAGTTGAAAGATACACTTGTCATTGGGTTTAGAAAACGTGCTGGAATTGTCCATCTTATATGTAGGGTAATAAGCAAGACTTTAGGACAAAATGTGGTTCAACAAGGAGGATTTTGCATTTTTGAGTTGCAACTATTATCTGATCTTTCAGGGCTGCAAATGCAGCTTGGACACCTTATTACCATAATTTCTTGGAAGATTGGGGTTTAGAACTAAAGAATCAGATAACCCTTAGGATCCACAGGAACCTTCTAGCCCACTGGGACCTTCAGGTCCTTTAAGCCCTCTAGGACTCTCAGTCCCAGTGGTGCTATAGTGCAAAGCTAATTCTTGATATTGGTGTTGTAGCAACTGGAGAAGGTCCTCAATTTGGTTAATGCATTGACTCCAGTAGGATTTGAGGATTAGCATATTTTGGAGAAGTTGGTCCCCCAAGGTAACTGGAGATCTCATCATCAAGCATAGCAAGCTGGCTCTGAGATTCATACTAAATTGAAAAATTGTCCACAATGGCCTCCTAGTTGTTACAGGCAAATGAGGAGGCTACATGTAGAAATTGACAATATTTAAGTATAGGGTTTGGGTAAGTCCTTCTGTTGAGATACTTTAAGGTGATGTAGTCCTACCACTTGTAGGATATGATGTATGTATTAATGAACAAAAACTCCAGAGATAACGTTTAGTTCTATGGGCCAGTTCTTCTGATACAATAAAACCAAGGAATATAAACCTCATTTTGTAAAAGGTACATATGTTGTTCAGGAACATTTGAAATGGCCTCCTAAAAAGTATATACCACTCAGTAACTGCTGAATAAATTCATCAATGTTTTATGATGAAATTGTTACTTAACTTAATTAATAAAGGGTAGAATGAACTAAAAAGTGTCCAAAATTCCAAGCTCTCAAGCTGCAAAGGATTCACTTTGTATTGAGACGTGTTAATCCCTTGGGTTACACTTCTCAACCAATCAGCGGACTGATTTTCATGGTTCAAATTGTTCTCCATTACGTGTGATAGACTTTTCAATGTATATATTGGAAAGTCCCCTGTAGTGAGCACCACTTATGTCAGCTTATTAGTTCTCTAGACTGTAAGATGAGGTTCTAATGGGTCTCAAAGCTGTTAAATTAATGTAGCAGTACAAGAAGATGAAGAAGATTTTGTTAATCAGAATAATATAGATTAAATCAATTCATTATATATAGATTTAGTTGGGACACGTCACTGATAAGACCTCAATGGTATCCTATGATCAGGATCTTCCAAGTCATCTCAGATTTACTTCCCAGTTGAGGCCTTTATTGTTCTCCATCTGCTATGTCCTCATTACTGCATTGCCTGGAGTCATCCTTTTTGTGGCTCAGAAGCTGATGGACAAATCCAAAAGGTGTCTTCATTGTTTCCTGCGCACATGATAATTCCTGGATGAATTTCCCAAGTTTGCCTTCAAAGTCAGGTTCTTATTGAGAGGATTTGATAGTTTGCTCATCATAGCTCATTTTTTGGGAGCAGGAATATTTTTTAGCACTAGTGGTGCCCAACCCAAAAGGGGGAGCCACCAAACATTGTTATTTGCAAATGAGCCAAATAAAGGGATTATTAGAAATAAAAATTTAATATAGCCCCTAAGTTATCAGCCTAAGAAGACATATCAGAAGGTTAGGAAGCTTTTAGGAAACTTTTGTCTGGCGCCCGCTTTAGCTGGAGGACCATGGCAGATAGCATAGGGGTTGGGGCATCAGCGACATGTGGCATAAGGAGGTATAATTGTGGGTTTTCTTTATTAATGAGGCCGGCAGTGTCCATCGCCTCAATGTATTGAGCAAGTTGATGCTCAGAGAAAGTGATGAGAGCAGGCACACATGTGAAAGACTTAATGCGCTGGAAGATTTGGGGATAATTGGTGTCAAACAGAGAAGTTTTTGCTGCATTAATGCAAGCACGGCTTGCTCTAAAAGCAACTTCTTTAATTTGATATTTCACAATTGGGAGCAGGAATCTTGATTTAAAATAATTATCCCATTTTGACACCGGCTTAGCCATTCAATTCCTTAGGTAGGTATCCCATTTTATGATTTTGGGTCATGAAGATGTTATCACTGTTCATGGTGGGTTTTATTTAGTATATTTGATAGTTAGTTCCTTGTGGAGTGGGTGTAAATCTTTCATTCTTACTTTGGATATAGAAGAGTTATAGACGCTCTCCTTATAGTTGATTCCAATAGCTTGGAGAAGGTCTTGACATAATGCAGGGCTGGACTTGCATAGGTCTCTGAGGGGTACCATAATAATTGTATTTTCCAAGATCTTTGTAGTTAAGATCACTTTGGGTTGGTATGACGCCAGATTGGATCTGTCATGGCGAGTTGCTGTGGTATGCAAAACTTTGTGAAAGTTGCTTTCTTTACTACCAGATGAGTTTCTGTTCAAACTACTGCTGTATTGCTCAGATTGTGTTGGGGCTGTAGAGCTTCCATGGCCTGCTTGCAAAATCTGGTAAGAGAAGGGGACTGTTGTTATGTTTTCTTCTTGGCTCATCATATTCTTATAGAGTGATACCGTGTGGTTCAACTTCTTTTTCTTTTGTTCAGTAGTTCAATTTTAATTCGCTTTGTTGTTCATAATAATTACTGCTGTTGGCTAATTCTTCTTTTTTGTGTTTTTCAGTGGCATACATCTCTGCCAGAAGGCTTTTTTACCTGTTCTGCTTCTTAGTGCATCGATCAATACTGTATCTGATGGAGGACAGCTTAGACTGTACTTGTAGAAGATCAGCATATGAGTACTGGAAGTACATTGGCCTCAGATATTTGGTCCCATGTAGGTGTGGGATAAGGGTGTGTTCAAATTCAAAAGTTTCTAGGTTTGCTTGTGCTATTTCCACCTGAATTTCAACAATCCTTCTTCAGGAGAAATGATACTCTCAACTGCTTGATTACCCATCTTAGGGGTATTTTATTACTTAAATGTAAAATATAAATTTTTTGAAAAATACTAACAAGTAAGATTTTTTAAATTATTGCGGGGAAGGCCGACCATGGGACGGACACTTCCAAATATGACTCAGGAAAGACAAACTTAGTACCAGGGGAGGCACCCCAGAGAAGCGATGCTATCTCTTGTTGCCGGCGGGAACGCCACTTATGGGGAGGGGGAGGGGACGTGTGAAAGGGCCGTAGCCACTATTGAGCACGTGTGGAGGAAGGGGTCTGATTTGATGAACCAGACTGGGAACCAGGAGGAGACCAGCTGTCTGTGATGCGGTGGGAGGTATCCAAACATCCATGCTTAAAGTGGTCCACCAAATGAGACCAGAATCTGTGGACAGTTTCTGGGAGGGTGGGGGTGGAGCCTGCGATGGCATCTAAGACAATCGTGTGGATGGTCCACATGGCGATTGCAACCGCCAGAGCACGGAGGGAGGGTGGAAGGGAGGAGGCCATTGATAGAGAAAACATATCTCTTGACAGACTGAAGGGATGCGTTTGATCCTGGCCCAGCAGACGTTGAACTTTGCGCCATATCACTTTAGAGGTGGGGCACTTCTCCAGGCGGTGAAACAGCGTTCCATACTGGCATCACACGACACAGGATGAGTGTAAAGCGTTAGAGCGCTCAGCTGTATGATACACCCACCTCAGGCAGCGCCACACATGGGAGCAGACTTGAGGCTGCAACAGAGGATGGTGTGCGTATTTCCAGATAGTTTTTGGGTCTCAGTGGAATAAGGGATGTCCATCATGTCCAGGTAGTCCACCCTGGATAGGACATGGGGCTGAATGGGGATCACGCCATCATGGATGGGTAGCCCCTGTACCTCTTGTGTGAACTGAGGAGAGGGGCAGCCTCTTCAGGTTGTATGTCCGCTAATGCGAATTATCCACTCTGCGCTTCTCATGGAGAGTAGGATTCGTTTGTAGTGGGTTTTAGTCCCATGAGGACCTGTGGCCGATGTGTGTGATGCGAGATATTTCATCAGGGAGTGGGTGTTTGATGGATTGTTGAGGCCCAAGGCTCAGGAGAAGTTGGAGCAGGCCGCGTGGGACCAGTGCTGGGATGGGAGTGTAGGAGCAGTGACAGCCGCGATCCATGTGCCCAGGATCTTGGCAGCATGGGCTTTGAAGTTAAGCAGGCCCATGCCACCTTGATGATGAGGGCCAAACATGGCCTCTAGCCGTACTGGTGGAGGGCGGCCTGACCAAAGCCATCCTTGCAGCAAGGCATACAGGGATTTGAAAAAGCTTGGGAAGAAGGGGATGGCGTGGGCTCCGAACCAGACTTTGGATGGGAGCATAGAGTTGGCTAGAATAACGCTGCCAGTGAGGGTAGTAGAGTGGGCTCTGAGAGAGGCGATTCACTTCGTCACGTTGTCCAGTATATGGCACTCCATTACTGCTGATGCGTATCCGCCTGCCTCCATCCACACACCCAGATGGCGCACCAGTCCTATGGTAGGACGTGGCACGAAGGGGAGCACCAGTGGAGTGGTGTGTGTTGAGTAGTAAGGCGTGGGCGTGGGCGAGCAGATGGGCCAGGTTAGGAACTAATTGCTGGGGCCCAGCAGTTCTGAAACCGACCAAGGAGGATGATTTCAGTTTTGGAGGCGTTCAGTGTCACGTTGCTTACCTAGGAATATTCCTGGATGAGGGCTTCAAGCGCGCGTGCATCTTTATTAGAAACCCCCACCATGCAGTCATCTGCAAATGCCATCATCTTGACTGGGGTTTGGCCTGGCACATGGACCCCAGTGAGTTGGGCATTCACATTTCGCAGTAGTGGGTCAAGGCTGAAGTTGTATAAGAGTGGGCTGAGGGGGTCCCCTTGTCGCAAGCCCCTTTGAGGGCGGACTACTTCAGTTAGGAAGCCTGGGCCACGCACTGCCATTGTTGCAGATTCCGTGAGCAGCATCACCCAGTTGATGAAGCGGGGGGTAGGCGGAATTGATGGAGGCAGGCCCTTAGGTATTCCCAGTTTACTCTATCATAGGCCTTTTGTTGGTCCAAGAATACCAGTGCTCCTGAAGATGTGGACTGACATGCAATAGCCACGGAGTGCACGTTATTCCAAATTGACCTTCTGGGGATGAAACCGAATTGTTCTGGGGAGATGGTGGCAGATGCTACAGTCCCTAAACAGTTAGCCATGATTTTTGTTAAAATTTTGGTGTCTGTGTTTGTTAGAGAAATGGGGCGCCAGTTGGCTAAGTTAAGCTTATCCCCTTTCTTGTAGAGTGTGACAGTAAAGGCCTCATGTCCTCCTGGTAGGAGGCGCATTTCCAACAGGCTTTGGTTAAGTGAAGCGAGCAGCAATGGGGATATATATTTGAAATATTTTTTGTAGAACTCATATGGAATGCCATCTGCGCCTGGGCATTTTTGGTTTGGCGCACCACAAATGGCTGTCCATAATTCGTTTGGAGTAATTAAATTCGTTATTTCTGGGTATCAGAAAATGGTGCAGATATGAGCTCAGTTGAGAAATTCCGCCACTTCGGCCAACTATATAGGTTCAGCTCAGTATAACTCGGAGTAATATTTTTGCATTTCGATTGCCACTTCAGCCAGTGTGTCTGCAATGGAATTATCTGATCTTTGTACCTGTGTGCAGGCCATGCTCTGGCGTGGTGCAAAAAAATTTTTAGAGAAATATGCGGTGCACTTGTCACCTTTAGTGATGCGTGTGGCCCTGTATTGGACACAAACCCGATGTTTGTGTTGTCTTTCAAGTGCGTTGAGGTGGGCAGCTGCCTCTGCCCACTTCTGGCCCCATGCAGGGCTGTATCCTGTATATGAAATGTTGGACTCCAAGTGGGCCAATTCCGCCAGAGCGCGCGAGATAACCGCTGATGTGGCTTATGAGCGTCTGGAGGAGAGATGGCTATAGTGGCGGATGGTGTCCTCTTTGAAAGTTGCCCATGTGAAAATGAGGTCCGCACAAAATGGTGCAAAAAACTTTTTTGCCAAAGTTGCCTCTTCCACCCATGTGGAAAATCCTGGCGACGCGAGCTCAGGGGGGCAGATTTTTCACCAATGTGGGGCCTTAGCAACTGTGACTGGTAGGTGGTAGGTTATCAAGACCAGTCGGTGGTCAGAGAATTCCATTTTTGTTGTTTTGAGGTGGGAGATGTGGGGTTGGAATTTTGCTGGCGTTAGAATAAGGTCAATGCGGGTCATGGACCTTAATTGGCCGTTGTGGACATGGGGATGTGTCATGTTTTTGAGCAGTGGGGCATGTCGCAGCAGTGCATCCATTAACCCAAGGGTGGCCTTTAGAACGCGTAGTTCTACATGACCCTGTGGGGCATGGGGTGAGGAAGGCCTCCGGTCCATTGGTGAGGTTAGCCAACAGTTCATGTCGCCGACTAGGAAAGAATCAGGGGGTAGTGGGAGGGATTTGACCAACGAGAAAAATTCACAATGCTCGTGTACACCATTTGGGGCATAGATGTTGATGATTGCATGCACTGCATTGGCTAAAGAGAAGGTGATGATGAGCACTCAGCCATTTAGGAATGTTTCTGAGGATATGCATTTGAAAAAATTATTTTTCTGAATTAGCACCCCACAGTGCTTCGACCAAAAGGATAGTGATGGGAGGAGCATTGTTTTCCAAGCTTCCTCAGAACCTCGTAGACAGTGGGACTCCTGAATGGCCAGGATATCCACGGGTAAATTGTGTTGTAAAAAACTCAGTTTCCTAGCCCAGGATGGGGAGGCCTTGAGTCCGGCGATATTCAACATCCCTAGAGTGAAGATTTCCCCCATCGCACCTTAGGTGCAAGGGGGTAGGCCCCCAGGCCCACCAGCCTCTTCTAGGTCCCCACGGGATTTCACAGCAGCATGGGTGTTAGCAGCAACGCTATTGGAGTTTTGTTGATTTTTGCAGAAAGAGTCACGTTGGCTTTGGCCTTTGCTTTTTGTTTTCCCGACGTCGGACAAATTTTTTGCGGTGCGGATGAGTTTGGTGCACCATCGAGCAGGTCAAAAAAAATTATCAGTTGGGATAGGTCCCAAGTTGGTTTTGACTGGAGCTTGGGTGCAACGATTGGGTGAGATCGAATCTCCCATCAGATCCTCAGATTGAGTGGCCCACTTGGCATGGGCTTCCCAATATGATTGGATGATGGATTCCTGAGTTGCTTCTGCCGCGAAGGTCTCCATGTCCTCCTGGCGTTGTGAGTGTGGGATAGCAGTGGTGGCCTTGGCCGCTTCCTTGGCCACAGCCCTATGGGCCTGCTTGGCCTTCTTCCGCTCCTGCGGGAGATAGGCTTTACCAATAGGTAGCAGCCTTATGCTCCCCACGGGAAAGCCTCCTTGGTGCTTGCGGTTGGTTTTTAGTGCGCCTCTCCACTGGCCATGGCCGCTGAGGGGTGCTCTTGGAATGTGACGCCCTCCTTGATGGTGCATGAATGTGCCTTATGGCCAAACGCATCACAGTGGGTGCAAATGGGGGGCGCGCTGTCCACAGTCACCTGGAACGGGTGGGTGGTATGCCCTGCGATATCAATAAAAGTGGAGTGTGGGATCTGGGTTAGGTCCTTTGCGATCTCCTCAGTTGGGGTCAGAACTGCGATGGCTTTGCCGGTGCACAGGTGTGGCATCAGCATGAAGCGTTGCATTTCAAAAGATTGTATTTTGCCATATACGGCGAGACCATCTTTCAGGTGTTGTTCCAAAATGTCACGTTTTACTGTAGTAGGCAAAAAGTCAAACGTGAGGAAAATTTGGTTTGATTTTGTCCATCTGGTGCGTTTGGTTTCAACGACCCATTGCCCTTTGGGGAGGTCAGCCACTATGCGCACCGCTGCAGCCTCATCTGCTGCTTTTTTGCTTTTGAAACCTAGGTCCAGCCAACTGCATGACATGGAGTGAGGTGCAACGTACACCGCAGTCAGGAAAACTTTGTGTACATCTTCACAAAATTTTTCCCATAAGGCTATTTTTGGATGTCCAGATACACACGGACTCTGAATTCCACCAACAAAAGTGGTTGGAAGTGTGGCGTGTTAATGTACTGGTTGCATCGTGCTTACCACATGAGTATCTTCAGGGAAATTGTGACCGCCGGTTTTTTAAGATTTTTGTCTATTCCACCGGATTCTCCAGGGCGTTTTTGAATGTTAGAGGCCGCGGGCCTTCCACCTGCTCCTCTTACCTTGCTTGCCCAACTGCTCCCTGACATGGGCGCAGACTAATCTCCTCTGTGAGATTATCAAACTAGATTCAGTCTTGAATTGAATAGGTTGCAATAGTGATTGCAACGAGAAAGAAAAGTCAACAAGTAAGATTTTATAATATACTTTTTCTATTGGCGGCGAGGGGGTAAAAAAACCCTCTAATATCTCAATGCTTGGTATTTAAATGTATTGAGGCTCAAAGTGGGGGGTACAAAATTCAGATTAGGATAAAAATAGCCAAATTAGGAGTTTGAGGTTCAAACCTATTGGAGCTCTCAAACTTCGCCTTGCTTTAATAGAATGGCCAGTGGACAGTCATTAACTGTTAGAATAACCCTGTTGTGCAAAGATCTAATATATTTTACCCAGTAAGATGTTGGGACCTCAGAATGATGTCCCTGATTCTGCTGCAGGTTTGGCACAATCTGACTTCCACAATGGAGTATTTTGACTGAGGTGAGTGAATAAAATTATTATCCCAATTGGAAGGATTCCACCAAGAATCAACCAGGGTTTTTGTGAAAAAAATTTCTAAAAATACTCTTCTCACAATATTGGATTTGTAATTGTCTGAATTCACCCCCTTCAAGAGTGTTAAGGGGTTAATAAATTCATAAGAACCAGCCATGAAACCAGTTATTGGTAACCCCGGTAGCAGAGGGATTTGATGGAGTACTCATCCCCTCAAATATAAGTGATGAAAAAAGGCCTTCCCAAATAGACCCAAGCTTCTCACTTCTAGGAGTAACATGGTTGTGGTATTATAGCACCAAGTATGATACTTGGAAGGAAGAGGGACCCAGACCTCATTAGCTGTATCAGGATTCCTACCCAAATGGCGGATCAGATGCTTCAGATGATGGTAATTGATCCAAATCCGACCAGAAAGCCCAAACTTCTGTTGAGGATAATCCTAAACAAAAGTTAACAATTTTTGAAGTCAGTGCGCAACCCCAAATGATATGGTCAAATCATGCTTTCTTGAAGCTACCCAGCTTTGGGGTTCAAACCCAAGCCATGAGACAAGCACAAGAAATTCAACCGAGATATTGGACTGTCCCTGGATCCCCAATTCATCCATTTTAGATCTAGGCTTGGGCTGCTTAGATCTTCCTCAAGAACTCCTTCCTAATTACCCTTATATAGCTGGTATTAAGCTAATAAACTGGACGCCTTACTCTCTTTTTGCCTATTGTGAGTTTAAATTAGGTATATATTTATTTGGAATTGCCTATATAGACAAAGTATCTGGAAAAAGACTTCTTGACCAAGAGAAGCAGATACAGGTAATCCAACACCCTGAAACTTTAGGTCCCCTGGCCCAAAAACACTAAGTGTTTCATGATAACACCCAACAATCCTGACAAAGCTGGTGCTCCCTGCCAGGTACACCCTGATTTTATGGTGAAATACAATAATTAAAAACCTAACTATAAAAAATAACAATCCAGCGTCCAATCTCATTTTAGATCAGGAACTCCTTAAACTCTTGGTTGTTTTTCCCGCTATGATGCATGGGATGGAAAAACAAATTCTCACCCTTGAGCAACACCAACTCAAACTTTGAGATGTGGCTAGTGAGCTCAAAAGCAAAATTTGGCAGTTATTCCCTCTTGTTGCCACCAAATTGGCCCTTCATGCCGCCCACAATCGGGTAGGCTCAATAAAAGAGGATATCAACGCCTTAAAAAGAAAGTGGACGCCCTCCATCATTACAAAACGTCCAGCAATAAAAGTTCCCCTTTAGGTGAAAATGGTCCCCTATGCCAATAAACGTTGTCCAACCATTAACTCCTCCCTATGGCATGTTCAAACCGTCGTTCAAAGAGAAGTACGTCCCAAGGCGAAGGAAGTATCTTCTCCTTCTTATTTAGTTATGAAAATGCTATGGAAGAAGCCACTGACACCCAGCGACTTAATCACTTGACTAACTGTCTTAGCTGTATGGCTCAAGACATTATAACCTCCCATCTGATGCATTGCCATACTTGAACTGATGATAAGACTGCCTTTTTTCAGGAATTTGGGCGAGACTTAACCTTAACCAACCAAAAACAGACTTTTATGGGTATCAGCCTTAATTGGGGTAAACTATCATTAAATTCGCCCTCCATTTTTGCCTCAAAACAAACTCTGGTTGCAGGTAATTGTCTTATGTTAGACAATGCCATCACCACTGCGTTTTTGCATTTAAAAATATTCCTAATATCTTACTTTATCTTAAAGAAGTGAATTCTAACTCAACGTCTCTCCTCCATATTAAAGAGGCTGTATTGAAAAATCTAATTGAACTACATATACCGTTGGCCCATCTCGTTTTTAACACCAATAATCCCCAGTCCCAAGTATTGGCCATTACACCCCCAATTCACCTACACCTGAATTATACTGCACTCATTTCAGAAGAAACAACCACACTGTAGCTGACTGCCGCATCCTTCAACGTAAGTCAGCAAAAAATCAGTCAGTATAGGGTAAGAGGCTCACTATCTGACGGAATATAAGTGCCTCAAGACTCTTGTTCTAGTTCTAGCTGTATACCAGTACTTATGGTTGTTTCATGTTAGCTGCCCCGTCAGAAGTTGAAGTCCCTCTGTCTATTCAAGGAAATAAAAACCTCCAGATTTCTTACTTCTATGTTAGCCAGCTACCCAAACATATTTTGGTGAACAATTCTTCTATATAAAGCTAAGCCTTGGCAGATAAAACTTTTAAATGCATTGAACAACCCCAAGCTTGGCCACAACAGAATCCTCCGCTTGCTTCACTACAAATCCTTAATGACAGTCTACTAACTATCAACACCCAAATTTGGATCTTCAGTGGTTTATGTTGAAGTAGTAGACCATAAGGTTAAAGTTCTGGCGATAATTGACACTGGTTTTCCAGTTAACGTTATTTCCTCCTGGCTTATCCAAAAGATAAATATGGCTCCAGACTTAATTCATGGAGCTGAATATGGGATGGCAGGTAGTTAGTCTTTTATGGCAATAGGAGCCTATTCTGCCTAACTTTAATTAAGGAAACTTTTTAATTACTGCCCCTGCCCTTGCATTAAAAAATTATAGAAATGAGTTGCTTATTGGGGTCCATTTGATGCGGGAATTCAATTGCATCATCAACCATAAGGAAAAGTACCTATCCCTACTAGGGTATCAATTCTGTTAATATTCAAACTCCTCATCAAAAATAAATAAGCCCCTAAAAATAGGCATGCTTCTTTGAATACCCATCCTCGCTTTGCAAAATTGAGTACCAAGTCTTAGGGGAAAAACTAAGTTACCCCAGAGGCTGTGGATGCTGAAGAGGGGATTCCTCTGTATGCCCCTCATCCTATTACAATACCCTCTGGCTCACAAGTTATTGTGGATATGGGGATCATGATTCACATCCCTCTTAACCAAGTTTTGGAGCTAAGCGGCCACCCAAACCCTTCAATCAAAGAAGCGTTGACCTTCCCTGGGATTTTGGATCCTGCATATGAGAAATCTATATCTATTCTATTAGGGAACCTAACAACTGGAACTATCCAAGTCCCTCAGTATGCCCCCATTGCTTACATAAAACCATGCCCTATCAAAATATCGCTGATGTGTGTTGTTTTGGCTCATTACAAGATTTAGGGTTTGACCCCCTACCCACCATAGCTCTGGTTATAAGTAGAATTTGTGACAATCTCACCCTTAACAAATGACAGAACGTTGAAGAACTCCTTGAGGAGTATTGTGATATAGTTTCCTCTGAACTAAGTGATTATGAAAAAATGTCTGGGGTAATTCACCAAATTAAGACTGAGTCTCACCCTCCATTCAAATCTCAGCCATACAGAAAATCTAAAGTTGAGGAAGCTCAAGTGGCCCTAGAGCTAAAGCAACTGTTGGAAGCTGGGTACTTATGCCTTCTAAAAGCCCATGGGCTTCCCCACTTCTATTAATAAGGAAGAAGGATGGTGGTCACCGTGTTGTCATGAATTATCACCATCTCAATTTAATAACCAGAAAAGACATCTATCCATTGTCTCGTATAGATAACTCCTTATGCTTGATGACAGGTTCCCACTATTTTTCAGCTATGGATCTCGCCAGCGGGTACTGGCAAGTTATTTTATCACTGGAGGATCAGGAAAAATGTTCCCTCATCTCAAGTGAAGGATTGGTCAAGCCTACTCAAATGCCGCATTGATTATGTAACACCCCTGCTACCTTCCAATGCGCCATGGACGGACTTTTAGCTGATTTATAACATTCTTGTGTGTTGGTTTATCTTGATGTAAAAATTTACTTTGGTGGTTGTTATCAGCAAGCAACCCAGTAACCTTTTTACTGCACAGGTTTGGTTTCCTCGTGCACTTCATCACGTTGTATAGTAGAATGAATTAATAATTGATAATAGTATGGAGATTATTATCCATAGTTGAGTATGATTATATCTTGGCTCAACGCTCAGCCAGTATTCTCAATTAAATACTCATGATGTACTCATAGGGATTTGTTCCCTATGCTCTTGTCCACCTGATCTTCGTTGAGATACCCTGGTGACAGTCTCTTTGATCCAACACACAGTCAGCAGCTATCCCCAATTGTGGCTCCTTCTTCTATAGATCCCCTCTTGGATCATTACTCTTTTTCTAAGAGTCTTCCAATTATTGCGCTCTGCAATAATATCCTTGAGACAGAACTACACAATGGAAGCTGATGATAGTTTAACTATATACTGAATGAATAATCTTAGAACTAAATAACTCTTATTATTTAACTCTAACTATTACTGTTATCGTAAATACTGTTTTTGAATATTTAACTGTTCTTATTATAGTAAATCCTAAGGGAATTAGATAGTAGGAATTTCAGCTGTCTAACCCTTAGTTGACACCTCTTTGATGAAACAGCAGCCGTTGCTGTTGAATTACCCATCCTTTTCCATCAGCAATGGTCTTCCCCATCCTGGCTAGGTTTCCATCATTGTACATCCTTGAGACCTCAAATGGAAAGAGTCAGAAAACGTGTCCCTAACGTTTTCCTCTTGATCCAAGAGAACCAACCATATTTGGCTAGTGACCTGCTTAGGTAATGGGACTTATTACCCATTAGGGCAGGTCACTCACCATCCAATCACTTTGCTAGTTTCAGGTGGCAACACTCACCTCACAACTTACTATTCATTCCCAATCATTCGGTGATGAAACCCAACCAATCCCAATCAGTACACCTGATAGTTAATCACTATCAGATGCCCCTATTTTGTTAGCAACTCCACTCAATGAGATTTTAAGTATTCATCCAGATCGATCCCCAATGGATACAACCAGGCGAATATCCCAAAATCCCCCAAATGTAGTTACTCCAAAACTTGGGCCAACTGATTTACAATTAACTTTGCCTTGGGGATTTTCCCCTAGCAATACCAGGTAATCTAGCAGGCTGGGAATATGGGCAAAAATCCCAACACATCCCATCTTGCCTAGATTTCCAGCGAGAAAAGGACCAGGGCATGAGAACACCACTTCAGACACTTGGTTAAATACTTCATTGGTTCAAGTGGAGTACACTCATTAATACTCAACGCTGCTCAGGACGACCTTTGGCATACGGCGTTCTTCCTCTTCCTCCTCTCTACCACCTTCTCAGAGTGCAGTCCCCATGATCTACTGTCATGCCAGGATGATTGATTTACTCATGATGATATTAGTCCCAGGATCCGGTTTTCAGCCCATCAGGGTATATGACCCACTGTCATATTCAGGATTCTTGGTCTGTCGTCCTAAATTTCTGGATATTCTCCTCATTCTAGACAGGAGACTCTTTCCATCAATATTTGTTTTGAGACCTAATTAAGAATACTTACTTTTTATTCGCCCTTGTTATTTCTTTAATAACCTCTTGGCTCAAGTCATTCCTAATTCTTACCTTGGAGAGCTTATCTCATTAATTTTTAGATTAATATCTCCAAAATTGAAGCTTAATGGATTGTAGAGTGTATAATGTCGACTTCCATATAAAAGTCTGACATCCCCCTCTTGTTCAGCTCTTATGCCAAATATGAGTTGCAATACCAGCAGCTTCTGAACAGTTTTCTGATTAAGACCTCCGTCTCTTATAGCAGTTGAGTCAGGATGCTTGGCGGAACCTCTTCTATGGTCCTTCCAGGACTCATACATCTAGTCTGGTGCTAGAAGCTAGTCCTTCCGTCAAATTACCAGAAATGGTAACTAATCCCTCTGAAACCAGGCTGGTTATCATTTTGAATAACTCTCGGCTGCTTCTTCCTCTGCCGTTGATTCCAGAGTTGGATTTTAAAAACTCTTCTGGATTTGGCTCCTTTTACTGATGCTCCAAACATCATTGTAGATGCTCTGGAGATTATGCCAGTTTCTCTTGATCACTCGTTTCTTGCTGGGCTAGACCTTCTACCTGAGTTCCTCTTCTGACTCAGTCAATATTACAAACCTGATGTTTTGGTCTCCAAGCTCACCATTGGTAACAGCATTCACTTTGGCTCTCCTACGCTGAACTCTGGGCCCAAGCCACCAAGGCTTTGACTCTAGCGCTGAATCCCTCTGATATTGATAACATCCTGGATTAGGATACCGCCACTTATGCTCTTCACTTTGCTGGCCAAGTTCTTCAAAGTTGGTCCACAAAGCTTCTAGCCTCACCTGGGTTCCACCGTTTGTTCAGCTTTAGCTTTCAAGAAGCCCATAGTCACCGCTTGCAGGATTCAATCCACTTTCTGCATGACTATCTCTTCTCTGGTGCTTCCCATAGGTATCTTCTGCTGATGGCATTGATAGGGGGCATGATTCGCAACCCCATCAAGCATCCCTTGTTTGTTGCCAGCCACATGTCTAGTGTCCTTGATGAAGCCCATCGTCAGGCGCTAAGGACTAATCTTCCAGTCCAGTACCATATTGGGATTACTTGGGGATATTCACTGATTGCCTCTTCTTATATTGTTGCTTTCCTCCCCACTCCAGGTTTTTGCGATTGGCTTCATCTGACATCTCAATTTCCCTTCCCTAGTTGCTTTCTCTCAGGGCTTGGCATACGCTCAAAGGATGTGTTTTTGTGTAGGTCTAGCCCTCGCTAGCATCCAATTTCATATTAATTTTGACAGGCTGTTCCTTCCAACCACGATCCATTCCCCTCCCCCAAGAGGTGACTTAGGCAGAATCATCCCCATACTGAGGACAATCAATAAAAATAAAAATTATAAATTTATATCAGCTTTTTTCTCTGTGCATTTTATAATCTGTTTTTTAATATCTTTTATCAATTTTTTATCTTTATTTTTCTTTTTTCCTATGGGACTTGACCTTGTTTTGGTTCAGCAGTCCATCTTTTTATTATTCTTTCCCCCAAACTGGGACCTGGGTACTTAAACCTGCCAGTTTTCTATGGTTCAAAGGTCCTTTTTTGGACTTAACCATCTATATTGGTTCAGAGGTCCTTTTTTCAGACTTGACCTAATCATCAGGACGTGACCAACTTAACGGTTCATTGGTCCTTCAGGAACTGTTTTATTTTTTTCATTGATCCGATGTGTCATGATTTTAGCCAGATGGAATCCTCCAATGATTTAGCGTTATTTGGAATGATATGGCCAATCCCAGCGGAATGGTTTATTGACTAAATTTAGTGTTATTTAGTTTGATTGCTGGTTAGTTGCTCCAAATTTGGGTTGAGCCAAAATTAGCATTCCGCTGAGTTTGGTATTTAGGTTCAAATGGGGCCAATTGGTGGCCCCAAATTAGTAGAAGGATCACCAGTGACTAATAGCTGAGGATGATCCAATTCATCAACAGAATCAGTAGTCGATGCCAATGTCCATTTGTGGTCCATTGTGTGATTTCTGGCAGAAAGCCAATGTATTGCTTCAGACATTCGTTGCCTGTACTGATAATCCGATGTTGGCGGATCCAAAAATTATGAGTTGAGGCGGCTGGGGTTGTTTCTGGTGCCTAATTTATTATCAAGATAAGATGAGAATAGATGTCAGCGAGAGGTTGAGATATTCCAAGTCAAAGCGAGCAACTGAAGTGGTTTCTGGTGCAATTATATCAACTAGAAGGTTGAATATAAATTTGACGTTTATTTGGATTAATTATTTATATGGTTCACTGGCGACTTAAGGCTGAGGATGAACCAAAACTAATTCAGACATTGGGAAGGATGGAGCGAGAGGGTCAACGCCAGGGAAGAGAATAGAGTAGAAGAAGAAGTGTAAGATGAGAAGTGGTTGGCTGGGAGAACCAGTGGAAGAGCTGATAGGTTGGCGATGGGTGCAGTAGCCCTTTTGTAAATAGTATAAATACCTGGCACTTCCCTTTCAATAAATATCTCCCTTTGCGTATTCTACCTTTTGTTTTAAGTTTATTATTTATTTCATTGGTTGTAGTTTAGGTTAAAGGAGATCCCCAAAATGGCACAAGTGACATGCCAAGAGGTCAGCCGGCGCTGCTAGCCCTGACACCTAAGTTGAAATGGCAAGGGCTGACCAGTCTTCATACTGGTTAGCCTGCCAACTAGCAGAGCCCAAAGTCGATTTTCCAACACATTGCTTTAGATACTTAGCATGGACTCAATTCACAACTCTTCCATCTAAGAGAATCTTGATGTAGTAAACATTAGTCACTGTCTTGGCGATCACTTCAAATGGACCCAACCACAATGCATCTAGTTTGTTCTTCATCCAAAACCATGCGTATCACAATAGGCAACTCTTTTCCCTATTCAATATTCTTCTAAAGCTGGTTGGTTATTGTTGTCCGTTGATTTCGCTTATAACCTTTTCTTCAGTTTGTATTGAATTTGTCATGGAAATGGCAGAAGAAGTTTAGACCAGCCTGCCAGTTGGGATGTTTAAGCACCCAAAAAGCAAGCCAAAACGCCAGGGGCATTGCCAATCAAATGATGTTATATGGAGCTGGACATTGGGAAATGACAAATCGTTGGTGTAGGACAATGGTGAATAAGATCCTGAGAACAAACCAAATTGAGGCCACCCCTGACCCTGGGGGTTGGGCTGCATGGGGCAGAACCACAGATATGGTTTCAACAAGTTCACCAGTATACTGGGCTGGTTCAACTGGGGAGATAAGGGGGCGGATCCTTGCTTAAAGATGGTGGACATAAGGCCACAAGATCACAGTATATTTTTATCAAAAGTTTATAATGACAGTGTTAAATTGCCAGAAGTATCTAGCTCTCTGAATCCAATATACAATGGTGGGGGCCATAATGACCATGAGTACTGGTAGAGTCCATCCAGTGTATGGACCAATGGGCCACCAGGGAAAAAGCCATCGGGAATGCAGCTAGAAGGAAATTGATAAAATCAAAATTAATCTTTTCTGAAGCAAAATTTTATTGCAAAGGAAAAGGAAGAAAATTGACCAACAATTTTCTCAGTGCAATGCAACTGATTGGGTAGTGGTTGATTGATGCAGGGACAAGCTGGGATTGGGACCCTCAATTTTGACCTAACCAGTGAATTATTCGGGAATGGGGTGGATAAGTTCACTGAAAAACAACATCAAAGAATTTAGCAGCAGGCGGAGTCACTGTCAGTTTGACCTCAAATGTCTAAACTGAGGCTTGGCTACGTTTCTGACAGTTGGTGTGACAGCGTTTGACCCAACAAGCAGCAGGAATCCCCAAGGCCACCCCATGTAGGGGTGGTCCCATTTTGTTGGGAACGGTCTCAGGACGCCCAATCTGCTCATGCCCAGTAGCTGAACTATTCGTTCAGACAAAAGTGTTGCATTGGCTGCAATGCCCAATTTGCCAGAAGGGAGCTTTGAAACCTTGTCAATGGTGTCTGATGCTATTACCTGCCCACCGGGGATGATCCCCAATGATTTTGAGGGGGGTTGATTTTTTTGATCATAGTATTAGCTGATTTAAAACTGTAGACAATCATGGCCAATTGATCAGTCTTCATCCCTTTCCAGCTACATGGAGTCCAAACATTGGGCTGACTACCACTCAATTTTGGCCAATTAAATCTCTTTTTGGTGATCTTGGTGAAGATTTCCCTGATTGACTGTACAAGTTCTGCCAAGGTGAGTGTGGGCACCGGGGGAGGAATCCAAAGTGGAAGGGCTGTTACCCAGTGCTCATCTACCATGTGGGTGAGGTCGCCCTGGGTAACGAGGGGTACAGCCACCCTCTTTAATACCTCTCACTTGATAATGGGAAAAGATCCTAATCAACGGCCAGGGGACATTCCCTGGGACTACAGAATGCTTGCAATTGCATATCAATAAGGATACTCATTAGTCAGTTCAGGTATTGCTCAGTACTCATCCCTGATGTAGGCTCCACCACTGAATATAAAATTGGTGGCAACGTGGCCTTTCACCCATATAAAAATTCAAACGGCATCTTCCCTGTCACCATATGATGACTAATATTATAGGCAAACATCACTGAACTTAAGTACGTTCCCCCATGCGGAAGTTCTTCCTATAACTAGCTTCCTCAGCGTTGTGGCCAGCGTTCCATTGACCCATTCTACCATTCCATTTATCTCCGGCTGGTAAGGTACGCAGATGACTATTCAGATCCCCATTATCTCATTTAATCTCAGGATCACATGGGACATGAAGTTGGTCCCATTGTTGCTAAGCATGATCTGCGGACATCCATTCCATTATACTAATTGATCAAGGATGAACCTCGCAGTACTGGTAGCATCTACTCTCATTAGGGTCTTCGTTTCAATCCATCTTGTCAGATGGTCGATAGCAACTATAATTTACTTGACTCCCCCTGTGCTCATCATCAGTGGTCCCATCATGATGATGGACACCGTGCGCCAGGCAAATCCAGGGTGGACCAGTCAGTATCCAGTTGTATTCTTATGCAGTTTGTGCAGCTGGCACTATGCAACAAGCTAGATAATCCATGACATTGTAGTTGATGGATTCCCAGTAATAGTACTGGCAAATATGGTCAGTTGTTTTTCTCAGGCCTCCATGCTCAACAACCTTGTGAGCGGCTTGCACTATAGCTGCTCTTTCTGATGGTTTTGGGAATAATAACTGCTTCCCATTGATTGTTTTGATTACTTGTCCATCCATGGTCTCAGTGTTTTCCATTGCTTTCTGTAGCGCACCTTGGATTTCTCAGGGCTCGTCCCCAAATTTTCCTTTGACCATTCTCTGGAATAGCTCCTCCACCTGTGAGTATACCATCTGGACCATTGGCAACCATGATAAGCCATCCGCGTTCTGGTGAGAAGCCCCAATTGGGGGACAATCTCATAATTGTAAGCCTGGAGCTTAAGTGCCCATTGGGCCAGTTGTCCTTCCAGCTCTCTTAAATTGTGCAGCCAACGCAGCAAAGAGTGGTCCATTACCACCTTAAAGTACGTTCCATGGATGTACACCTGAAACTGCTTGCATGTGTAAATGACCGCAAGGCATTCATGCTCAGTCATGGTGTAGTTCCTCTCAGTGGCTGAGAGTGTCCAGCTCATATATGCCACTGGATGCTCATTCCCAAGTTCATCTAGGTGGCTCAGTATGGCGCTGATTGCCATCAATGAAGCATCAGTTTAAATAATAAACTCTAATTGAGATTTGGATATTTCAGAATTGGCAAATCTATCAAATACCAGTGTAACTCGTCGAAGGAGTCCTAGGCCTCTTCTCTCATATGAATCCTTTTTTCATATCCTTTAATAAATGGAATAATGGCTCGGCTATTTGAGAGAAGTCCCAAATAAATCTTCTGTAGTATCCGACCATCCCAAGGAACACTTGGATGTCTCAAAAACTCTTTGTACAGCCATACGTTCTATAGCTGCTATCTTCTGGGTTTGCGGATGCAATCCACGGGAGTTAATTATGAATCCCAGGTATTCCAACTCTTTCTTAAAGAAGTGGCACTTCTTTGACTTGATCTTCAGGTTATCTGCAGACAGTCGCTTAAATACTTCTTCCAAGTAGTCTAGGTGATCAGTAAACATCTTACTGATCACGTTTATATTGTCCAGATATACCAGGACGCATGACAACTTCAAGTCGCTTAATATTGCATGCATGGCCCTCTGAAACGTTGCAGGCGCATTGCATAGACCCTGGGACATTCTCATTGATTGGTATAGCCCCTGCATAGTAATAATAGCGCATTTTTCCTGGTCTTCCTTTGGCAAGTCGATCTGCCAATATCTTGAGATCAGATCCATTGTGGAGAAATACTTCGCTTCTCCCAAATAATCTAGCACATTGTTGATCCTTGGTAGGGGATACAAATCCTTCTTTAATAATTTTATTCAGCCTTTAGTAGTCAATCACCACCCAGTTGAATCCATCCTTCTTCTTTACGATCATAATTGAACTCGCCCAGGGACTTGACAATGGAACTAGAAGCCTATGCTTCACTAGTTTGCTGATTTCATCCTCCACTACCGCTTTGGCAGCTTTTAATCATTGGATTTGTCTCATCATCATGGGTAAATTTTCCCTGGTGTTGACCTTGTAGAAAACATCTCGTGCGCATCCCAAATTGTGGTTGTCCTTAGTGAACACTTCCTAATACTTTTGAATAGTTCAAGCACCTCCTCTTGCTAGGCTTCCAACAGATCAGCGAGCTACTCTCAATAAACCAATAGGTTGATGCTTTCAGTTACCCTGGCCAGTAATCCCATTTCATCAAGAGTCCCAAAATCGTGGAACCTTCTCAATTTGGATGTCAGGATCAGATAAACAAATGCAATGATCTGATTCCTCTTGATCCTCATCAGTTTTTCACTAAAACTCGCCAGGAGAACTCGAATTTCTCCATGGCTCAGTATTATTATCCCAGGAGCCACCCATGGCTCCACTCTGGACTACTTTCAAGGGCTTCTGACCTCATATACAACAGCTCAGGTATCTCCAATGTCAACCCTTTGTCAACTATCAATTGCGAGCCTGGTGGTATGGTCCTCTCATTCCTGATCCTTAGTGGAATTCCCCAGTTCTTTAGGATTTCCGCCAGCATTTTGCGTCACTTTCTACCAACTAATTGGTTACAAATTGGGACAATGCCATCATTGTATATTAAATTGATGAAGTTGTTTCTCCAATTTAGTGGAGCTTCACCATCTTTCTGATATACCAATGGTAACATCTGACCCAAGATGGTTAACATATTATCCTTGAAGTTACTTTTAACTCCGTATTTCCATAGAAATTCCGTTCCAATCAGAATGTCATAGTTTTGGTTCACCAAAACTATTGCTGGCGCAGATACCACCAACGACCTGAATTGTAGTGGTAGCGCACTATACGCTCCACAGGAGATGGTGGAGTTCAGCCCAGCTGTCCCAAATTCTTTCTTATGCTCCAAGTCCGGTGAGATCTTCATCCTCTTTACCAGCTTGGTCAAGACAATATTGATGGGCACTACACTGTTGACAATCGCCCTCACCCTTACTCAATTCACTTGTATATATATATACACTTGGAGTATTGTAATATAGTGTTTACTGAGTGATGGCGGCGTTATTAGCCAAATCTAGGTTGTGAATAATTTGCACCAATAAATCAGGAAACAATTCTTTATTGCGCTGATGGGGATAGACAGATTAGCCTCATCTAATTGGACTTCATATAATTCTTCAGGATTCTCAGCAGTTCACATCTTGTCCGCCAGTTGTTAGGTGTACAGCTGGGCAACTTCCTTAATTATTTCAGGGTCGATTCTCTTCACCCCAGCTCTGGTCATGGCATTTACATCCATATTGACCACTTGATACAGCTGATACTGCTCGTCATCTATGAACAGATCGCTGATATCAATTTCTTCATTCATAATGTTGGGAGGAACAGGTTTCTTCCGCAGCTCTAGACTGTTCTCCATCTAGGCCGTTAGCCCTTTTCCCAAATCCTTAGTGGCTGATGACCCTTTGGCCTGGACCACGTTGATCTGATCCTTTAGCTTCTTACAGTGCACGGCGAAATGTCCTTTCCCACCACATTCATAGCAGACCTTTTCCTTCTTGTTTAACCATCTGAATTCTTTGGGCTTATTTCCTGACATGGTTCAATTGGTCGCCTCTTTAGCTCCTTCATTTCTCTTCGTGGGATTCAGATTTTGTACCAGATTAGATTTAAAGCTTCTATTTGGGGCATCAAATGTCTCTCCCAAAATCTTCAAGTTATCTACCATTTTCAAGGTAGTTATTTCCATTGCAAACATGGAAGACATCATGTGATACAGATCATGATAGAGCCAAAAGGCCGCTTGCAGGGCGATTCTAGCATCAAAGTTATCCAATACTTTCGCTACATCCAGGATCTACATCTCCTAGTAAAACTGATCCGCGAAGCTAGCTAGAGACTTGTCTTTATGGAACTGGATTACCAATTTTCTTACTTGCGTTTTGACATGCATGTCAGACTCCCAAACTCCTTCATGATGGCCTCCTTTGCCTCAGCATATGACCAGCTGTCCCCCTCCAGGTGAGGTAATAGTAAATTTTGACAGTCAGTGTCTAGGCAATTCATGACCGTCAACGCCTTTTGATGATCCCCATAGCCATTCATGGACATGTCAAACAGTCAGAAAAATTCTGAGGCATTATCCTGATGAAATGTTGGCAATTTTGGCGTTGACCTAAATTCCTCTGAGTTATTTCTGGCCAATTATCTCAGTTCAGCTACTCAGCTAACTTGTGGAGTGACTTTGGGCATCATCTCTGAAATGGCAGCAAAAGTGGGCGGCATGTTTCTTGGGGTATTTGACTTCCCAAGTATCATGCAAGGACTTCTTTCTTTGGCATCGCTTGCCATATCAGGCTCACAAGTAATTCTGTGAGCTTTAAGTTCCTCCACTTGTTTGATTAATCTTTTCGATATCCTCATCAAAATTTCTTAAATAAATGCAATCCGCTTCTCACTCCATTTATAGGTATAAGACCTCTCAAACGAGGTCCCTTTCTTTCCTCTTCTACTAGGTTGCTTTCCCAAGTAAATCGTTCCTGAAGCTTGCTACATTTTCTATTCCTTCCTCTACCTTGGCGACTTGTTCTTCAAAGGCTGTGAACTCCTGATGGTCCGGTGAGTTTAGAGCATTCTGGTTTACAGTGGCTAACTTGGTCCACAGTTTGCGTAGCTCATCTTTGTATGACATTCTTATGGATTCTTCACTCAACTACCCCTGTAGTGAGCACCAACTTGTAAAAGTTTACTTTGGTGGTTGTTATCAGCAAGCAACCCAGTGACCTTTTTACTGCACAGGTTTGATTTTCTTGTGCACTTTGTCATGTTGTATAATAGAGTGAATTATTAATTGATAATAGTTTGGAGATTATTATCCATAGTTGAGTATGAATTATATTTTGGCCCAACGCTCAGCCAGCATTCCCAATTAAATACTCATGATGTCTTACTCGTAGGGATTTGTTCCCTATGCTCTTGTCCATCTGATCTTCGCTGAGATACCATATGACAGTCTCTTTGGTCCAACACACAGTCAGCAGCTATCCCCAATTGTGACTTCTTCTTCTCTAGATCCCCGCTTGGATCATTACTCTTTTCTCTAAGAGTCTTCCAATTATTGCCCTCTGCAACAATATCCTTGAGACAGAACTACACAATGGAAGCTGATGATAGTTTAACTATATACTGAATGAATAATCTTAGAGCTGAATAACTCTTATTATCTAACTCTAACTATTAATGTTATCGCAAATACTGTTTTTGAATATTTTACTGTTTTTATTAAAGTGAATCCTAGGGAATTATATAGTAGGGGATACAGCTGTCTAACCCGCAGTTGACACCTCTTTGATAAAACAGAGGCCGTTACTGTTGAATCACCCATCCTTGTCTCAGCAGTAATGGTCTTCCCCATCCTGGCTAGAATTCTGTCATTGGACATCTTTGAGACCTCAAATGGAAAGAGTCAGAAAACGTGTCCCTAACGTTTTCCTCTTGATCCAAGTGAACCAACCATAATTGGCTAGCGATCTGCTTAGATATTGGGACTTTTTACCCATTGTGGCAGGTCACTCACCATCCAATCACTTTGCTAGTTTCAGGTGGCAACACTCACCTCACAACTTACTATTCATTCCCAATCATTCGGTGATGAAACCCAACCAATCCCAATCAGTACACCTGATAGTTAATCACTATCAGATGCCCCTATTTTGTTAGCAACTCCACTCAATGAGATTTTAAGTATTCATCCAGATCGATCCCCAATGGATTCAACCAGGCGAATATCCCAAAATCCCCCAAATGTAGTTACTCCAAAACTTGGGCCAACTGATTTACAATTCACTTTGCCTTAGGGAATTTTTCCCTAGCAATACCAGGTAATCTAGCAGGCTGGGAATATGGGGAAAAATCCCAACACTTGACAATATTACCATTTTTTGAGAACCTTTACCAAACACATAGATCACCTCAGACTAGTTTTCCAGTGGTTACAGCAAGCTTCTTTAATACTAAAGCTAACCAAAATTTCTTTTTTCAGAGTGAGATGGATATTTTTGGGCCATAAGGTAAATAAAGCTGGAATATCCCCGATGGATGACAAGGTCTTGGCCATTTTCTAAGATGAACCCCCTAAATCCCTACAAGACGTACAAGTTTTCTTAGGGATGGTGGGATATTATCACTAGTTCATCCCCCACTTTGCTGACACCTCCGAGCTTCTTGTATACTTATTGAAGAAAGGGGTACCCTTCCAGTGGAAAGAAGAGCAACAGCAAGCCTTTGACCTATTATGCATCTCTCTCTCCCACTTCCAGTACTTATACATCCCAACTTTAATAAACCCTCTCTCCTTTTTACCAATGCTAGTGATATAGCCATTGTAGCCATCATATTGCAACATGATGAAAACTTGGTAAACCATCCTATAGCCTACTATAGCAAGACTTTAACCAGAGCTGATTGCATTTATAGCATTACGTAACGCGAATGCTTGGCAGTATTATTGGCTATTAAGCATTTATGACCTTTTTTATTTATTTAACTAAGACAAGCTGACTATGATACAGACATTACCAAGCTTTAAGAATCAAAAATACCATGCTAGAATTTAAAAAAACAGAAAGAGATAATGGATCACTCAAACCAGATATAAAACAAAAACAAAAAAAATTAACCAACCAGGTCAGATGCAGTAAACCACTATGCATCTATGGTGGGGGTTGAGTTAGGATCAGGAGTTTTATTTTTCTTTAAATTTATTGTGGGGAAGGCCGACCATGGGACGGACACTTCTGAATATGCTCAGACGAGACAAAAGTCAGTACCAGGTGAGGCACCCCCAGAGAAGCGATGCTATCTCTTGTTGCCAGCGGGAACGCCACTTATGGGAAGGGGAGGGAACGTGTGTAGGGGGCGTAGCCACTATTGAGCACGTGTGGAGGAAGGGGTCTGATTTGATGAACCAGACTGGGAACCAGGAGGAGACCAGCTGTCAGCGACGTGGTGGGAGATATCCAAACATCCACGCTTGAAAGTGATCCACCAAATGAGACTGGAATCTGTGGACAGCTTCAGGGAGGGTGGGGATGGATCCGGCGATGGCATCCAAGACAATCGTGTGGATAGTCCACATGGCGATTGCAACCACCAGAGCACGAAGGGAGGGTGGGAGGGGGAGGCCATTGATGAAGCAAACATATCTCTTGACATACTGAAAAGATGTGTTTGATCCTGGCCTAGCAGACGTTGGACTTCGCGCCATATTACTTTAGAGGTGGGGCACTTCTCCAGGCGGTGAAACAGCGTTCCATACTGGCCACACACGACACAGGATGAGTGTAAAGCATTAGAGCGCTCAGCTGTACGATACACCCGCCTCAGGCAGCGCCACACATGGGAGCGGACTTGAGGCTGCAACAGAGGATGGTGTGCATATTTCCAGATAGTCTTTTGGGTCTCGGTGGAATAAGGGATGTCCATCATGTCCAGGTAGTCCACCCTGGATAGGACTTCGGGTCGAATGGGGATCACGCCATCATGGATGGGTAGCCCCTGTACCTCTTGTGTGAACTGAGGAGAGGGGCGGCCTCTTTGGGTTGTATGTCCACTAATACGAATTCTCCACTCTGCGCTTCGCATGGAGAGTAGGATTCGTTTGTAGTGGGTTTTGGTCCCATGAGGACCTGTGGCTGATGTGTGTGATGCGAGGTATTTCATCAGGGAGTGGGGGTTTGATGGATTGTTGGGGCCCAAGGCTCAGGAGAAGTTGGAGCGGGCCGCGTGGGACCAGTGTTGGGATGGGAGTGTAGGAGCAGTGACGGCCGCAAACCAGGTGCCTAGGATCTTGGTGGCATGGGCATTGAAGTCGAGTAGGCCCATGCCACCCTGATGATGAGGGCCAAACATGACCTCTAGCCGTACTGGTGGAGGGCGGCCTGACCAAAGCCAACCTTGTAGCAAAGCATACAGGGATTTGAAGAAGCTTGGGGAGAAGGGGATGGCGTGGGCTCCAAACCAGACTTTGGATAGGAGCATAGAGTTGGTAAGAACAACCCTGCCAGTGAGGGAAGTAGGGTGGGCTCTGAGAGAGGCGATTCGCTTCGTCACGTTGTCCAGTATATGGCCCTCCATTACTGCTGACGCGTATCCTCCTGCCTCCAACCACACGCCCAGATGGCGTACCGGTCCTATGGTAGGTCGCGGCACAAAGGGAGCACCAGTGGAGCGGTGTGTTTTGAGTTAGTAAGGCGTGGACTTGGGCGAGCAGCTGGGCTGGGTTGGGAACTACTTGCTGGGGCCCAGCAGTTCTGAAACCGACCAAGGAGGATGATTTCAGTTTTGGAGGCATTCAGTGCCGCGTTGCTTACCGGGAATATTCCTGGATGAGGGCTTCAAGCGCGCGTGCATCTTTATTATTAGACACCCCCACCATGCAATCATCTGCAAATGCCATCATCTTGACTGGGGTTTGGCCTGGCACATGGACCCCAGTGAGTTGGGCATTCACATTTCGCAGTAGTGGGTCAAGGCTGAAGTTGTATAAGAGTGGGCTCAGGGGGTCCCCTTGTCGCAGGCCCCTTTGAGGATGGACTACTTCCGTTAGGAAACCTGGGCCGCGCACAGCCATTGTTGCAGATTCCGTGAGCAGCATCACCCAGTTAATGAAGCGGGGAGGTAGGCGGAATTGTTGGAGGCAGGCCCTAAGGTATTCCCAGTTTACTCTATCATAGGCCTTTTGTTGGTCCAAGAATACTAGTGCCCCAGAGGCTGTGGACTGACACACATTAGCCACAGAGTGCACGTTATCCCAAATTGACCTTCTGGGGATGAAACCGAATTGTTCTGGAGAGATGGTGGCAGATGCTACAGTCCCTAAACGGTTAGCCATGATTTTTGTTAAAATTTTGGTGTCTGTGGTTGTTAGAGAAATGGGGCGCCAGTTGGCTAAGTCTAGCCTATCCCCTTTCTTGAAGAGTGTGACTGTAAAAGCCTCATGTCCTCCTGGTAGGAGGCACGTTTCCAACAGGCTTTGGTTGAGTGAGGCTAGCAGCAATGGGGATATGTATTTAAAATATTTTTTGTAGAACCCATATGGAATGCCATCTGGGCCTGGGCATTTTTGGTTTGGCGCACCGCGAATGGTAGTCCATAATTCGTTTGGAGTAATTAAATTCATTATTTCTGGGTATCAGAAAATGGTGCAGATATGAGCTCTGTTGAGAAATTCTGCCATTTCGGCTGGCTGAATTGGTTTGGCTCGGTATAACTTGGAGTAATATCTTTGCATTTCGATTGCCACTTTGGCCAGTGTGTCCATGATAGAATTATCCGATCTTCACACCTGTGTGCAGGCCACACTCTGGCGTGGTGCAAAAAAATTTTGAAGAAGTACACGGTGCACTTGTCGCCTTTAGTGATGCATGTGGCCCTGTATTGGACACAAACCCGATGTTTGTGTTGCCTTTCAAGTGCGTTGAGGTGGGCTGCTGCCTCCGCCCACTTCTGGCCCCATGCAGGGCTATATCCTGAGGCTGGAATGTTGGACTCCAAGTGGGCCAATTCTGCCAGCATGCGCGATATAACTGCCAATGTGGCTCGTGAGCGTCTGGATGAGAGATGGCGATAGTGGCGGATGGTGTCTTTTTTGAAAGTTGCCCATGTGGAAATGGGGTCCGTGCAAAACGGTGCAACAAACAATTTTGCCAGAGTTGCCTCTTCCACCCACGTGGAAAATCCTGGTGACACAAGCTCTGGGGGGCAGATTTTGCACCAATGTGGGGCCTTTGCAACTGTGATGGGTAAGTGGTATGTTATCGAGACCAGTTGGTGGTCAGAGAATTCCATTTTCGTTGTTTTGAAGTGGGAGATGTGGGGTTGGAATTTCGCCGGTGCTAGAATAAGGTCAATGCGGGTCATGGACCTTAATTGGCCATTGTGGATGTGGGGATGCGTCATGTTTTTGAGCAGTGGGGCATGTCACAGCAGCGCATCCATTAACCCAAGGGTGGCTTTTAGAACGCGTAGTTCTATGTGACCCTGTGGGGCGTGGGGTGAGGGCGGCCACTGGTCCGTTGGTGAGGTTAGCCAACAGTTCATGTCGCCAATTAGGAAAGAATCGGGGGGTAGCGGGAGGGATTTGACTGATGAGAAAAATTCCCGATGCTCTTGTGCACCGTTTGGGGCGTAAATGTTGACGATTGTGTATGCAACATTGGCCCATGAGAAGGTGACAATGAGCACTTGGTCATTTAGGAATGTTTCTGAAGATGTAAATTTGAAAAAATTGTTTTTCCAAATTAGCACCCCACAGTGCTTTGACCAAAAGGATAGGGATGGTAGGAGCATTGTTTTCCAAGCATCCTCGAAACCTCATGGACAGTGGGTTTCCTGGATGGCCAGGATATCCACGGATAAATTATTTTGTAAAAAACTCAGTTTCCTAGCCCAGGATGGGGAGGCCTTGAGTCCGGCGATATTCAGCGTCCCTAGAGTGAAGGTTTCCCCATCACACCTTAGGTGCGAGGGGGTGGGCCCCCTGGCCCACCAGCCTCTTCCAGGTCCCCACAGGCTTTCACAGCAGCGTGGGTATTAGCAGCAATGCTATCAGGGTTTTTGTTAATTTTTGTGGAAAGAGTCGCGTTGGCTTTGGCCTTCACTTTTTGTTTTCCCGACGTCGGACGAATTTTTTGCGGTGCAGATAAGTTTGGTGCACCGTCGAGTGAGGCAAAAAAATTTTTTTGTTGGGATAGGTCCCAAGTCAGTTTCAACTGGGGCTTGGGTGCAGCGATTGGGTGAGATCAAATCTCCCATCGGATCCTCAGATTGAGTGGCCCGTTCAGCTTGGGCCTCCCAATCTGATTGGGTGATGGATTCCCAAGTTGCTTCCACTGCAAAGGTCTCCATGTCCTCCTGGCGTTGTGAGTGTGGGATGGTGGTGGTGACCTTGGCCGCTTCCTTGGCCGCGGTCCTATGGGCCTGCTTGGCCTTCTTCTGCTCCTGTGGGGAGATGGGCTTTACCAATAGGTATCAGCCTTGTGCTCCCCACGGGAAAGCCTCTTTGGTGCTTGCAGTTGGTTCGTAGTGCGCCTCTCCGCTGGCCATGGCCGCTGAGGGGTGCTCTTAGAATGTAATGCCCTCTTTAATGGGGCACACGTGTGCCTTATGGCCGAATGCATCACAGTGGGTGCAAATGGGGGGCGCGCTGTCCACGGTTACCCAGAATGGGTGGGTGGTGTGCCCTGCGATGTCAATAAAGGTGGAGTGCGGGATCTGGGTTAGGTCCTTCGTGATCTCCTCAGTTGGGGTCAGAACTGCGATGGCTTTGCCAGTGCACAGGTGTGGCATCAGCGTGAAATGTTGCATTTCGAAAGATTGTATTTCGCCATATATGGCGAGACCATCTTCCAGGTGTTGCTCCAAAATGTCACGTTTTACCGTAGTAGGCAAAAAGTCAAACGTGAGGAAAATTTGGTTTGATTTTGTCTATCTGGTGCATTTAGTTTCGACGACCCATTGCCCTTCGGGGAGGTCGACCACTACACGCACTGCTGCAGCCTCGTCTGCTGCTATTTTGCTTTCAAAACCTAGGTCCAGCCAACCGCGCAACATGGAGTGAGGTGCAACGTACACCGCGGTCAGGAAAATTTTGTGTACATCTTCACAAAATTTTTCCCATAGGGCCATATTTTGGATGTCCAGATATACACAGACTCCGAATTCCACTGACGAAAGTGGCTGGGAATGTGGCGTATTGATGTACTGGTTGCATCGTGCTTGCCACGCGAGTATCTCCAGGGAAATTGTGACCGCCAGTTTTTTTAGATTTTTTTCTATTCTGCCAGATTCTCTGGGGCGTTTTCGAATGTTAGAGGCCGCGGGCCTTCCGCCTGCTCCTCTTGCCTTGCTTGCCCAACTGCTCCCAGACATGGGCGCAGACTAATCCCCTCTATGAGATTATCAAACTAGATTTAGTCTTGAATTGAATGGGTTGCAAAAGTGTTTGCAATGAGAAAGAAAAGTTTAAGTAGGAGTTTCATTTTCCTCATCTGTGTTGGACAATGTATGGCAGAGCGCTGATAGCATGGCATGGGTGCATCCTCAAAATGGGGGTCAAGGTAGAAAAGTGGCTTGGGAAGCTTTAATTTAGCTATGAGGAGGGTTGTAATATATTTGGAAAGGGCCTTTTCAGTTTTGAGGCAAACTTTGGGTAACATGGTAAAGGTGGCGATGTTGTTGCTGGTAATGCGAGTCTTGGGGTCAAATATGTGACCCTTACAACTTTTTGTGCTGCCTTGTGGGCAACTTGTTTAAATTGTAGGTATTCTTCTTTTATGAATTTGTTTCTTGGGGAAGGATAGGTGCAGGTACCCCCTGGACAAGACTGTGACTTATTTCACTACGGCCTTTTGGAGGGGGTGGCAATCAGGGGTGGCAACAGCCTCTTTAGTGAGTTGGTGGTCACTTCAAAATTTATCCGCATCTGAGCGTAGAGCATAGTGGTGAGTTGGTAATTGAGCTGCATATTCATTGTTTAGGTACATTTTGAGGCCTGGGTTTTAACTGAGTCAGGTATGGAATTTCCCAAATCATCAACTTCTTCAAAATAAACTCAGGGATTTTGGTTGCAGACAACAGGTTAATTGCATATGGGTGGTCTGGATTGGGTGGGTGGGTGGGTTTTTGGATTCCTGGGGTCCATGCTGGCTCCTGATTAGTTGGATTAGGCGTGGTCGTTGCCATGTTGGTTCCTTATTGGTTTCATCCATGGCAGTTGCATCTACCATTTTGGGTGGAGGGGAGGAGGATTGTGCTCCATTAGAAGAAAGTTTTGATGTCAGCTATGGGAGCATCATGGTGGGAGTCAAGCATGTGGGCTCCATCTCAGGCTATGGTGAGGCAGCGTCACTTTGAGTGGTCCAGGTTGAAACAAATGGGGCAGATCATGCGCCCTTATCTACTCCGGCCCAGAAAGGGTGGTCAGGGGCAGAGGGGACAACGGTGTGATGGGGAATCAAAATGGCTATTTTATTTGATATTGGGCATATGGTTGCAAAAGCGCTAGGGCCCACTAGTCAGTTGGCTCCATTGGAAACCACAAATTGTAAAATGGGGTCAGCGCCATATACTGACAATCCAGCTATTATTTCGTTGTGTAGAGTTTTAGGTTGGAGGTGGGTGGGGAGGCCAGAAAATTGAACTACAAGAGTGGTGTAATCAGGCAACTGGGTATGAGTTGTTGGGATGGGGGTTTCCTGGAACTTCAGGTGAATTTTGGTTGTGATTGCAGCATTGTCTTTGCAAGTGAAGCCAAAGTTGAATTACCCCTTGTAGGAGTGGAAGTTGATAAAACCTGCAGGCTGCATAAGCGCCTGGGTTAATTCAATTATTTGTTTGTCATTATAGAGGAACAAATTTACATATTTAACCCAGAGGCCAAATTGCATCTTGCTTCGGGGGAGCACAATGGGTCTATGAGGCACTGTTTGAGAACGTGTGAGGTGGAGGGCGAGATCCTTGGGGGAATGTATCAACCTGAGGGATTTGGGGGATGGTCAATCTGGTTTTAAAGCATTTCCCCACTGGGTTGAAGACTCTAGGGGGTTTCACTGATGCCTCATTTTGGAGCAGCGGGCAGTCAGGCCAAGGACATTGGTGGTTTTCTGTTTGTCAGTTTTTTGGAGTTGTTTGGTTCTTCTGTAATTCTGAATTTGCTCAAATGTGTAATCAAGAATTTCTGACCTTATCTATATGAGAAACGTTTCGCTATAATTACCAACCATGCTTCCCCACAATGGCTACAGCAAATGAAGGACCCCAATGGGAAGTTAGCCCGATGGGCATTAAAACTTCAAAACTATGACTTTTCCATCATCCATCGTCCAGGGCTCATACACCAAAATGCATATTGCCTATCCTGGCTGCCCATATTAACTTTAACTGCCCCTGAGGAGGATCGACTTTATGACCTCCTAACTTAACCGCACTTATGGAAAGATGAATTCCTGAACTTTCAGAAGAAATTAGCAAAAAAATTGGTGTGTCTTCAAGTCAAAAATGGCCAACTGTGCATACTTGTGTCCCAAAAATGGGTGCCCTATGTATGACCTTCAGAGTAAACTGATGCCATACTGGAGGGACTTTGGCAAGTCAGCCACGGAGGAGTTTGGAAAACTTACCAGTGGCTCAATACTCAATGTTACTGGGAAGGAATGATTGTTACAATTCAAGATGTACTGGAGTTCTGCCTGGTATGCCAAAGTCAAGCTGGACCAAATCCCCAGTCACAACATCTAGTGGTTCCACCCTGTGAACCCTTCCATACGATTAGCATCAATGTTGTGGGACCTCTCCCTCAAGCCTCTAATGGTCACCAGTTCCACCTCCTGGCCGCGTATCATTTAACTAAGTGGATTGGAGCTGTATTGCTACCTTCTGCTTCAGCAAAAACTATCGTAACCTTCTTATATAATCAGATTATCACCCAGCATGGGTGCCCTCACATAATACTCCCTGATAACGGGCAAATTGTTTGATCATCACCGGTGAATGGTTTAGCTGAGCTGATGAAATTCACCCAGGTATTTTTCACTCCCTATCGTCTTGCCACCAATGGAATGGTGGAGTGGGTGAATGGTACCCTAACGGCCACTCTTCAGAAAATGGCCAGGACTGACCCTCTGCACAGGCACCAATATTTGCCTAGTGCAATTCTGGCCTATCAAATAAGCTACAACTGAATGATTAAGATGTCGCCCTTCCAGGCTTTGTAAGTAAGAAATCCCCAGTTGCCCTCCAGAGTGCATGCCATGTTATATCAGGCATCCCCTGGCACCCCTGAAGTTACTATGCAAAACATTGCCAATGAAATCATCTGACTCCAGGCTCTAGCTTCTGAGAATTTATCAGCTACCACCAGTAGAGAAACTAACCATTTTTTGATAAAAATGACCTCCTGCACACCTTCCAACTGGGTAGCCTAGTTCTTTTCTACCATCATCAACCTGGAGGTTGTGACAATAAATTGGGAACCAACTGGTCAGGGCCTTACAAGGTCATTTATAAGTAGAGCAATGAACACTCAATAGTAAAGTCATTCATGGTACAGTAGTAAACCAAATCTATTGTCGCTTTCTCCGTCCATTTTCCCCCTGCACCAAGATCTAGATGGTGTTCTTGTTGGGATTCCTAACTGAACAGCAGATTTAGATGCGTCAGATGACGTGAATCAATCATGATCCAACCAAAAAGCCCAAACTTCTGTTGAGGATAATCCCCAATGAGAGTCAACAATTATCAAAGTAGGAGTGCAACCCAGAACAACATGGTCAAGTCATGCTCCCTTGGAGTTACTCAGCCTTAGGGTTCAAACCTGAGCCATGAGATAAGCACAAGAAATTCAACTGAGATAATTGGACTGCCCCTAAATCCTGGATACGTCTATTTTAGATCTAGGCTTGGGCTGCTTAGATATACCCTGAAGCACCTCCCTGATTACTCTTATATAGCTGGTATTAATCTAATAAACTGGACGCTTTACTCTCTTTTTGCCTATTTTAAGTTAAAATTGGGTATACTTATTTAGAATTGCCTATACAGACAAAGTATCTGGAAAAAGACTTCTTGACCAAGAGAAGCAGATACAGGTAATCCAACACCCTGAAACTTTAGTTCCCCTGGGCTAAAAATATTAAGGTATATATGATAATACCCCATGATATTAACAAGCTGCTTGGCCCTATTTTGTTACAGTCTTTGCCAAGTTAGTATTTGCCTCTGATTGCAACTGGATAATGTGCTGAGACAACTTCTTCATGGCTTGTTCATTATTAGTTCTATCATAGAATATATCTTTGGATAATAATGCGGGCACCCCAGGTTCTCAACCATACAACACTCATAAAGGCAATTTTTTGAGGTTATGGTGATAGCTGATCTGGTAGGCCATGAGAGCACTAGGTAAGAAGTAATCCCAGTGTAGTGTATCTGATCTGTCCATCTTTCATAATGTGGAAACCAGGGTTCCATTTGCTCTTTCCATAGTACCATTTGTGAAAGAGTTGTAGGGAGCAAGAAGAGTTGCTGCGTCCCCAAAGAAGTAGATAGTAAATTTAACACCCTTGAGGTGAAATTCTTATTATCACAAAGGAGGACTTGTGGAAAACCATTCTAGGTGAAAATATTTTGATGAAGGAAGGTGACAGTGGCCTTGGTGGTCTGGTCAGGAAGAGCAACCGCTTCAACCCATTTGGTGAAGTGATCAACACTTACTAGTATATAGTGATTTCCGCTGGCAGTCTGAGGTAGAGGACCCACCACGTCTAAACTTATTGCATGAAACAGTTATTGCGGTATAGTTGTTTGGTACTGATACTTGGGTTTGTAGCTGGATTGTTTCTTACAGATAAGCAGGAGTCCAGAACTTCTATGGTAGACTCCATGATTCCCTCCTAGTAATACCTATTCTTGACCCACTCATAATTTTGCGCAAGCCACTGTGCCCCAAAATAGATTGGACCTTTATGATCACGGGGGCTTGCTCAGAAGGGCGGAGATAGGGCAATCAATTTACCCCTACCTTTTTAGACAACTTCCCGCTTTTCACATTGGTGTTGCGGGAGTGTCAGGCTAACATTTTTCTGACGGATTCATCCTTGTCCTTCCAGGCGTCAGGGGTCATAAGGTGGTCGTGCAGCCTCTCAGCTACACTATTATTCAAGTGAAAGAAGGCAGCCACGTTAAACCATTAACATTCATATGACGAGTTCCTGCCCGGTGCTCAATGGTCATATCATAGTTCTGGAGCTTTAAAGCCCAGCGTGCCAACCGTCCAGTGGGACCTTTCATATTTTGCAACCACTTCAAGGAGTCGTGGTCAGTGACTACTTTGAAAGCAGTCCCATATAGAAAAGGGTGATAATACTTTACGTCAAGCAAGACATTCAGGTACTCATTTTCAGTGACGCTATAATTACGTTCTGCTTTGAAGAGCATCTTTCTGAAATAGGTCACGAGATGATTGACCTCATGCTTATTCAATTGACCCAAGATGGCTCCAACGGCGTAATCAGAGGCATCTGTGAACAACATAAAGGGCTTTCCATAGTCAGGGTGGCGGAGGATGGGCCTTTGTTGCAGCAACTTTTTCAGGGTCGTAACGCAGTCTTTTGTTAAGAACCCCATGGAATAAAGTGTTTTTAGCCAAGAGACGTTTGAGGGGCTCACTGAGCTGGGCGAATTTGGGGATGAATTGATGGTAATATCCCATCATGCCCAAAAATACCTGAATGTCATGAAGGGTTATAGGCGCCGGAATCTTGGATATAGCCTCAACTTTATCTTTTAGGGGTTGGATTCCTTCTTGTGAAATGGCGAGCCCAAGGAAATCCAGTTTTTCTGAAAGAACGTATACTTTGATGGCTTTAATATAATGTAAGAAGCCCACAGGCGTTTTATCACAACTTTAGGTGCGTGAGGTGCTTCTTGAAGGTCCTGGAGAATACTGTAATGTCATCAAGATAGACAATCACACAGCTCAGCTTGAGATCCTGGAGAATATGATCCATCGCCTGCTGAAAAGTGGTAGGTGCATCACATAACTTCTGGGGTAACCAAGTGGGTTGAAATAGGCCCACGCTACACATAAGGGCGCACTTAGTTTGATCCTGTGGAGAAAGGTCCTTCTGTAATACCCATTAGCCAATTCCATGGCAGTAAAGAATCTGGACCCAGAGTGTTGGGCCAGAGTGTCATCAATATGGGGGATTGGGTAGCTGTCCTTCTTGGTGAGGTTGTTAAGTTTACGGTAGTCCATAACTACCTGATGACTTCCATTTTCTTCTTTATAAGTAAAAGAGGGGACGACCAAGGACTTTGGGATGACACCAGCAGTCCAGCATCCAGCAACTGTTTGAGCTCCATCTGCATCTGTAGCTCCTTGACTTTTGATTTATGAGTAGGGTTTTGTTTAGATGGGAAGGGTATCCCGATGTCAATAATGTGAGTCCACCCTTCATTTGCCCATAATCAGTTTCAGAGGTAGAGAAGATGTCGTTATAGGCCTCAAATAGTGTGCGGACCTTGTCAAGATCAATGAGGTTAGTTCCTCAGAGATATGAATGGTAAGAAAGTTACATAAGGATGGTCAGCAGGTAAGCCCATATCTGCCATGGACCTAATATAGTGAACTTGCTGGATGTCCTCAATGAGTATCAGCAGGCCTCTTCCGATCTCCTGATGCTTTTTCATGACCAGATCCTTTAAAGTGAGATTCCCCAGCAGGAAAATGATGGGTCGCTAATAGCTTTTTCTAATACGCCTGGCAATACTTTGGGCTCTAAGGGGCTAACCTCTTCAACGCTGGTTAGATGTAATAGACAGTTGCGGGGGGTTTGTAGGGTAATCGTTGTGTCAATTACCCTTTGTTCACCATCTTTGATGACTACCTCTCAAGATGCTTAGAACAGGATACCCTCTAGAGCATCCATTGATTTGGGCAACAATTTTTATTTTTTTCCTGCTATGGTGTATTCAGGGATAAGGCTGAGGCTGGGTACTTCACTGTGCAGGCGTAATCCTTTTTGTTAAGCTCATCTTTGGTCAGAATAAGAGGGACCTCATAGTTAAGCAGGGAGAGATATCCCTGCTTCAAGTTAATGATCCCTTCATACTCAAGCATAAGCTGTATACCATTTAGTAGATCATAAGTATTGTTAGCGAAGACCACTGCAGGGACCAATAAGATGAGTTTTATAAATTTGATGCAAAGAGGAGTATGCCCCAATAGTGCATGCGTTGGAGGGACCATCAGTACCAAGCTCTTGGGTATAGTCGAGGTCAGGAGCCAGCTTAATCTTTTTGGCGAGTTTGGATGACACAACATTCACAGGCGATCCAGCGTCAAGGACAGCCATGACCCATACTTCATTAATGACAACCTCCACTTTTGTTAAGGTTCCACCCAAGTTGGGGGAAAGAGCTAAGACCTCTTTTAGCTGGAGAGTGGAAGTTAGTCTTTTGGTAGTCTTGGGCTATTTCTCCTGTATAGACTTCAAGATGTGCACACTCTGGGTGGATCAGATTAGTGAGACAATGAGCTGGTCTGCGTCACTGACAGTGTCAATAATCTCTGACCCCTCAGCACTTGATGAAGATAAGTTCTGTGGGGTATCCTAGCCATATTCACTCTCTCAAGGTTTAACCTGTCAGGTACCTCCACTTCACCTGAGGCTCCTAAAACATAATGACCCACATCTTTACAACTCCCTTCATATTTGTCATTAGAGAGGTTATCAATGCATGTCTGGGAGCCCATAGGGTGTGAGGTAGGCTCATGGCTTCCCTTATGGCAAGATAAGTCCTAGGTTGCTCCTCCTTCATATTAACTTTTAGGGTAGAACTTGAGATTGTAATGACTTTGACTTTGGCCTTGGAAGCGACAGGTTTGGGTTGCCCCATAGCCATAAGTTTTGGGCGAGGTACATCTGGAGGAGATTCTGAGGGGGATAGAGATAGCGCCTTAGTGGGTTGCGACACTTCAGACACTTTGGAAGGATGCTCTGAAGAAATAGTGGAGCAAGGAAAATTGATAGCTAACCTCGCCAGCTGAGCTTTGGAAGCAGAAGATGAAGGGGAGCGCTTCCCTGTCACTGCTAGTATCTTCTGCATATCCTCACAGGGGGAGGAGCATTTCATAGTGTCAGCTTTGCAGGAGCAGATTTAAAGGGGAAACAGCTATAAAAGAGGCTGGAGGGGTTATAGTAGATTCTTGCCTCAGAGCTCCTTGCATATAATCAAGTCCAAAGAAATCAACCACCTCTAGTAGCCTCCTTGGTATCATTTATATTTTTAAAGCAATGCTTTATGGAAGAGATATGCATCGCCAAATAGGGATGAGGCGCTAATTTAGCCAAAACAGCAGCAATATCATCAATTGAGTGGAGCATTTTTTCATATGGCAGAGGCTGAGCTTTATTATAGAACTGATTAACAAAAGTAACAAGCGATTCTCCCTTTTGTAGGATAAGGCACATAAAGGCCTGTTTTTGCCTTTTTAGACACTGCATAAACCCAAATTCTCCAATGATGTCTTCCTTCATCTCCGCTCCATTGCTGAGGGTGCCCATGTGTGGAACCATTATCTCATGCGCCACATGGCTCAAGCAGGGAAAGATTTGTTGGATTTTTTGCTGGTCAATTGCTCCTTCCATAAGTAATACATAAACGAAGAGGAAGAAGGCAATACTGCCCTCGCCTGGGGTGAACTTATCTCTAAGAGGGGGTTTTTTATAACAGGTCATGCCTCATAAGGGCGGTGATATGCATGCTGCTCAAGCCTTTTAAGGCGAGACAAGCACTGGCTAGCTTTCGTTCCAAAATCGCTAGCTTAGGTTCAATCTTGGAGTGGAAGTTTAAGAGTTAATTTCCCCACCAACCTCCATTTTTCAGTAAGCGTTTTTGTGATGTGCAGGCGCCCCTTTAGTGAACAACACTTGTTGGAATTCAGGTTTTACTAGGCTCACTGATTCTATTTCCAGCTGAATTTCACCAATTCTTCTACAGGAGAAGTGATACTCTCAACTGCTGGATTACCCATTTTAGGGGTATTTTATTACTTAAATGTAAAATATAAACCTTTTGAAGATACTAACAAGTGGGATTTTATAAATAGTTTACTATTGGCGGTGAGGTAGTAAATTAAAAACCCCCTTAATATCTCAATGCTTAGTATCTCAATGTATTGAGGCTCAAAGTGGGGGGTACAAAATTCAGATAAGGCTACAAATAGCCAAATCAGGGAATATGAGGTTTGGACCTATTGGAGCTCTTAAACTTCACCTTGCTTTAATGGGATGGCCAATAGATGGTCATCAACTGTTATAATAACCCCATGGGGCAAAGATTTAATATTTTATCCAATCAGATGTTGGGGCCTCAGAATGATTTCCCTGATTTTGCTGCAGGGTCGGTGCAATCTGACTACCAACAATGGAGCATTTTTGCCAAGGTGAGTGAATAGATTTATTAATCCTGATTCAAGAGATTCCACCAAGAATTGACCAGGGTTTTTTGTAGGATATCTGTCATTTTTTTCTCAAAACACTCTTCTCATAATATCAGACTTGTAATTGTCTGACAGGGTGTTATGCTTTTTAGTGTCCCATTTGTAGTGGGAAAGGTTCCCAAAACCTTGCTGTTAAAATTTGTGGATTTTATGGATTGTTTTCAACTTATAATCCCTAAATTTATAACTGCATAGGTTTGGTGTTGTGCAATCATTCGCGTTGTCAAGTAATAATACATATTCAAACGATGATAGTATGAAGTCTATTGTCCATAGTTAATTAGATCACTAGGGTTAGGTCCAACGCTTGACCAGTGTTCCTCCTTGAAATACTTAAGATGCTCTCAATAGGGATTTATTCCCTTATATTGCCTAATTTGATCCACGCTCAGATCCTTGTTTACGGCTTCTCTCTGGTGACATACAGTCAGAAGCAATCCCCTATTCAGCTCAACTTCTTTTCTTTGAATCCTCAATCCTTACTCTTTATCCTAAAGAGTCTCCAATTAAATCACACAGCACTAATTTCCTTGAATAAAATAAAATTAATAATGGATTCTGGTAAAGTGCTATTTTTTTATTTAACTGAGGTAAGCCGACCAGAGGATGGACATTACCAAACTAAAACTAAAATCATATTAAAAACTAACAATTCAAACAAAACGCCCAAAATGGATGGATCGCTTGAATCATACCTAACACAAATCCAACCCAGGTGGGTAGCAAATACCGCTATCCCTCCATGGTGGATGGGGAGGGGGGATCGGGCTCATCTTCAACCACATCCATCTCATTAAAGAGTAGGGTGCGTGTTAAGGCAGAGAGTAGGTGTGTGGGGCATCAGTGGTATGGGGCTTGATATCTCTGATAACTGGAACTTCCAAATAATTGTTAGCCATCATAACTCTAACAATGTATTTGGCCAAAGCGTCTTTAGCTTTGAGGCGGGTGTCTGGGAATTTAACAAATGTAGCAATGTTGGTTCAGGTTATTTTTGCTTTTGGGTTCCGTGCTACTGTTATCACGCTCTGGATGGCTTCAGTATCATTTTTGTTTAAAATTTTCATGTTGATCTTACTTTGTGCAGTAAGATCGTTGGGGATAATGGGAGGTGGAATTCTACCTGTGAGCGCAGCCACAGATTTTGCAGCAGCTTTGTGGAGTGGATGGCAATCTGGTGTAACGGCTGCTTATACTGCAAGCTGATGGTTGCTGCAGAACGGTTTGGCGTTAGGTTGCGGGATATATTTCTGAGGTAAAAATTTTGCATCCCATTCTGCATTACAGAGCCTTTTGACTTGCAGCAATGGTTCTTTAATAAAGTTACCTGATTCGTTGATTTCATCCAAATACTCCCATGGGTTTTGGTTGAATTGGATTGGGGAATTGGCGTATGGTTGAGGTTTGGCTGGATTTCTGGATTTTGCCTGGAATTAAACTGTGGTCCAATCCTGCGCTTGATTGGAAGAATCATGTGTGGCCCTGGGGCAAGGTGAATGCTTATTGGTGGATGTAGGTGCAGCTGCAGCATCAGGCATTGGAGGAGGGGAAGGTAGGATCATACCTCATGTTGGAGTTGGCGCGGTGGGCAGCAGTATGGTGGGCATCAGGAAAACTTTCGGCATCAGCGGAAGTTTCTGAGTATGGGCATTTGCATTTTGAATGTCTAACTCAAAACAGGATGAACAAATCGTCCATCCGCCCTCAACGCGGGCCCAGAACGGATGGTCAGGGTCAGATGGGATGGTGGCACAAGGGGGAAGTACCAAAGAAATTTTTGTAAATTCAAGGCTGATTGTGGCATACACCTGAGGCCCAGTGAGGCGTGTGGCCCCATTTGTAACTACAAATTGTAAAAGGGGGTTGGCGCCATAGGCTGCCAAACCTTCCATCAGCTCCTGGTGGAGCACTTCAGGGGGAGGTGGGTGGGCAAACCAGCGAATGAGACCACCAAGGTGGTGTCTGTTGGGAGCCAGGTCCGAGTTGTTGGGAGGGGAATGTTATTAAAAGTTAATGGCACCATTGCCGCAGTGGCTGCATCAGCTTCACAGGAGAAGCCGAGATCAAAGTACCCCTTATAGAGGCAAGAGTCTATAAACCAGGCTGGTGTCATCACCACCTGAGCCATTTTGATAATGGCTTGGTCATTGTAGGGGAAGAATTTCCCATATTTGACCCTAAGGCTGAAATGCATGTTGCTCCAGGGGAGCACCAGGGGGCAGCGGGGCACCACTTGGGTTCTAGCAAGATGGACATCAGGATCCTTGGGAGTAACGAATTGTCCTAGGGTTTGGAATGACTGGGCGAGCCAGTTCAAGCGCGTTTTCCTGTCAGACAGAAAATGGAGGGGGAGTTTCACTATGCCCCATGCTGGGACAGTCAGCGGGGGATCTGATGACATTGGAGCAAGACTTTGGTGTGTAATTAAGTGTTTGTTTTAATTTACTGAAATTAATTTGAATAGAAAGTTATGCTGAGAAAAGAAAGAAAAGTAAAGTGCTATTTTTATTAAGTAAATTCTTAGGGGAATTTATAAAGGAAATTTGGCGCCCCACCCTCAGTTGGTGTGACAGACTGGGTCTCTGAACACTGCCACAAAGCAGTTAGCAAGAGTGCCCAGGTAAGCGCCCACAGGCAGGATAGTCCTGCTGTGGAAAGGTCCCTAATCCGACTGGTGGGAAACCACTTTATTAAGAAAGTTTGGGCGACAGTCAAGACTATGCTGGCGCTCAACAGGAGGGTCTGACCCCCAGAGAGGGCATACAAAGACTGGATGGCCTTATCAAAGTCTGAGCTGCTGTCCATGTGTGGTTTCCTTGTTTGCCTTAATAAACTGATTTCCAAATTTTAAAATTTAATTTGAAAATTTATCAAGTTTTTATTATTATTATAGAAGACAAAACTGTGTAAAGCAGTTTCACCTGATCAGATTTATACTGAGCTTAGTGGGGAAGAGTGGGTCCTATTCCCCGCAGAGTCTTCAGGTGTCTTCCTGATGGCAGGCAATATTTGAGAATCTAGACCCTCAATTTCAGTGTCGAGGCCCATTCTTGAACTCAGGCTGGGTACCCTCAGGGTTGCAGAAACTTTTCTGCATTTATTTTTTGGCCTTGATTTACTCTCAAAGCCTGGGCCGTTCTCTTTGCCCATATTCCTTGATATTAACTTATTACCTCTTTTGGTAATATTTTGTTTGGCGACATCTGGTTGGCCAGAGTGCCATTTGCAAGGATTTTCATCCTTGCCAATACTCTCACAGATGTCAAGTTTGGCCTCTACTAATTGGTCAGAAATTTGAGTCTGGTCCACTTCCTTATCACCACATTTAGTAATATTCAGTTTTATGGCATCTGGTTGGCCAGAGCGCCATTTACAAGGATTTTCTTCCTTGTCAATATACTTTGGGGCGTCAAACTCAGCCATAACTGGTTGGCCAGAAAATCACATCCGCGGGTCCAATCCCTCATTGTCACATTTGGAAATATTTGTTTTGGCGGCATCTGATTGGCCAGAGCACCATTTCTGAGGCTTCCCTTCCCCATCATCCTTTTGATTTTTATTTAGCTCCGATTTTGAGGCATCTGATTCATCAGATTGCCATTTATGAAAATTGGAGCTGTTGAGCCCCTCTCCCTTGGCCTTAACTATCACCCTAGGGAAGACTATGGCAATGTGATGGTCAGGCAACGCCTTGACCGTTACATCACCCCCCAGATGAGAGCCTCCTCCAGTTCCAGAACTCCTCAACCTTCTGCGGGCAGTTGCTGCAGTCATCAGGCCGTCTGCCAGGTGGACTCCTCCACTGGGATAGCCTACCCATTTGACTAGATACCAGCGTTTTCTTCCGCGAGATTTTCAACTCCAAGATTTCTTCCACCTCGTACTCCGCCTCTCCCAGATTTCCCAAGTGGACTGGCTCTGGTTTCTCTGGGAGAGGGCCTTCAAACTTCCTCAGTTGCGAGACATGCAGTACTGGATGCGCCCGCAATCCCTCAGGGAACTCCAGCTTGTACACCACTCTGTTTACCTGGTGGAGGACCTTGAATGGGCCCAGAGCGACTGGTCCAAATTTCCTACAGCTTGCTGGAACCAAGTAGTTTTTCGCGTTGATTCATCACTAGGTCTCCTTCCTTTAGTGCCAGGGCCTCAGATCCGTGAGTGTTGACCTTCCTCTTCTGCATTTCTATCGCTTTGACTAAATTCACATGCAGGGTTTTTAGGTTTTCCTTCATTTCTGTTGCCAAGTCGTTGGCTGCTGGGTTTGGTCCTCTGGGGTGGGTTTCCACCATCTTTGGGTGGAACCCATAGTTCGCCATAAATGGCGACATTCCTGTTGACAAATGGGTCAAGTTATTATAAGCAAATTGGGCTAGTCTTAGCCAGTCCATCCAGCGTTCCTGTTGTGTAGTCATATAGCATCACAGGTACTGCTTGAGGACTTGGTTAACTTGTTCCATCTGGCCATCTGACTGCGGGTGGTAAGCTGAGGATCTGCATGGTTTGATATGCAGATTTTCGAGTAGGTGTTGCCAGAATTGGGCAATGAATTGGGGCCCTCTATCCAATACTATTTCCTCTGGTAGACTGTGGTGGGTGAACACCTCATTAACAAAGATATCAGCCATGCCCTTTGCAGTGAATATTGGAGTTACACGGAAAGAATTCCGCGTACTTGGTCATTCTGTCTACTACCACCATCACCGCGTCATGCCCCTTTGATTTGGAAACCCCATTATGAAGTCCACACTCAGTGAGGACCATGGCATTTCCGCAATCTGGAGGGGCTTGAGTTTTCCTAAAGGCTTCTGCCTAAAATGCTTGGAACGGGCGCATGTGACACATTTTTGGATGTACTCCCTCACGGCGCTGGGCATCCCCAGCCAGGAGTAACTCTGGGCCAGGAGCTCTATTGTTTTCTCATTTCCAGGGTGTCCCGCCAAGGGGTGGTCGTGGAAAGCGCTTATCGCCTCCTCCTGGAGCTCGCGGGTGGGCAGCCATGGGCGCCCTTTGTGGATAATGAGGCCTTTCCTTTTACAGAAATTCTTATGTTGCTCATTCTCTACCCCCTCCTCCAGGTCCTTTCACAGTGTTGCCCCATACTTTGAGCTTCGCTGGGCGGCCTGGAGCTTTTCCCTCAGTTCCTGGGTGGCATTCTGGATGACCGCGAACACATTTGAGGGTAACATAGTAGTGGTGTTGTATGCATCCAGCTCCTCCCTTGGGAAAGTCTTTCCTGGGTCCCTGCTTTGGAGGTCTGGGATGAGGTTGCTTTCCCTCAGCTTTTACACAATCCTAAAGTCATAAGACGCCAGCTCTAGGTGCCATCTGGCCTGGCGCTGGTTCATGCGTTTTGGACTCTTGTAGAATTCGAGGGCACGATGGTCCGTTCTGATGGTAAAGGGGTGTCTGGCGTAGAGCAGGTGGTGCTGCCATTCCTCCAAGGCTGATACAATCGCTAAGATCTCCTTGTCATACACGGGGTAGTTTGTCTCAGAGGGCAGCATTTTCCTGCTAAAGTAGCTCACAGGATGGTCTTCCCCATCTTCTCCCTCTTGCAGCAGAACTGCCCCAATTGCGAAGTTGGAGGCGTCAGTCTCCACTATGAAAGGGCGGTTGGCGTCAGGGTGGGCTAGTACTGGTGCCTTCATGAGGCTCTCCTTGATGGTTTGGAAGGCTTTCTCCTCCTCTTCTCCCCAATGGAATGGCACCTGCCCTGTCAGGTGAGTTAGGGGTGCCGCCATCTTGGAGAGGTCTTTTGCAAACCTTCTCAGGAAGTTCACCATGCCCAGGAAGCTCCTAACACCTGTTCTATCCTTGGGGCCGGCCACTCCCTTACTGCCTTCAGCTTGTCCAGGCATATGGCTGTTCCCCTTTGGAAGACTAAGTTCCCTAATAGGGAGACAGAGTCCTTGTAGAACTCACATTTAGAAGGCTTCAAGCGGAGGTCCGCCTTGTTGAGGGCCTCCAAAACGCTCAGCACATCTCCTTTGTGGTCCTCTTTGGTCCTAGAGAACACAAGAATGTCATCCATATACGCCACACAACATTTCCCAATCAGGTTTCCTGGGCATTGTCTATGGTACGCTGGAATACTGCTGGGGCGTTCTTGAGGCCAAAAGGCATCACCTTGTACTCAAAGACTCCTAAGTGGCACTTGAAAGCCATATATTGTTGTTGTTCAGCGATTACCAGAACTTGGTTGAATGCATCAGCCAGGTCCAACTTGGTGAAAACCTGGCTACCTGAGATCATCTGGGAGATGGTCTCCATCAGAGGGATGGGGTAGGGGTCAGACTCAGTTACTGTGTTCAGCCGCCGGTAGTCCACACACAGGTGAAGCTCGCCACTTGCTTTTGGGACTAGGAGTATTGATGACACCACTGGCGATTTAATGTAACAATCATCCCGCGCTCCAGCATTTCCTTGACATAGACTTCCAGGGCAGCCTTCGCCTTAAGGTTCAAAGGGTAGACAGGACAACCCTTGGGGAACTCCGCATCCTTTTTTGTACTTGAAGGTGAAAGGGAAAGGACCGTTTGAGGTGGTAGAGGGAGCTTGGTTCTTCTTGAACAGGTGGGCATATGCACTAAATTCGTTGGGAATGTCCGACTCTGTCTACAGCCCTACTACTGCGTTCACCCCAGGCTTCCCTCCGCCAGTGGTGAAGAAATCTAATGCCACTGGGGTTTGGTTCTTGTGTTGTAGCAGGACCAGGCGCTCCTGCAGTTTGAACTGAGGGGAGTACTTGTGCCACCACTACATGCCCAGGATTATGGGATGTGACAGATTTTTAATGGCACTGAATGACTCTTGAAAGGTGTGAGGCCCCTGCCGCAGCAGCACCTGGGTCTTGACCTTCCAACTGCCAACCGCTTTTGAGGTGTCTGCCAGCGTCACGGCTCCCTTCCATTCCATTTCCAGCCACATTTCTTTTGCTAACCAGTAGTCTAGATAGTTATCTTCCGCTCCAGGGTCCACCAGCGCCCAAAGTTGATCCTCCCTTTTTCCCTTTCTTCCCCAGAGCTGTAACAAATAGGGGACTTAGAGATAAGACGAGGTATTTCCTTTATTGATGGTAGCAACGCACGCAGGAGTAGGGCGAAAGTTGTAGGAGGGACTAGGGTTTCCCTCTCTATGGTTCTCCAAAGTGTTTACCCCATTAGTGAGCTGGAGGGCGAACCCTGTGAGGACTCCTGCGAGGGGTTGGAGACTGGCTCAGACTCAGCTCAGCGGCTGCAGAACTTCCCATGTTGTACCCTGGGATGGGTCTTTGCTTGCGCTAATGCTAGTTGGCCCTCCACCTGGGTCGCGACCAAAATCTCCTCATTGAGGGTAGCTCCCAGGAGAGTGGCAGCCAAGGCAGTAAGGATGTCAGGGCGGAGGTTCTGGCGGAACACTCGTGCTATCTGGGTAGAGGTGACCTTGGCTGCCTTAGCCAAAGGGCGGTACACACTGGCGTACTCCATAACTGACATCTTTCTTTGAGTGAGTTTCAGAAGGGCGGACCACGCAGCGTCTTGGGAGTCATTTGGTGTAGCCGCTCTCTCAACCAGCTGGAGACATTCATCCAATGTGGGAGGGAGCACCGTCTGGGCTTCCAGTAGCTCAGTGAACCATACCGTTAGGTTTCTGGGCAGGGCGGTTACTATCTGGGCAATCTGAAGTGACACTGGGGCCGTTCCTCCTGACGCTGTGGTCAGCCAGGCTTAAATTTTCACACGAGAGAAGGTGGCGTTCAAGGTGCTCAGCTCTCCTGGTGTGAGGGCCTGTCAGAACTAAGACACGGACTGCTCAGATTGGAAGTAGATGTTGGCATGTCCCTTGGAGGGAAGAAAACGGGCGACTTCTCTTAGGAGAAATAGGAGAGAGAAGATGACCATCAGAAACGTGGTTGGGTGTTTGTACCATGCAGTTAGGGCGCATTCTGACGGCTTGTCCACCATATCCAGGAATAAAGACATCATGTTAAATGAGTTTCGTCTAATGTGATGGTCTGGGTCTCTAAACACTGCCACAAAGCAGTTTAGGCAAGAGTGCCCAGGTAAGCGCCCACAGGCAGATTAGTCCTGCTTTGGAAAGGTCCCTAATCCGACTGGTGGGAAATCACTTTATTAAGAAAGTTTGGGCGACAGTCAAGACTATGCTGGCGCTCAACAGGAGGGTCTGACCCCCAGAGAGGGCATACAAAGACTGGATGGCCTTATCGAAGTCTGAGCTGCTGTCCATGTGTGGTTTCCTTGTTTGCCTTATAAACTGATTTCCAAATTTTAAAATTTAATTTGAAAAATTATTAAGCTTTTATTATTATTATAGAAGATGAAACTGTGTAAAGCAGTTTCGCCTGCTCAGATTTATACTGAGCTTAGTGGGGAAGAGCGGGTCCTGTTCCCCACAGAGTCCATGGGCATCTTCCCAATGATGGGCAATATTTGAGAATCTAGACCCTTGATTCTGGTGTCTAGGCCTGTTCTCAAACTTATTCTGGGTACCCTTGGGGTTGCGGAAACTTTTCTACACATATATTTTTTGGCTTTGATTTACTCTCAAAGCCCAGGCCGTTCTCTTCACCCATATTCCTCAATATTAACTCATTTCCTCTTTTGGCAATATTTTGTTTGGCGACAACTGGTTGGCTAAAGCGCCATTTGCAAGGATTTTCATCCTTGCCAATACTCTCACAGATGTCAATTTTGGCCTCTCCTAATTGGCCAGAAATATGAGTCCAGTCCACTTGCTCATTGCCACATTTAGTAATATTCAGTTTTATGGCATCTGGTTGGCCAGAGCGCCATTTACAAGAATTTTCTTCCTTGTCAATATACTTTGGGGCGTCAAACTCAGCCATAACTGGTTGTCCAGAAAATCACATCCGCGGGTCCAATCCCTCATCACCACATTTGGAAATATTTGGTTTGGCGGCACCTGGTTGGCCAGAGCGCCATTTCTGAGGCTTCCCTTCCCCATCAGCCTTTTGGTTTTTATTTAGCTCTGATTTCAAGGCATCTGATTTGTCAGATTGCCATTTATGAAAATTGGAGCTGTTGAGCCCCTCTCCCTTGGCCTCGACTATCACACTAGGGAAGACTATGGCAATGTGATGGTCAGGAAACGCCTTGACCGTTACATTTGGCACCATATTGATGAAATTCCAGCTGCTGCCATTGAATTAACCATCGTCATCTCATCAGCAATGACTTCCCCAACCTGGCTAGTATTTCGTCATTGAACAACCTTGAGACTTAAAATAGAAAGAGTCAGAAAACTTGTCCCTGACGTTTTCCTCTTGATACCAGCAAACCAACCATATTTGGCAAGCAACCTGCTTAGGTAATGGGACTTGTTACCCATTATGGCAAGTCATGAACCAACTGATGAATTTTCTAGTTGCAGGTGGCATCATTTACTTTCCAACTTGATCCTTAGATTCTTAATTGGTTGGTGATGAAACCTGACCAATCCCAATCAGTATACCTGATTATTAATCATCAATCAACTATCATATGCCCCCATTTTGTTGGCAACTCTACCCAACAAGATCTTAAGCATTCACCTAGATTGGTCCCTTACAGATCTGAAACCGGCAACTTACCTAAAATCCCCCAAACATAGTTAACCTGAATATGGGGTCAACCAATACTAATTCACTTCGCTATAGGGAATTATCCCCTAGCAACCCCTGGTAATCTAGTTGTCTGGGAACGTGGGCAAAAATCCCAACACTTGTCCACCAAATCAACATATGAACTACTACTCTGGAAGAGGTTGCCTTGATTATTTGGCAACATAGGTTGCATTAGAAACTGAAATAGAACGGTGCAAACTATACCAATAAGGTAGGTTCAAACACTGCTGAGATTGAGTATTTGGCAACATTACATGTAAAGCGATAAAAGCATAGAAGAGCCTTAAAAGACCAAGGCTCAGTGGATACTCAAATGATGGCGGCCTCTATCATCCAGCGGGCTTCACAAGACACCTCCAACTTGGCCAGAGTATGATAATTACACCACACCTCCATCTGGACATCTGTGCTCTCCTCAAGTCTAGGCTGCTCCTGTTCATCCTGCAAAAACATCCTGATTGTGATTCTCCAATGCCTACAAGTAAATCTAGAACTGGTAGTCTTCCTCTTGGGCTGACATGCCACATAAATAAATTTATAAAAACAAGACCCTAAATAGGGTTTTCTCTTATAAGTATAAATAGGATAATTCAGAGAGAAAACCAAAATAGATAGAATTTCCAAGTGAGTAAAGGGAGAAACACCCTCATTTGATAAATAGTAGCTATTAAGAGCTAAGCAAATTAAATTAGTATAGCTCAAGGCTAAACAAATGATGATGTAATGAACCCATTAGCTTTAATATTGAGAGCCTAAATTCTTAGGAAAACTGCCAGAAAGTATACAAATTATTAAATAGATATTTAAATCACACCAACTTGACAATTAAGTTATGTTGTAGAAGTTTGATCATGACTGTCATTGTAACAGTTTTTCTAAGTTTCAACCTTAGGAAATCAATGTACAATTGCTGATTGTTGAACCCTTGGCACTCCCCGTATGGCATTGGTAGCAGGTTGTAGTACTGGTAGGGGACATACTGATCAAAGTTTGCCTTCCTGTGGGCTGGAGGTACATCATGGTTTCTTTGGCTAACACTGGCAAGATATCTTCCATCTAGATAGGCCTCTTTAAAGCTCCAGAAGGGTTCTGGCACTGTCTAGAATGCTGTCTAGGTTTGTTGCAATTGTGGCAGCAAGGTTGCTTTGTGGAGGCTAACCCTGTACTAACATAATGATTTATTGCACTTGATTGGAAAGAGCATTCATCTGTGCAGTAAACTTAGATGGAGAAATGATTGTAATTTTGGGATGGCCTTGCACCTGGTCTCTGCTCTTTCTACCTTGATCTTTCTGGGCGTCAAGTTGTTTGTCTGGTGGCTGTCTAGGCATGTATACTGGTGTAATATTCTAATTACATGATCAGTGCATTAATGTTATGAATTGAGGATGGCATTGAGGTACAGTTCTTCTAGTGTATCAAGAAACTGGTATAGTAACTATTGGTATATATCATTGCAGCGTCGGTTTCCAGACTGGTGCTATTGTCCCAAGAAGTCTTTGAACTTATCCAGAAATTAGTCAACATCATCATAGTCTTTGAGTTGCATTTGGTGGAACTTATTGAAGAGTTGTGTATTCAAAATCCAGAACTTAGTGCAGGCACATTCTTAGCATTCACCCCAGGTGTCAAATGGGAGGTTGGCTCTGTGCTATCTCCTTGTTGCAACTGTGAGAAGGCTAGGCACCTTGCAGAGTCATCGTTGGTCTCTCATGTTGCAGTCATTTTCCTAGGAGTTGTAAGCCTCCACCATTCATTAATTTTGCCATTTTCAATTTTTCTAAAAGTTTGCCAGGTGTAATGCTGCATCAGTGTTAGGGTTGCAGTCTGGCTCTGAGAAGCATTTACAAATTTCTTGGCAGGTCTCATATTGTCATGGAAGTAGCAGATTCTGCTAAACTCAAAATGGGTTTCTAAAAAAGCAAAGTAACTATTAATATTCTCCAGTTTTCAATCTAGCAGTCATTGTCAGTAATCCTGGGTGGTTTTTTGAAGTAAATGTACAGTAAAAAGATTTCAATTTATCCAAATAAAAATAAACCATAAAAAGGTAATTGACTTATAATCTATTACTTATTAAGAAACTAATGAGTGTTTTTACCTGTTTCTAGGGTTTTTGGGGGTCTAGAATATTCTATGATAATTGGAAAAACTCAGGAAAAAAATAAGCAGCTCAAAAAATGATAAATCAATAATCTGCCAAATATTGGCAAATTGCAAACCTATCAGACACCAGATAATCAGAGCGTGGGATTTGTGGAAAAACTGAAGTTTGTCATTATGATTTCAATGTCAGACAACTTCCCTCTTGGCTTCAAGAGAAGAATGTTTTGGGCGAAAATAGGCCAAAAGGGGGTAATGTGAGAAAATTGCAAGTCCAATATTGGGATAGGCTCAGTTTGAATGAATGACGATAATATCAGCCAAAAGACCCTAGGCAATTTTGATGGAACCCCTTGAATCGGTGTAACACATTTTTTAGTACTTCTTAAGCAATTAGCATGAGTTTGGGCAGTCGGATTGCACTGACTATGCAGCAGAATCAGAGGAGTCCATCTGAGGTCCTTCCTCATTCCATTGATATTTAGCTAATCCACCTATGTGGGGACCACCCCCTTTTATAGCCTCAGAGGGGGGTCCCACCAGGTGTGTATATTTCCTCACAGTGATTGGATCATATACATCAAATCCTTGCCTGACAGGCTGATCCTACCTGAAACTGACCATCCATTGGCCTTTCCGTCTAAGTGATGCAAGTCTCAAGAGCTTCTATAGGCTAAAACTTATTATCCCTAATTTGGCTATTTCTAGACTAAATCTGACTTTTGCATTGATTTCCATTCAAATTTTGATCTAGTTTAAATACTAAGCGGCAGGATATTGAGAGGATTTTCTTATGATCTCTTGGCCAAAACTAATAAAAAACTTATAAAAACCAATCTTTACTTTTATTCAAAAAGTGTTAATTTTAGTTATAAGTGTTTTGTGAAAATCTGGCTGAATTCAACACCAGCGAGCACAAAACTTGCTAAATTCCCACAAAGTGGTGCTCACTACAGGGTATCCTGTACACCACACATTTGATTATCACTGAAATGGTGAGCACACTTGCTGGAAGTGTCACTAGATGGGTGAGAAACGGTGATGGGGCAGAAGATGACTGTATGGATAGTCTCACAACCTTATCATTTGAAAGAGAGCAGTTTTAAAGAATCCTGAAACCAAATTCTCGCCGCCTTACCTGGCCTACAGCTGAAGTAGTGAGAGACCTAATTCATGGCATATTAGACCCTGGCAATATTGATTCACAAGAAAGAGGTTTTTTTGTAGAGGACCATCTAATGTACCTCTATGAGACTTGAACCCTTCCTGAATCCTACAGTCAGCTTACCAATCTGACTACCTATGTCCGCAAATTTGCTCATTCTGCATTGTTCCACATGATATACCTGTTAATCGTTCATCATGAAGAGTTGCACCGACACCTGACAGACCATGATGCTCTAATATTAGCTTATGATAATCTATACAATCTGATCTCTGAACATATTGGAACAGCACAATCTGGTGTGGAGGAAAACCACAAATTCATTATTCAATTGCATGAGTAACTCATCAACATGGATACTAGCGTAGAACATTATGTAGAGGAGGCTATGAAGATTTTTTGGGATGAGTTAAACTCATCCATCACTAGCACCCGCTCTCTACTTGAGGAGTTTGCCAAGGAACTTGAAAAGAATGAAGAGCAAACTCACTGCAACCTCTTAGTGCACATGGCCACCCCTCAAACTGGGGATGAACAACGTGTTGCTGTGGTGGAGCAGCAACTAGCCCAAGCCTTGTTCCACATTGAAGAACTTGAGCGGCGCCTTTTAAAAACCTTCTAGGGCTACTCCCGCTATAGAGTTCAAAGTTGCTCAACTGGAAAATGAGCTATCACTTAAAGCTTCTCTTAAGAATACCAAATATTTAGCCTGACGGGTAGCAAATATGAAAAGGAATCTTAAGGAGTCAAGGCCTCTCTTGAAGGGCCCACAATGTCTAAGGATGTGCATAGTCGATTGACGCAGGTTGAGCACAGTTATAAACAGATTAAAAGTGACATACATGTAAAAGGCTCCCACTCACCTGGCGACGAAGGGTGTAAACAGATGAAAGAGGTGCTCAAAAAGTGCATGGGGGTGATGGAAGTTGCCCAACAAAACCTAAAGTCTCTTGTGTCATAACTCCATTTTAAAGTCAAAGCAATGTAGAGTCAGGTTATAAGAACTGGAAACTCACAAGCTGGGGATAGATGCTAGACTGGCTTTATGTGAATCCGCCTCCCAAAAGTCCGTCACCGCTATGAAAACCAGGATTGAAGCTATCCAAGACCAGCTCAATTGGCTCCCTGCACCTTTTATCAGTTGGACCTTCACTTTGAGACCACAGGGACAGATGTTCCTGCAGATTATACACTCTCTGGGGTGACCATATTTCATTCAAACCAAATGATATGGACAAAGTTTATCCCCAGTGAGGGTAGCATCACTCCTTTTTTATATTACTATGAAGCTTCTATGGAAGGGGCTACTGACCATCAGAAGTTCAAACATATCCTCTCTTGTTTTAGTTGCATGGCCCGGGAGGTGATGGTGCCTCACATGGATGCCTTCAACACCTGGTCCGAGGTTAATAAGGCGCTCATTGATGAGTTTGGATCAAAGCAAAAGTTTAAGCATGAAGAAGTAAGCTTTCATGCACAATAGCATAAGAAAAGGAGAGTCAGTGGTTGCTTTTGTAAAACAGTATATATATTGAAGCGCAGATGTTTTTAACTTTTAAGATTTTTTTCTTGGACTACTCTGTTGCCGCTATCTTGACTGCGTAAGCTCTCGCCCTCCTTTGGTGATACTCATCACTTCAGTCAAACTCTATTTCCGCAACGTCCATGATATAAAAGAGGCTCTTCTGGATGTCGCTGACTTCCACAAGCTTGAAGTTTCTCATGGAGTAGTATCCAAACCTTGCGTTCTGGCCATTGAGGATCAAAAGCCCAAGCCTTGGGTCCTGGCTATTGAAGATGAAATGGAGACCATTCAGACTATGGGCCCTGAGGAGTAAAAACTAAAAGCCAAGGGGTCTGAACATCCCCAGATGTGCCTACTGCAACAAGGTTGAGCACTATGAGACTGTGTTCTGGAAGAAGAAAGCTGACATTGAGGAGCAGGGAAAGAGATTTCAGCGTAGGGATTGGCACCCCTATTGCTGACGAATCTTATGTGCCTGACTCACCTACTTCAATCTCTTCATTACCCCTTGTTAAAAACCCTAGGGATGAATTGGAAGGGAGTTATGAGGATGTTGGTTACTACATACTAGGATTAGCAACTGAAATGGAGGTTCCTTATTGTTTGAACGCTGGAGGAGTAGACAAAACTATACCTGAAGAGACATACCTCAGCCACGTTCTAGGGTGTCCTGTAGTTATTGACACCACCAGCTATGCTACTCAGCTCCTAACTGGCTTATTTTTCCCTCTCCAGCGAGGTCACACCGTGAAGTCCATATTGTAGAGTTACCTTGAGACTGATCACAAACTAACCTCCATCTTCCAGCTCAAAAAGGTCTTAGCTCTGTCTAACTTTGGAGGAAAAATCACCAAGGTGGGAGTGTTCATTCAAAAGGTCTGGGTGATGGCCATTTTGGATACTGGCTCCCCGTTGAATGTGTTTTCCTCAAAGATGATGAAAAATATCAAGCTGGCGCCTGGCTTGGAGTACAATCAATATTTGGAATACCAGGCCCAAACAACACCTGCACTATTGGGACATACTCTTTCCTTACCATTATAATTGGCAAGCTCATCTTATTAGCCCCCGCAGTGGCCTTGGATAACAACACCTATGATATGCTTATAGGTACCCACTTTTATGATTGAATATGATGGTATTATCAACATAAAACAAGGTTTCCTCTCATTACTCAATTACAAAGTCCTTTTAATTTTATCAAATTAAGATCCCAACAAGAACGAATATTCTTTTCTGGTTGAGTACCTGTTTTCCGCTTTGCCTTTACATTATACCACCTCTGGGCGAAATACAAAAAAATGCCCAATTCAGTAAATGCTAGGGATGGTATTCCTTTCTATGCCTTAGACGAGATATGATTAAGCCAGGTGAACAACGAGTGGTTGACACAAATATCACACTCCAAATCCACACCACTGCTTGTTGCACCTCATAAAGTATTGAGGGCGTTAGCCCCTTGGATCCTTGGATATTGGCTGGCATACTAGACCCAGCCTACCAGAGCCCTATTACTCTTCTGTTTGGGAACCTCACCAGCAAGGACCTTGTTGTAAGAAAACACCAGGAGATTGGCAGAGGTTTATTAATCCCTGTGGAGGACATTGAACGGGTTCACTTCATTAGCTCTACGTTGGATAAAGGCTTGCCAACGGATAACCTGTTATGTACCTTACCCAATGTCCATATCTCAGATGAGCTGACCCCAGATGGACTTGACAAAGTTCACTCTTTATTGGAAGGATATGGCGACATTTACTCCAAATTGGATAAAAACTATGGCCACATAAAGAACTGGAGCCACTCTATTGATGTGGGTGATTCCCGCCCCTTTGGTCAAAACCTTACCACAAGTCAAAGTTGAAAGACCAGCAAATGAGGACTGAGCTCAATCAGTTACTAGACTCAGGGTTACTAGTTCCTTCACAAATCCCTTGGTCTTCCCCCTTTTGTTAATTAAAAAGAAGAACGGAGGTCGTCAGGTAGTCATGGACTATCATAGATCTAATAACCTTACAAAAAAGGATAGCTATCCTATCCCCCGCATTGATGACGCTCTGGCATAACTAACCAGATCTAACTTCTTCTCTGCAATGGACTTGGCTAGTGGCTATTAGAAAATGGATTTTTCTCCACAAGCCCAGGAGAAGTATGCTCTTATTTGCAGTGAGGGTTTATTCCAACCCACCCAATTACCTCAAGGGTTGTTCAACACCCCTGCAACTTTCCAGCGCACCATGGATCACGTCTTTCAGAAACTAAAGTTAAGTTGCATCATCATCTTTCTTGGTAATATCACGTTGTTCTCCAAGACCTTTCTTTGAACATCTTACTCATTTGGAGGAGGTGTTTCAACGCTTACGTGAGCCAAATATCAAGTTAAAACCCTCTAAGTGTACCTTCTTCCAAAAAAATGGATTTCCTTGGGCATGCCATATCTCAAGTGGGAATCCAACCCATACATGATAAGGTCAAATCAATCTCAAAAATGCCTCCCCTAAAAGACTACATGATATTCAGGTATTTCTACGGATGATGGAGTACTAGCATCAGTTCATCCCTAAGTTCACCCAACTCAGCGAACCCCTCATCCGCCTACTGACTAAGAACACCCCCTTCCATTGGATTGCTGAACAGAAGGCTGCTTTTAAAAGGCTAAAAAAACTGCTACAACAACGTCCTATCCTGGGGCGCCTCGACTATGGTAAACTGCTTATCTTTTACTGACGCCTTGGACTATGCCGTTAGGGCCATCTTAGCACAATTGGATGAAAACAGTGTTGATCATCAAGTATACTATTTCAGTAAAATGCTTTCAAAAGTGGAATGCAACTACAGCGTAACAGAGAAGGAGTGCCTTACTGTTTTGTTATCTGTAAAACACTACTGCCTTTTCCTATATGGGACCACCTTCACTATAGTTATAGACTACTCTTCATTGAAGTGGTTACAGAATATTAAGGATCATACTGGTCAATTAGCTCTCTGGGCTCTAAAGCTCCATCATTATGACATTAAGATTGAACACCGTGCTGGAACCCGTCACATGAATGTTGATGAGTTAACTCATCTGCCTGTCCTTCACCTAGATACTAGTTAGGCGGAGAGTCTATATGACTTTTTAATGACCACCAATGACTGAAAGGATGAGGATGAGTTGGTCCAGAAAATGTTATCCGGCACTCCCACAACCCCAAAGTGGATAGTGTGAAGTTATACAATCAGGTGGGGGCAAAAAGGCTGCCTTACCTTCGGCCCTCAGAACATCTACCTGCTATCCTGGAAGCTCACCACACCCTAGGTCATGGGAAAGCAAAGAAAACCTATGAGTGGATTAGGGATTGGTACCATTGGGAAGGAATCATGGAAACTATTGTTGAGTTTTGGAAGCCTGCCTCACTTGTAAGAAGAAGTCTAGCTCTTAAGACTAGATAACAATATCAACCCACTACTTCTCAACAACTGTTCCACACCATAAGCCTAGATGTAGTAGGTCCCCTCCTGCAGACTACTGGTGTAAATCGATATACCCTAGTTGGTATTGACCACATCACTAAGTGAATTGAAGCTGTGGCTCTCCAAGCACAAACGGCCAAGGCTACTGCCACAATTTTCATTAAACCATTTTCATTCGTCATGGTTGTCCCTCAAGTAGTACTCTGTAACAATGGTAAGAACTTCACCTATAGAGTAGTTAAAATCCTGGCTACCTCCATGGGAGCCCAACAACTCTTCTTGGCTCCATATAATCCCTCTATAAATGGGACTGTGGAGAGATAAAATGGAACCTTGGTTTCCATTCTACAATAAATGGCGCCTCTTCTGATTTACTTCTCTGGGATCAATTCCTACCCAGTGCTCTTATAGCCTACCGGATTAGTTATCACCAGATCCTATAAATGTCCCCATTCCATGTATTGTATGGGTGGGAACCAGAAATAATTTCATTTTTAGATAAAAATGTTTTCCCCTATAGTTGAGGAACCTGAGAAAGCCATGAGAAGATTGCTCAGCACATCATCCATCTCCAATCTGAGGCTACGATCAATATAGCTAAAATGGTGACTAAAGAAGGACAGGCTTCCAATGAGCTCTGGACCCCCTATTTTCATTCCATGTGTCTGATATGGTTCTATTTTATTGTAACCGCATCGCTCCTAGAAGTGGTAAGCTTGGTTCAATCTTGGAAGGCCCTTTTGTCATCACCTACAAGAGAGGTTCTGAGTATTCTATCAAATTTCTGACTATGGGGATTATAATCATTAAGTACATGGCCGCTTTCTTTAGCCCTATTCTCCCCCCCAACATTCTTGAGGGGGTGATTTCAGACAATTGCCCTCTTAGCTTCAAGAGAAGAGTGTTTTGGGCGAAAATAGGCCAAAAGGGGGAAATGTCAGAAAATTGCAAGTCCAATATTGGGATAGGCTCAGTTTGAATGAGAATAACGATAATATCGGCCAAAAGTCCCTTGTCAATTCTTGGTGAACCCCTCAAATCAGAGTAACACTTTTGTTATTACTTCTTAGGCAATTAGCACGGGTTTGGGCAGTTGGCTTGCACTGACTATGCAGAAGAATCATGGGAGTCCATCTGAGGTTCTTACTCATTCCATTGATATTTATTTAAACCACCTATGTGGGGACCACCCCCTTTTATAGCCTCAGAGGGGGGTCCCACCAGGTGTAAAAATTTCCCTCATGGTGATTGGATCAGATAGATCAAATACTTTCCTACCGGGCTGATCCTACCCACAAACAACCTTCCATTAGCTGTTCTGTCTAAGAGATGTGAGTCTCAAGAGCTCTGATAGTCCAAGACTTAATATTCCCTAATTTAGCTATTCCTAGCCTAATCCAACTTTTTCATTGATTTCTCTTTGAATCTTAGATTTATTCGAGGTATGCTGACCAGGGGACAGACAGTACCGATCACAACACTCAAAACGGCAAAACAAACTACTAACCAGGTGGGAAGCAGAAACTGCTTAACCCACCATGGCAGAGGGTGAGGAGGGGTCGGGGGTTGGTTTTCGGAAAGACCCACCTCGATCAAGGGGTGTTGGTTACAGTACCAGATCAGAGCAGAGAGCCAGGGCGTTGGGGCATCTGCATAGTGGGGGCTGAGGTCAGCGTAGTAGGAGTTTTCCACTTCTGCATCAAGATAATGATGGGAAAGTGTTTCAACAAAAGCTGCGAGGAGAACTTCAGCTTCTTTGCGGGCTTCAGGAAGTTGGGTGAAAAGGGAGATACTGTGGCGGGTGATTTTGGCTGAGGGGTTGAATGAAGCAAGCGTTGCGACATTCATAACAGCGATTTCAGCATCATCAAATAGTTTTGAGATGTCACTGCAGGGAGATTCAGGGAAGTCAGGGGGAAGAAGATGGTGGGCAGGCCATGCTGGAGCTGAGCCACTGACTGGGCCACCGCGGTGCGTAGTTTTGGGCAATGAGGAGAGGCCACCGCAGCTAAGGCGAGCTGGTGGTCACTTTGGAAGGGGGCTGTATTGGGTAGAGGAGCGAAATGGCGAGGGGTAGGGGTTTCATCGAAGTCGGGAAGGAAAAATTCTGCCTGACCATAATCACCATGGCAGAGAGGTTGACCTGTATGCTTACTAATGAGGATATTACCTGATTCGTCAGTTTCAGCCAATAGATCCCATGGATTTTGGTTCACTGGAATAGTGGCATTTAAATTTGAGTGGGTAGGATTGGGCGAATGGGCAGCTGCTTGGGTGTGAATGTTGGTCCAAGCATTGCTCTGATTGGCTGGCTTAGATTTAGGTGGGAGAGTGAGGATGGAGGTTTTGGGTGGGGCTGATTTTCCATGTGGGCCCACTGAACGAGATTGGAGGGTGGGAGGGGCAGCAAAGCGCCCCATACTGAACCTCCAGAGGGGGGCTCAGAAGCTGCATCAGCAGATTTGGCCTTAGGGCACGCTCTTTTTGCATGGTCGAGGCCAAAGCAGAGGGAACAAATCTGCCTACCATTATTGACCTGAGCCCAAAAGAAATGATCAGGCGCTGCAGCCACACTAGCGCAGGGTGGGATTTGTTGGGCTATGGTAGGGTGGTGTGGTATGATGGTGGCTGTTGCACGAGGAGCAGCAAGGCGTTCTGCACCAGATGGAATGGCAAAGATGAGGTTGGGCTGAGTGCCATAAGCCATGAGCCCCGCGACCAACTGGTCATACAAAACCTGGGGTGGAAGGTGGGATGGGAGATTTGCAAAGGATACCACTAGCGTGGTGTCTGAAGGGAGGCGAGTACAGGTTGTGGGAATGGGGGTTTTTTTATAAATTAGAGTAGTTTGTGCTGCCGCTTCAGCATCCTCCTCAGATTGGAACCCAACGTCAAAGTATCCCTTAAAAGGGCGGAAGTCTATAAAGCCAGCTGGCGCAAAGGCTGTATTGGCTAGGTCAATAATTGCCTTATCGGCATATGGGAACAAACGCCCATAGTCCACTCTGAGGCAATAGCGGATAGCAGAGCGAGGGAGGGCGAGAGGATGGGGGCGAGAAGGGTGGACGCGCGCCAGGTGGAGCGTTAAGTCCCGTGGGGGGACAAAACGGTTGGAAGCAGTGGGCGGGCTGTTTGAACCCGTCCAAACGCGCTTGCCTGCAGGGCGGAAAACGCTAGGTGGGGGTGCACTGCTACCCCACACTGGGGTGGCAGGCGGCAGAGCCAAGGACATCAAAGAATAGGTTTTTGGGCAGATGGCTGTAGATAAATAAACTTAAATTTAAAATCGCTCAAAAGTGACTTTGAGCGGGTAAAGAGAGTTTTTCTTTGAATCTTGATATAGTTTAAATACTAAGCGACAGGATATTGAGAGAATTTTCTTTTGATCTCTTGGCTGAAACTAATAAAAAATTATAAAAACCAATCTTTACTTATATTCAAAAGTATTAACTTTAGTTATAAGTGTTTTATAGAAATCTGGCTGAATTTAGCACCAGCAAGCATAAAACTTGCTGGATTCCCACAATCGATACTGAAATTAGGACAGTGTACCACCCAGCCAATCAATGCATGTGGGACAACTGGAAACTTGTAAGCCTTCTAATAGCCTTAATGCCAAGTATCAGATTCTGATGGGTGACCTGAATAAGCCCTTTGACAACCAACAGATCAGGTTGAAAATCCTCCCAAAACTCAAGCTAATACTCTAATTTTTACTAAAATCTAATTGCTATATTACAGCTTGAGCCAATTATCTCAACATCAATCAAATTTAATTAATCTATCAAAAAGCTTGGGTCAAATGGCCTCGCACATTCTAGCTAATTATACATGCAACAAAACTTGATATTTGGTCCCAATTAGTTGGAAACAATATCAACTTTGCAGCATAAGAAATTGTCCAGGGATTGACCCAAAGATAACGTCAAAAAAAAATTCGTGGACATATAGACATCAGTAAATCATAATCAATTTCCTTCCCTATGGCAAGTTTTGTATGTTGATCCTCATAATCAGCATGATAGCACTTGCACGTGGACCGCCCAACTTAGAGTACCTAGTGCTATTGAGAGACCTGCTGACGTCCCTATTAGGGGTGCGTCGTTTACTTTAAATAGATGCCAAAATTTTCCAGAATTCATATTTTGTCACCAGCATGATAAAACTCAAATTGGAATGATCCTAAGACAATTTTGTATGTTCATGTTGTGATTTTTGTTTCTGTAATCCTCCAGAATATGATAGTATTTTTTCAGCAATAGTTCTAGCATTAGGTCATAGTTGTATCAGTTCAAGGGCTGAACTGAAGTGGAGAATAATCTGTTGAAATTTGCATGCTTGATATGTGGCCAGGAGATGCCCTAGAGGTATAAATACTGGAACCTAGCCTAATGAATAATCATCAAATTCATTCTAAATTAAGATATATTATTTAATTTCTTTCTCTGGTTTTTCATCAAAAGTCCCTTTTTAAAAGAGTGTCAAAAAGCTGTGATTTCAGAATCCAAAGCTTGTACCTTTGCCTGCCCTGGTAGAAGTTCCTAAATACAGAGGGAAATTGATCCCAAGATCGACCAGAAGAGTCAAAATTATTTTAATACGCCTAGTGAGCTTCTGAACGGACAAAATACCAAAAGATACAGGCTAAATCGAGGATCATTCAGCTAAACTTCAACCCAATTAAGCATAAAGGATCAAATTTATCAAGTGAGTGATTATCAGAATTTAACAACTGGTGCTCACTCAAAATCAGTGATATACTCTCTAAAATGGACCCACATAGCCAGCTACTAGCAGATTCAGCCAGATGAGAAAGCAACAATGAGATGGAAACTAGTGACAAATAAATCTCATATTATTTTAATACCAGCCACCAAGACTCTTATGCGGGTACCTTCTACTCCCTGAATCTTATCACAGTGGTGGGAGCTCATGCAGATACAACAAGCCCAATTGATCTTACATCTGAAAGCGTAAAAGCTATGCTGTAAACTCTATATCAAGGTTTTAGGTTTGTTACTTCATAAATTGATCCCTCTTTCAGCCTGTTCTATTACCCTAAGATTAGGCGCTCAAGATGGAGATATACATGAAGTACCATGATGCAATCATGGCATCTCTTGCCAAACGTCTCACAGATAGTCTTTCAACTAACGAAATCCTTGTTAATTTTGTCCAACCCTCAATCAAGCATGCCCAGCAAATCATTGCTAGAAATAATCTGGAACCCATGAAGATCTACTGTGTACAAGGGGAGAAACAATCTTCCCAAAATGCTCTATTAAACAATTTTTAAATTCCAGTTTTACTGAAGTCCAAAAAGCAAAAGTGGACAATACAGGATTTGCCAATGAAGCTCATGGGAGATTAAACACCATCAAGGAGCTTTTAATTGAAGGAGTTTCAAAGATATCTGCAGAAGTTCTTGCTCACCATGTGATATTGCATAATGGGTACAAAACATGAATATCCACTGTCAAAAACTGAAAACCCATTCTTATATACTTTTATCTCAGATAGAATGACACACCTTACATGGCTCTTTGGGCCAAAGAAATCACCTGGAAAAATTAAAGCGCAAAGACTTAAAGAACTTTTTGGAATAATTAATTACTGTAAGAAAACATTGAAGACCTTGCAGCACTACCAACCATCCCAAATAGGGATGAGGAGGATGCTCAGATCAAAGAGGAATTTTCAAAAATTTGGACTGTTGTGTCAAGATTGCAGGCCAGAAATACTGAAGTTACTCAAGAGAATTGGGAACTCAGAATGCAATTATCAACGGCAAAGCCTGAGTAGACAGTAAGGCCAAAGACATTAAAGCATAACGTCCAATTAAGCTTTATTCAAAAAGGATTACAATAACCTGAAAAAGTATTAAAATCTATTAAAAAGCAAAGCTACCTGTGCTTACCCAGCCTTGACAATAAGAAATTGGAAAAAGCTCTGCTTATTTAGCCAAAACATAGTTTGGAAAAACAACTTTGGGCCAAATTCAAGCATCAAAATCCAGTAGTTTGGAGCAATATCATAAAATTGAATCATCAGAAATTGACATTGATGCAGAATCTAATATTTCAAACATTTATCCTATGCCTAGAGTTTTGGCATTACTCCTGACACCAGATACTCCCCAACGGGAAAGAGGGCCAATTCAAAGCGATGATACACCAAGACGTTCAATTACTAGAAGAAGTACAACCCCTATGCTAAAAACAGGGCGAGATGACTTTAAACCGTTGAACTTGCCAAAGTTTGATAGGGATGGGATTGTTCACTCTTTTCTCAAGCTATTTGAAAAAGCAATTTAGGGAGCATCAGACAAGCAAAAGGATCAGTGCTAATCAACTCACTCGATGCTCATAGCTGTGACCTCATTATGCCATATTTGGGTGACGATTGGTCCTATATGGATGCCAAAATTGCAGTGACAAAACAATTTGGAGGGCCTGGAAATTTAGAGGCCCGATCTGAGAGCTTCTTAATATTGAATATAATCAAAAGGAGACTTATAAGGACTTTGCGGATAGATTTTTCCATGAGGCACAAGTCTTACTCAGGTGCAATGCAATAGATAAGTTTGACGCTAAGATTACAATAGAACATGCTTTTATTCCCTACTATGAAATGCACCATGTCATGATACCTGCATTCAATGGAGAAATGGAAACCCAAGAGCTTTATAATTACTTGAATCTGTTCCCACAGTTTCAAAACCCCTGATTGGCCCAAGGACCAGCAAAAAATCCGACCTTTGGGCCTAAAAAGCAACACTATGTCTGACCACAGGAAAAATTCCTGAACTACGTACCAAAAATTTGAGCAAAAGCAGCAAACAGTGCCAATTACATGCCAAAACTGTGGTCAAAAGGGGCATTTTGCTACCCAATGCTACAGATGGTATGACAAAAAAGCCTGGGGTCAACGTTGCTCTAGAAATTAACAATGACAGTGAGGCGGAAAAGAGCAGGTGGAGTAGAAGCAGAATGCTCTAACTCCACCAATGTTTACCAAACTATTCCATATGACCCTGGCGAGCTCTTTAGGGCCAAAGATGTTGCCAAAGATAACTTCCACCATAATATGGCTAATGATGTCCTGATGGTCACTACTTGGGCCACAGCAAAAGCAACTAAACCCTTGAAAATTACCAAAGAAGCCCAAACAGAGGTATCAAAACCTTACGCAAAACAGATTATTGATCAGGAATTGGACCTCCAACCTGGATGTTCAACCAACCTACCTTTGCTTAATAACATACAAGTAGCCATTCCCATGAAGAACCTAGCAGATAACTTCCCAGATACATGCTCAAGTCTGAAATAACACCTGGAATTGGGAAGAAGTCATAGTATTCACACAATAAATACATCTGAAAACTACTCTGAATGTACTTATGTGAATATAGCAGTAAATAAGGTGCAAGTTTAGGCCATCATTGATAGTGGTGCTCCTATCGATATAGTCAGCATAAAGTTGGTTAAAAAGTTAAAAATTGCGCCCAATGTTGCCCACTGTCGGGAATATGGTACAGCTATAACATGCTATTTGAATTTATTACAGGGAAGGCTGACCAGGGGACAGACACTTCTGATAATACATAAAGAAATGAAACTTCAGCTAGAGGAGGGCACCCCAGAGAAGCTAATGCTATCTCTTGTTTCCAGTGGGAACGCCAAGATAGGAAGGGGGGCACGTGTGCAGGGGCATGCGCCACTATTGGGCACATATGAAGGAAGGGGTCTGAGATAATGAACCATACTGGGAACCAGGATGAGACCAATTGGCGGTGACGTGGTGGGAGGTAACCAAACATCCACGTTTGAAAGTGGTCCACTAAGTGTGACCGGAACTGGCGTACAGCTTCTTGGAGGGTGGGGGTGGAGCCTAATATGGCATTAAAGACAACTGTGTGGATAGTCCACATAGCGATTATGACCACCAAGGCACAGAGGGAGGGCGGAAGAGGGTAGCCATTGATAAAGCAAACATGTCCTTAGACAGGCTGAAGGGCTGTGCCTGATCCTGGCGAAGCAGACGTTGCACCTCATGCCATATCGCTTTAGATGTAGGGCACTTTTCCAGGCGGTGAACCAGCATTCCGTAATTGCCACATATGACACAGGATGAGTGTAAAGCGTTAGAGCATTTGGCAGTATGGTATACCCATCTCAAGCAGCACCACACATGAGAACAAATATGCGGCTTTAGAAGAGGGTGGTGGGCATGCTTCCAAATGGCTTTCTAGGTATTAAGGAGGTAGAGGATGTCCATCATGTTCAGGTGGTCCACCCTGGCCATGGTAAGGGAGCGCATGGGTATCAATTTATTCAGCATGGGAAGACCTTATACTTCATGGGTGAACCTAGGAGAAAGACCCCTCTGAGCGGTGTGCCCACAGATGTGAATTCTCCACTCAGCGCTCCACATGGAGAGGAGGATCTTTTTGAAGTGGGGCGACGTCCCATGTGGGCCCGCTGCAGAAGGATGTGAGGCCAGGTACTTTAACAGAGAGTTGGGGGTGGGAAGGATTGGAGAGGCCCAGGGCGCAAGAGAAGTTGGAGCAGGCTGCGCAAGCCCAGCTCTGAGCAGAGATCATAGGGTTGGTAACGGCAGTGATCCAGGTGCCAAGGATCTTGGCAGCATGGGCCTCAAAGTTGAGCAGGCCTGTACCACCATTATGGCGAGGGCCAAACATGACATCCAGGCGCACCGGTGGTGGGCAGCCCAACCAAAGCCACCCTTGCAGAAGGGCGTATAGTGACTTGAATATCCACAGGGAAAAAGCGATGGCGTGGACCCCAAACCAAACTTTAGAGAGGACATGGAGTTGGCTCTCACGACCCTGCCTGTAAGGGAGATCTTATGGGCTATGAGGGAAGCTATGCATTTTGTCACGTTGTCTAGAATATGGTTTTCCATCACCAATGAGGTGTACCCTCCTGCCTCCAGCCACACCCCCAAATGGCGGACAGGGCCAACGGTGGGGCTTGGCACAAAGGGGAGCACAAGCGGGGCGGTGTGGGGTGGGCAGGGAAGTTAATTCATGCGCTAGCTGATGAGGCGGGTAGGAAACAGGGCACTGGGGCCCAGCGGGCTTGATACTAACCAAGGAAAACAATCTCTGTTTTGGAGGCGTTGAATGCAGCATTACTTACCCTGGAGTAAACTTGGATAGTTTCTTCAAGCGCGCGTGCATCATGATTTTTAGACACCGCAACCACACAATCATCAGCAAATGCCAAAATCTTGACAGGGGTTTGGCCATGCAAATGGACCCCAGTAAGTCGGGCATTCACATTTCTAAGAAGTGGGTCAAGGCTGAAGTTATATAATAGTGGGCTAAGCGGGTCCCCTTGGCGCAGTCCCCTTTAAGGGCGGACTACCTCTGTGAGAAAGCCAGGGCTACGCACAGCCATTTTGGCAGATTCCGTTACCAACATCACCCAATTGATGAAGCGAGGGGGAGGCGGAACTTGTGAAAGCAGGCTCTGAGGTATTCCCAGTTGACTCTATCATAGGCCTTCTGCTGGTCTAAAAATAATAGTGCTTTAGAAGCTGTGACTGACAGACGTTGGCTACGGTATGTATATTGTCCCATATTGACCTTTTGGGTATGAAACCAAATTGTTCAGGGGAGATGAGAGCAAAGGCAGTAACCTCTAGACGGTTAGCCATGATTTTAGTAAAAGTTATGTGTCTGTGTTAGTGAGAGAAATGGGGCTTCAGTTGGCCAAGTCCAGCTTATCCCCTTTTTTGTACAATGTAATCATGAAGGCCTCTTGCCCTCCAGGCAGAAGGCGCGTTCCCAGAAGGCATTGGTTAAGAAAGGCAAGCAGCAAGGAGGATAAATCTTTGAAATACTTCTTATAAAACTCATAAGGGATGCTGTCTGGAACTGGGCATTTCCTATACGGTGTACTGTGAACAGCGGACCAGAGTTTGTCCAATTAATCAAATTCATCAACTCCAGGAATCAGGAAATGGTGCAGATGTGTGCACTTTTGAGAAAATTGTCCACTTTGGCTGGTGGAATAGGATTGGATCAATACAGTTTGGAGTAATTGTTTTGTATTTTGATCACCACATTGGCTGGCATATATGTGATGGAGTGGTCTGGCCTTTGTACCTGTGTGCAGGCCAAACTCTGGCACAGTGCAAAGAATTTTTGAAAAAGTAAGCAGAGCATGTGTCACCCACTGTAATGTGTTAAGCTTTATACTGAACACAAACATGATGTTTGTGTTGTCTCACTAGCGCGTTGAGGTGGGCGGCCACTTCTGCCCACTTTTGACCCCAAGCCAGGCTGTAGCCCTCAGTGGGGATGTTGGATATCAGGTGGTCCAACTCTGCCAGTGTGCATGAAATGATTGCCAATGTGGCCCATGAGTGGCGGGAGGTGAGGTGGCAGGCCTGGCAGATTGTGCTCGCCTTGAAGGTTGACCAGGTGGAAATTGATCTGCACATAATGGTGTGACAAACTCTGGAGCCAAGGTCATGGCTTCCATCTATGAGGAAAATCTTGGTGACACAATTTTGGCAGGGCGAAGTTTGCACCAATACAGTGCCTGGGCTGCTGGGTTGGATAAGTGGAAGGAGATCAATACCATCCTGTGGTCAGAGAAATTAACTTTGGTCATGGCAAAGTGGGAAATTTGGGAATGAAATTTGAGCGGCGCAAGGATAAGGTTGATATGGGACATGGACCTTAATGGGCCGTTGTGCACGTGGGGGTGTGACATGTTATTGAGTAGTGGATCATGGTGCAGCAAGGTATCAAACAGCCCTAGGGTGGCCTTGAGAATGTGAATTTCAACGTTCTCATGTGGGGGTGTAGTTGATGAGGGCCAGAGGTCTGTGGATGGGTTCATCCAGAGATCTCATGTCTCCAATAATGAACGGGTCAGTGGGAAATGGAAGGGAGATGACTGCCAAGAAAAATTCCTGACATTCTCATGCACAGGTTGGGGCGTAAATGTTAATGAAAGCGTGCACTTTGTCATCCCACGAAAAGGTGACAACAAGGACGCAGCCATTTAGGTATGAATTTGACAAAATAAATTAAAAATTATTGTTCACTCAAACAAGCACCCCACAGTGCTCAGACCAAAATGATAGGGAAGGGAGGAGCATGATTTTCTGAGTCCTCAGCACCATGCGGACAGTGGGCTTCCTGAATGGCCAGGATGTCCATGGGTAAATTATTTTGTAAAAAAAACTCAGTTTCCTAGCCCAGGATGGCGAGGCCTTGAGTCCAGAGATGTTCAACGTCCCTAAAGTAAAGGCTCCCCCCCATCACATCTAGGTGCGAGGGGAAGGGCACCTGAGCCCTTCAGCCTTCTCTTTTTCTTCACAGAGCTTGTTGGTACCTCGGATATGCAATGCTACAGAGTATGTGTCAGAGTGGGAATCTTTAGCAGTGGGGTTTGCATTGGCCTTTGCCTTCACTTTTTCCCCACTGTGGGCCAAGCTTTTTGCGGTGTGTGCATTTATGGTTCACCATCGCTTGGAGGTTGAAATTAAGCAGGATCGTTGGTGAGCGACTCAGTCCCAATCAATGCTTGGGCGTGTTGGTCAGGTGAAACTGATTCATCCATTGTGATTTCAGCTTGGGCGTCCCAATCTGATTGTTTGAGAGATTCGTGATCTGCTTCCCCCCACAAAAGTCTCAACATCCTCCTGGAGTTGATCTGGCGGGATAGCAGATGCAGTCTTGGCCGCCTCCTTGGCTGCCGCCTTGCAGGCTTGTTTGGCCTTCTTCCACTCTTGTGAAGACACTGTATTTACAAGAATGTAACAGCCTTGTGCTCCCCATAAGAAGGCTTCACCAGTGTCTAATGCCAGTTCATAATGGGCGTCCGCTCTGCCCATTGCATCTGAGAAAATTCTTGATGAGTAACGCCCTCTTTGACAGGGCAGGTGTGGGCCTTGTGGCTGAAAGTGTGACAGAACGTGCAGATGGAAGGCGCGCTATCCACGGTGACCTGGAAAGGATGGGCATTCTGCCCGTTGATTATGACAAAAGAGGTGTGCGGTATTTGTGTCAAATTCTCCACTATCCTGGAAGATGGGGTGAGAACAGCAATTGCTTTACATGTGCACAGGTTTGGCATCAGCGTAAAGCGCTGCATTTTTAAAGATTGTATTTCTCCATAAATGGCGAGCCCAGCCTTCAGGTGGTGCTCAAGCATGGTGTGTTAGACCATTTTGGGTAGGAAGTTGAAGGTCACAAAAATTTGGTTCAACTTAGTCCATCAGGTGCGCTTTGTTTCAACTACCCACTGACCGTCTGGGAGGTCTACTACTACGCGCACCTTTGTGGCTTTGTCCACTGCTTCTTTTTTGAAGCCCAGGTCCAGCCAACCGCGTGGCATGGAGTGGGGTGCAAAGTACACCACGTTTGGAAAATGTGTGTACATCTCCACAAAACTTCTCCCAAAGCGCCGTTTGCTGAATATTCAGGAAAACATGCACCCCATGTTCCACCAACAAAAGTGGTTGGGAGTGCGGCGTATTGATGAACTGGTTGCAGCATGCTTGCCATGCCAAAATTTCTTGGGAAATGGTAACCGCCAGTTTTTTACTATCAACTTAATCTATTCCGCTGGACTCGCTGGGGCGTTTACAAAATTTGGTTGATGTGGGGCCAACACCTGTGCCCTTAACTTTACTCGCCCAACTGCTCCCTGACATTGGGCGCCAACTAATCTCCTTAGTGAGATTATCAAACTATTTACCAGACTTGAATTGAATTTGTTGCAAAAGTGTTTGCAAGGAGAGAGAAAAGTTATGATACAGATAAAGCACATACAACTAAATCTCTGGGTGCATACAGTACCCTACCTCTCTGATTTTATCTATTGTAGTAACAGCACTTTCTATAGCGTTGCCAATTACAAACTATATTATCTTAATTGGGTCTGATTTCCTAAGAAGATATGGAGTTGCTACCAATCATAAGGATGATACTCTCACCATTCTTAGCCAGGCTATCCCGCTTTACTATAACTAAATGGGGCAGTTGAAAAAAAAGAAACCCAGCCTATTCATAAATCTGGCCTACAAAGATGGAGTAGTCCCAATTGAGTATGTCAAAGCGAGGTCAAAGTTAAAAACACAACCCACCCAGATCATTGAGTCAAAGAGAATCCCACTTTGGTCAAATCAGCACATTACTATACCATCCAGAGATCAAGTAATTGTTCCAACAGGACTGGCAATTAATATCCCAGAAGGACTTTATGGTGAAATATCAGTCATGGTCTAAATCTCAATTTGAGCCAAACATTGCCCCTGGTATTATCATTTCTGGTTATTATAGATACAAATCTTATGTGCAAACTTGCAGAATTGGCCCAACTCCATCAAGCAACATCAAACAATAACTTTTCTGCATCTGTTCCTTAGAGCGAAAATTCACTCATTCCATGGGTTTAGAACTTTTGTCAAATTAGGGCTTCCCAATAAGAACTTACTCAGCATCAATAATGTTGTCACTATGGCCAATTTAAGCAACCTGACCAACTCTGAGAGAGGCCAAGCTCAGGAGTTATTCTCTATATATCAGGAAATATTCACATAAGATAAATTTGACTTGGGATGTGCTAAGGATGTAACCCACAAAATTGATACTAGAGATCATAAGCCTATTTGATTATGCCCGATTAGATGCTAGAAATTATCAGAAGAATCAGTATCCAAGTAGATTAAGGAACTCCTTGATTGTGGCATGTTAGTGCCTTCAAAAGTCCATGGGCAGCACCAATTTTAATAGTGAAGAAAAGGATGGAAATAACTGAGTAGACATTGAGTACAAGAAGTTAAACAACATCACAAAGAAGAACTTGTACCCTCTGACCTGAATTGATAATTCCTTGGATAGGCTAGGGAGCGCAAAGTTATTCTCAGCAAGGGACTTATCAGCGGGTATTGGCAAATAGATCTTCACAAAGAGGAGCGCAAAAAATGTGCAATTATAACCCAAGAGGGCCTATCCCAGTGACGAGAATGCCTCAAGGGCTCTGAAATGCCCTGTCTCCCTTCCAGAGAGCCATGGACACAATCCTGGGAGATTTGAAGTTGTCATGTGTACTAGTATACCTTGATGCTATCAACGTCTTCAGCCGCACTTTTGACAACCGCCTGGAGCACTTAGAGGAGGTTTTTAGAAGTCTAGAAGCGGCAAACTCAAATTTAAGCCCAAAAAGTGCCAGTTTCTCAAAGACCAGGTAGAATAACTTGGATTTGTAATTGACAAAGTAAATCTTTGGCCCCAACCCTCCAAGTTAGATGCCATCTCCAAAATGAAACAGCCTAAATCAAGTGCAATATCCAAATATTACTAGGCATGATCTGGTACTATTGCTAATTTATTACATACTTTGCACAACTTAAAGAGCCACTTTTCTATCTACTTAAGGATAAGGTCCCATTCAACTGGACTCCAGCTTGCCAAAGTGCATCTAATCAACTCTGATTGGCACTATTGGTCACACCTGTTCTTTGATATCCATACTTTGATTGTAAATTTACTATCAAAACTGATGCATCCTTAACAGCAGTGGGGCCATATTATCTCAAATTGGAGAAGATGGTGAAGAACATCCAGTTGCCTTTGCTAGTCGGACCTTAAATGTTCATTAGAGAAATTACATGGTGATGGAATGAAATTTTTTAGCTGTCATAAATACTTGTAAGCAATTCCAGGTCTACCTTCATGGCACTCGTTTCAAAGTTATACTAATCATGCTTCCCTAAGATGTCATGTTCACATGACATAATAGTGGGGACCAACCCCAAAGATAAGGCTGGGCGCCAGGAGGCCCAGAGGGTGAAGCTGCAGGCCCTTCCTGACCTGAGGCACACCCTGGACCAACGCTGGGTTTGGGCAAAATATGCTCAGGTTGGGACTAGTGGTGTGCCAAACGCCCAGCCCCTGACATCAAGCCAGGTGTTAAAAAAATGATATACTGAATAAATGAGGATGTTTTGATTCAGTTTGTTAAGGAGAGGGGTTTTGAAACCTGTTCCATAATCAAAATAATGCACTCATGTCGAATCCAACTTCAATCAATCACTCAAGTGAAGTTGGTTTCAACCTATTCAACCAACTTGGATGGCAGTGTTGCCCTATTGGTGAGTTGGTGCTTGGGCCCACTGCGGCATAACCCCTATTCCCCCATTTGAGCTTAAATACGTTTTCCACGACCAACATTCCTTGTTGGTCAACTTCCCAAATAAACCTTTTCCCCATTTACGTTATTTTAAATTTTATGATATTCCAAATGCTTCTGTGCGCAAACCTCTTTGAGGAGGTCTCACGCTCCATAACCCTTGTCATCGCAAGTACCTTGCAGCTCTCCCCTCATGCACCATTTGTTTGCCCAGGTTCCCTCCAACTGGTGTCACTTAGCCCCTTTCAATATGTGCACCGCGTCACTTTTACTGGGGCTTTTAATATAAAATTCATATTTTTGAAGCCTAAGTTGTTATTGTCCAGCACCCTTTGCTGGGCTCTAATCACTTTAACACTAACGGCTAGTTCCCTGGCATTGGCCTGGTGCACCGCGCACTGCCACGTTGGGAACAGGAGAGTTATAGACACTCTTCTTACATAAGATGGCTGAACAACTTAAGAGAGCCTGATGGCCAATTAGCCCTCTGGACATTAGAGCTTCAAGCTTATGACTACACAATTGAGCATTGAGATGGGGTAAATCAAAACACCAATTGTCTTTTCTGACTAACCGTCATTGCAACACTTAGTCAGGCCGCCAATGAGTTGTTTAAGAAAATAATCAGCGAAGAGTACCAAGATGGCCCTTAATCTGTCCAAAAACTATTAGCATATTTACCAAAAAAATACAGCTGTCAAAATGGGACACTTTACAAGATCATTGAGGACAAGAAGTATATTTTTCAAGACCATTGGCCCAAACAGACATCATTTTAGATTTCCATAAGGCCATAGGGCATGGGGATTCAAAAAAAATAAAAAACATATAAAGAAATTCTACTATTGGATGTCAATGCATTTTGACATCCAAGAAATGTTAGAATGCTGTATGGAATGTCAGGGCGAGAAACTGTTCCAAAAAAGCACATCTTAAAAGCTTGTTCAGCCCAAGTTCACTTGGCACACTGTATCTACTGACATTGTAGGCCCACTTCCAACAAGCAATACAAAAACCAAGTACATCATTGTAGCCATTGACCACTTGACCAAATGGGTCAAATCCAAGGCTATTTTGGAAGCAGTAGTGGCAACTACATCCAAGTTCATCCTTAAAAAATCCTCCACATTCATGGATGTCCCCAGGTTATTCTTACTGATAATAAAACAAATTTTACCACCAATGTCCTTGCCAAGATCAACCAATTAATGGGAGTATGAGATGTGCTTTCTGCTCCCTATTATTCCAAAACTAATGGTATAGTTGAGCGCACAAATGGGACGTTGATGAACATTATCAAAAATTAAATTCTGATAAACCATCCAAATGGAGTACATATCTGAGTTTGGCAGTATTTGCCTACAATATCTCCTACCATTCAGCAACCAGGATGTCCCCTTTTCAGAGTATTATATGGAAGACATCCAGCCCTACCAACGCTACTATATTTAGTCCTAGAAGATCCTGGCAAAAACACTTATCCTCAATACATTGAGAAGCTTGCGTATACTTCAATCAAACTACAAGCCCAAGCCTTTGACAACAGTTTTGCCATGAAAAATGCATGACATCAAAAGGACCTGGAAAATCGCTACAAATTGGCCAAATTTGAAGTTAACAATGAGTTCTATTTTGCAACACCCACGGATTGGGCTGAATTCAAAAGTTATATTGCATCTAGGTAGGTCCATTTGAAATAATTTGAGAAGACATCTCTTTTCATATACACAATCAAGTATAATAGGACCAGCCATATATACAACAAAGTCCATGTTAATTCCTAAGAAAGTTCAATAAGCTGGCCAATTATGAAAAATAAAAAGAAAAAATAATATAATAATAAATAAATAAATAAATATTAAAAAATAATAAAAGAAAAAATAATAATAATTCTAACCTAAAATAATACTTAAGTTTAAACTTGAGGGTGGGAAGAGGATTTAACTCCAGATTCATTGGCAATTGGGGCCAAAGTTAAGGCTATGCACTTGGCCTACTCTATCAGCAATTTGGGCTGAAATTAACAAATATTGAAGATCAATGAAGGCTAATTGGGAATCTTAGGGCTCATGTTCAAGTCAAGTGGGGGAAATGTCAGATTCTGGTGTTTGACCCAAAAATAAATTCTTCAACAACAACAAATCAGGTTGATTATCCTCTTAAAATTCAAACTAATACTTTAATTCACAACTAAAAGCCAATTGATATTATATGGCTTGGGCCAATTATCTCAACATTAATCAAATTCAATTAATCTATCAAAAGCTTGAGTCAAATGGCCTCGCACATTCTAGTTAATTATACATGCAACAAAACTTGACATTTGGTCCCAATTAGTTGGGAACAATATCAATTATGCAGCATAAGAAATTGTCCAGGGATTGCCCAAAGATAACGTAAAAAAAATCCATGGACAAATAGACATCAGTAAATCATAATCAATTTCCTGCCCTATAGCAAGATTTGTATGTCAATCCTCATAATCAGCATGATAGCACTTACACATGGACTGCCCAATGGGAGTACCTAGTGCTATTGAGAGAGGCCTGCCAACTTCCCTATTAGGGGTACATCATTTACTTAAATAGATGCCAAAATTTCCCAGAATTCATATTTTGTCACCAGCATGATGAAACTCAAATTGGAATGATTTAGGACAACATTGTAAGTTATAATGTAATTTTTGTCCCTGAAATCCTCCAGAATATGAGAGTATTTTGCCACCAATAGTCCTATTGATAGGTCAGTTTTATCAATTTAAGGGCTGAACTGAGGTGGAAAATAATCTGTTGTAATTGCATGCTTGATATGTGGCCAGGAGATGCCCTAGAGGTATAAATACTGGAACCTGGCCTAATGAATAATCATCAAATAATATATTTTTGAAATTAAGATATATTATTTATTTCTTTCTCTGGTTTTTCATCAAAAGTCCCTTTTTAAAAGAGTGTCAAAAAGCTGTGATCTCAGAATCCAAAGCTTGTACCTTTGCCTGCCTTGGTAAAAGTTTCCAAATAAAGAGGGAAAATTAAGCACAAGATCTACCAGAAGAGTCAAAACTATTGTAATACGCCTAGTGAGCTTCTTAACGGTCAAAATATCAAAAGACACAGGCCAAATTGAGGATCATTTGGCTAAACTTCAATCTAATTAAGCGTGCAGGATCAAATTTATCAAGCAAGTGATCCTCAGAATTTAACGCCAAGCTTGGCAGATTAGAAAATAATATATCATAACACATGGGTTAAACCAAATTTAGATTAAAAACTGCTTAGCCAAAACCATTGAGCTTAGTGAACCAACCAAAAAACCTTTACTTTGTCACAGAGGTTGGCTATCTTCAGGTTTTCCATGACAAGGGCATGTATGGTGTGCAATAAACTGTTGTTTTCAAGGTCAGCTATCTGCTGAGAGGATTCTGTATGTTTGGACATAACTATTACAATACTGGGTTGGCATAATAAGACGGTATAAGGAAAATGGAAGTCAACTTTAAATCTGAAGAACTTAATACTATTGTAGATAAGAGGGGGTTTTTATATTAGATGATATGTAATAATTAATTGATGTTCTGGTGGCTTGAAGGGAACCAGAAAGTCAGGACAAAATAAATTGAATTTGAGGTGCAGATGTTTGGCTTTTGAGGTATCTGCATGTACCTTCTATTTTCATGACACTCCCCCTATTCATTTTGTATTGAAAGAGGTTCAAGCAATTCCCATTAATGGTAGAATGTTAGGGTACTCCATTGAGAGTCTCTAGGGGCATGATTACCATAGGGGAGGACTTTGGAATCTTGGTAGGGTCCTCTATAGCCAGAGTTTGTCTTCTTTAAATGGGAGTTAATTAATTCATATCAATAATGGAGGACTAAATCCCCAATAGTGTAAACGTGAAGAGATTTAAGTTGATTGCATAGTTTTCTTTCATTTTATTGGCGTGTTCAATTACAAGGTTTTGAGCAAAGGTCCGCCATTAGTGGTAGTTGTGTGGCTAGTTGATACCAGAAAGTTGTTTGATTAGAGGATTTTAGCAAAATTGGACACCAAAAAGTAATGCATGAAGGGTAAGTTTGGTAGTTTATTAATCTTGGTGCGGTAGGCCCAAAGTATTGATGGAAGGCGGTCAGGTCATTTATCAGGGTTATCAGTGGTGCTTCATTCAAGGGCATGCATGAGGTTTAGTTGAGTCTCTCCGTCAGACCATTGCACTGGGGGTTGTAGGAAGTAGTAATAGATTGTTTGGTGTGGACTTGTTCAACTATCTTCTCCATCAACTTATTGCTAAAGTGTGTGCCTTTGTCAGATAGAATGGTATGAGGTGGTCCATAAGTGGTGAAAATGTCTTTATATAAAAATTGGGTGACAATTGCAGCATTAGCATGCTGAGTTGCTTTAGCTACAGGCCACTTGGTAAAATATTCTGTTGCAACAATAATGTACTTGGACCCAAAAGAGGCAATTCTAAGGGGTCCCATAAAGTCAATACCCCACATTTTAAATAATCCAGTGGTGACAATGGGGTTGAGGGGTTTTTGAGTTTGTGGTGATGTGTCAAAAATTTGGCAAGTGTGGCAGGTGGTGACATATTTGAAGACATCATAATAGGCATTAGGCCACCAGTAAGAGAAATATAGTCAAGTTCAGGTTGCTTGTTTCACAAAGTGGCTGGCATCATCATGTGCTTCTAACTTTTGTTGCATTATTTAGCCTTTTGGCACTGCTTGGGTGACTTATCCTTTGGTGCAAACATACAATTGGTCTTCAAAGATTAAAAACTTAGTACACTGGATTTTGAACTTTTTTGATGTCATTGATGACTTCAGGTAATTCAAACTCATGTAGAAACTCTCATATCTGTATGAGCTCCTTTTTGAGGTTAATCTCCCCCATATGGAAGATTGCAGCATCAGCAGGATTATTTGGGATGCGGAAAAGGCCATCAGCCACAGCGTTTAGTTTTCCAGGGAGGTGGGTGAATTTCAGGTCAGAATCCATCAGTTCATAGCGCCAATGAATGTGTTGCCCATTTGGGATGGGGTTTTTAAATAGGAAGGACATTGTGGAGTTGTCTGTGAAAACAGTGATAGGTCTATCTAAAACATAATATTGGAATTTTCTAAGGGCAAACACCACGGCAAGGATCTTTTTTTCATATGTGGAGTAGCTGATTTCAGCTGGGGCAAATTGTTTTTAAGTATATTCTATAGGCAGTAGGTGTTATCTTTGAGTTGAGTGAAGACGGCGCCAAGGGCAAGGTCACTGGCATCTGTAAATATTTAGGAAACCACTTTAAAGTTTGGGAATATTAAGATGGGTGAACAGGTCATTGAACTTTTGAGACCTCAAAACAATTCCTTTTGGCATCTGAAAATTTCCATTTGGTCCCTTTTTTAAGCAGTAAAGTGGACTGGAAATTTTACTGAAGTTTGGTATAAAGGCTCTATAGTAGTTGAAGGTGCCTAGGAAGCTGAGTAGTTCAGTTGCATTTTTTGGTTTAGGCCAGAAGACAATAGATTATACTTTAGATGGGTCTGTGCACTTGCCATTGGGGGTGAAGATAGTCCAAGTAGTTTTATTTTCTGAGTGCATAATATGAGTTTTGAATCATTCATGATGAGGTTGGATTTTATGTATGCAGGAAAAAACTTTTTGAGTTCACTTAAGTGTTGCTGAAGTTTAGTGATAAGATGGTAATATTGTCAAGGTATACAGTTACACATCTGTTCAACAGGTCTCAGAATAGGTTGTCCATAACTTTCTGTAAAGTGCATGGTGCACTGGTTAGTCCAAAGGACATTCTGGTGTATTCAAATTGTCCAAATTTTGTCACAAAGGAAGTATTGGGGATATATTCTTCATCAACTCCCAGTTGATAGTATCCAGAGAAAAGGTCAATGTTGGTTAAATAATTTGCGCCCTTTATGGAGTTCAATATGTCTGAAATAAGTGGTAAGGGGTATGCGTTCTTTTTAGTTACTTTGTTGGGTGGAATATGGTCAATGCACATTCTGAGTTTGCCATTTTTCTTAGGTACAATGACAACAGGAAAGGCATAGGGTGACTGAGAGTGTCAGATGAGTCCAATGGCTAAACCTTTCTGAATTTCTTCCTGAACAAATTTTTCATGGGCTTGGTGAAGTCAATAGGGGCGTTTGGCTATGGGTTTTTCATTTCCCACATCTATGTGGTGAGATTCTGGGTTGAGAGGGGTATGTCATCACCCTCATGGAAGATATTTTCGTGTTAATGTCCTAAGAGTTGGGTTAACTAAGTTTTCTGAATGTTAAGCTCAAGGTCTGAATTTGGTCATCTAACTCAGAACAGAGGTAGGTCATGATTTGGGCAGGGCACTCTTATTGGGCACCAGCATTGTAATAGGAGATTTTGATGAGTTTGATTCCATCATTAGTATGAATTTACCACCGGTCACTTTCAAAGTTTGCATGGATGCTAAATTCTTTTAGGGCCTGGTGGGACAATAACATAGGGAAATGGTCATGGTCAAAAACAACAGAATAAATAGATCTGGTTTTCCAAGCGATCTCAACAGGTATGTCAAAAACTTGTCTATAGCAAGCTTGTTGGGTACTTCCAGCCATGAGGAACACCAGGTCACTGTGTAGTATATCCTCATAGTCAATGTCTAGGAGGAATTTCTTTGTAACAACATTGGCTGATGAGCCAGTGTGTCAGGAGAGTGTTCATAACTCTCCATTTTTCAGTGTGGTGGTGCACTGATAACAGGACAATTTAAGGGAGCTAATCGTCAGTATTAAAGAAAAGATAGCCCCACAGAGGGTGCTTGAGCTAAAAGAACATAAGGTGAAGGTGTTAAGTGTGGAGTGAAATAAAAGGAATTGTACAAACAGCAAGACTGGGGTGGACCCCAAAGAGGAGTCTATATCCAAACAGTGTTCTGTGCAGGAGTGTAAGGTTGCTTTGGTCTAAAGGGACCCAAGCGGACCAGCTGTGCACCAAATGAGAGGGTGAAATTTATATAAACAACACAGCTAATGATACATGAGACCTCCTCAAAGAGGTCCACACACAGGTTCATCCAAGTCAACATAAAAAAACGTAAAACTAATGAAGGGTTTATTAAAGGAAATATGACCAAAGAGAAAGGTTGGTCTTGAGAAAACATATTTAAGCTAACTCAGGGGAATCATCAATTGAAGAAAGTGGTACTAAGCCCTGGTGCACCATTAAGTGCACACTTTCATCTGAATGGGTAATGTACTTTGAAATTGACCAAACTCAAGTGATCAAGTGAAGTTGAGCTCAATACAAGTTATAAATTCCATAAAGAACGTGTTTTGAGCTCCCATTCACAAATTAACCAAATCAAGCCATCAAATTAAAAGGTAGCATGTCCATCCTAATGCTACGGCTGTTATATATGGCAGGGTAGGTTGCACTTCCTCTAAACCAACCTGGGCATACCTGGTCTGTACCCAGCGTTGATCCAATATGTGCCTCAAGTCAGGAAGGTCCTGAAGCTCAACTTTCTTGGACTCTTGGCAACCATCCTTGTCCTGGCAATTGACCCCTTCAATATAGTCATGTGAACATGACACAGTGTCTAAGATAATTTGAAAGGTGTAACCAAAGAGGGACTAACAAGGTTGGGACCATCTAGTACTAAAAAAAAGAGGGACTAACAATGTGTGGTACACCAGTACTACTGAAAAGGGCTTCTTGTGGTTTTACTTCACTAGATCTGAGTTGGGTCATTCAAATTACTTGATGAAGGTCTTGACGTAGTGCTGGACTGGTTTTATAGGTCTTTAAGGGTGATAGGGATCACAGTGACTTTCAAAAAATTTTGTAGTAGAAACTCCTTCAGGTTGATATGAGGGAGGTACAGGTCAATTTTTCACAAGTTATTGAGGTAGGTAAAATGAAGTAGATGCTGACTTCTTCTGCATGGTGTGCATTCCAAGGTTTGGATTGGTTGATGATACAGGGTCAATAAATTTTTCAGTTTCAGATTGTGTTTTAATAGACATGTTGGTGCAGTTTGATGTGGAGCAGTCTCTAAAATGGGTTGCTCATGGGTCAAGTGATTTTAATCTTGATCAAAGTTCTTGGCAAAGGCAGTAAGAGGTAACTGGTACCAGTTCTGGGCTTGAGGGCGTAGCTCATCATTCTCTTCCATGGGTACTCCAGTGGGTACTTGCTGACTTTCTTTTACTGCATTAAGTATATTTTCAATTTTTATTTTCTTAACAGGTTCTGTAGTATGCAGTTGGGTATTATGTTCTTCATTTTTTTCTTTTTTAAGAAGTATAAGCTCCCATCAGGAGAAGAATTTCATTCTGTTCAAGCTCCTGGGGTGGAGCCTCAATGTAATGTACAGGTTTGTTGGATAGTCTGGTGTTATGTTGGCAAGGTTGTTGCTGCATGTAGTTTGCTTGCTGATGATAACTTGTAGCTGCTTGATTTTAGCAAGGTGGTCAGCGGGCATAGGCTATCCAGGTAGATAAATTTACAATGAAACATGGTGCATGGCACTAGAAATAATGGTGGCTAGGCTCATTGCAGTTGTGGCAACACATGTTGTTTTGAGGGCCTGTCCCTGAACCATCATTGTGAGGTTCTTCAGTTGAATTGAAAGGTCAGAAATCTAAGAAGATGTTTCAGAAGGTGAGGTGATTGGCTTCATCTTGGGGATGACCTCATCACAAGAGCTTTCCTCAGTTAACTGGTAATCTTCATTTTTCAAAACTCATTTTGATGGCAAAATGCTAGGGGGCATAATTTTGGCAGGTGTAAATGGCATCATCAACATTTATAAGCTATGTAATCAGCACAGCATTCAGGTAGGGTTTCTCCAAGGCATTGAGGAATTAGTCAAGGAGTTGGAGGTCTATGTCCTCAGTGTGGTAGTGGCCAGCCTGGTACCATTGTCCTACCAGGTCTTCAAATATGTGCAAGAAGTGGCTCAAGTTCAGGTAGTTTTTTAGATGGATATAGCAGAATCTCTCAAATAGCTGAATCTTGGAGAGTCAGAACTTGACATGTGCATGGTCCTGCCAGTCAACCCATGAGTCAAATGGTGCATTTGTACAGTGCCAGCATTGGGCAATGCCAGTAAGGAGGAGAAATCCTGAAGTTGTTGATAGGGAGGAACTTCACAATCATCCCTCCATGCATTGTAGGCTGTGAGCCATTGTTCAATTGGGCCATCATCAAACTTGGTCAAAGCTTGGTGAGTACACACATGTATGATAACCATTGCAGTTTTCTCAGATAAGGCTGCCCTTATAGGACATGGAGGGCTCTGGAATATATTGGGCAGGAACACCAATTTGTTGTGGAGGTTGGCTATCTTCAGGTTTTCCATGACAAGGGGCACATATGGTATACAATAAACTGTTGCTTTCAAGGTCAGCCATTTGCTGAGAGGATTCTGTATGTTTGGACATATTATTGTAATACTGGGTTGGTATAATAAGACAGTATAAGGAAAATGGAAATCAACTTTAACTCTGAAGAATTTAATTTTATTGTCGATGAGAGGGGGTTTTATATTAGGTGATTTGTAATGATTAATTGAGGTTCTGGTGGCTTGCAGGGAACCAGTAAAATGGGACAAAATGAATTAAATTTGAGATGCAGATATTTGGCATTTGAGGTATCTGCACATACATCCTATTCTCGTGACAATTTACATCAAGTTCAATACTGTCATCCTTGCATGATTTTTATTTTTTATCATATTTGAGGTGGGGTTGACTGGGGACGATACTACACCGATGAAAAATATTCGAATTAATGGGAAAGGAGGATAAAACCTGGAAAACCTCCATACGCAGCATATGATAGGCCAGGAACTCCATGGACTGCCTTGCTATTTGCTTATCTCAGTTTGTGGCATTGGTGTGCAAAGCCAACACAGTCATAATTGTCCCCTACCCAAAGTTCATCTACTGGGATCGAACTCGGGGAGGCTGTGGTGGAGGGTCCATCATCCTTGCATGATGTCACACATTAATAATGTTTCAGGTAGAGAGAGTTCAATCGCTAATGAAAATATTTAACAAAGCCACACCTAAGACATACATCAGGTCAAACCTTAAATTATAAATCTTACAATTTTTAAACAGAATTCTCCGAATCAATCGGAGCAAACATATGAAGAATACGTCAAGCGAAATTCACCGACTACTACTAATTTCCCGCTCATCGGGAAATTATGTGACGAAACGACTTGTTACAGCAGCGAGTATTTTAGCTTCGAATTGCGATTAATAGTCCTTTACAGGTGCGACGCAAAAAAGTTTGGACCGTGTTTAGCGGATCTAGCAATCGAATAACCTAGTCAACCAAGATAAAAGCGAATAAGAGATTTGTATCAAAACTATTCTTAATCTCTTATAAACGTATTGCTCTCCTTTGCGAGTTAGAATTAACTTTACGTAAGAAACTAAGATGTCTATCAACGAACAAGCCGTCGTTTACGCTACTCTTATCCTCGCTGATGACAAGATTGAGCCTACGGTAAGATTCGCTTATAGCTAAAACTAATTATTTTAGGCTGATAAAATTACTACTCTCGTAAAAGCATGCAATGTCAGCATTGAGCCAATTTGGGCCTCTCTTTTGCTAAGGCTTTGGAAGGAAAAGACATTTCTGAGCTTCTTATGAATGTGTCGGTTCTGGAGCTGCTGCTCCTGCTCCTGGTGCCGCTGCTCCTGCTGGTGGTGCTTCAGAGGCTGCTCCTAAAGAAGAGGCTAAAGAAGAAGTTAAGGAAGAATCTGATGAAGATATGGGCTTTGGCTTATTTGATTAATTTATCAAAAGTTTTTACAAGAAAATTTAATTAAAGCTTTAAGCTTTTTTATTTTTAATTTAATCTTTTTATTGCGGTTTAAATTCAATATAGGGTTCGAAATATAATCATTTGTGATTTAATGAAATTATATGATAAATTTTGCATTTTTTACTTTTAGAATGTCAAGAAAGAAAGCAAATTATTGTTAGCAAATTTTACTAGGTACGAACCATGCTTTTACGAATAAACAGTAATTAAAGTATGTTTTAGAGCCTACGTTGTTAGCAGCCTGACTTTAAATTGTTTTTTCTGTTAATTAATTATGAGGGTTATTATGGTAAATACGTGTTATGTTTTTAGTACTAGATCCTAGTCCAGGGGGGGAGCCTCGATGTTATGTGTATTATTTAATCATTAAGGTTAAGCTTCATTAAAGTTAAAAAAATATGAAATATGGGCAGTAGTATTTGTTTTAAGGCTATATTATTAAGCACATTTTTTTCAAAAAGCAGCTAAATTTGATCGTAATATTTTGTTTAATTTAAAACAGCTAATATGGTGTTTGAGTTCCTTAATTCTTTTAATAGGATACTATAATAGCATAATTTTTAATTTGGATCAAGAAATATATATATGCATATGAAATTTGAAATTAAAATACTCATCGGACAATTTTTATTAAAAGAAAGTATATTATATAAGCTTTTTATAGAAGGCTTTTAAATTGGTATAAACTATTTTAGCTAAAATTTAGTGAAACATAGGACTTAAGATTATTTTCTTTTGTAATATAGAATATAAAAAGTAAAAGCCAATTAAATTTAGTTATTAATTTAACAGAGCTAAATTTAGTTTGTTTTAGTTATATTATTGTATAATTGATAAAAAGGGTTCCCTGGTCCTCTTATCTTGAATAAACTTTTGTTGTCATTTTATAGCAACTAAAACAACTGTTATCTGGTTTTTACTTAAATTGTATAGTTTCTAACTTGCTTTCTCAGGCTAAATTGGACATAGCTGATATTCTATCGTGTATTTAACTTACAAGGTAAAATCATGGGGTTTAAATAGCTCTTCTAAAATCTATAAATGAAAGAAATTATCTGTTATAAAGTATCCCAAGCTTTCCAAAAACATTTTATACTTATTCAAAAGATGTATTAAGCAGTTATCTGATGATTATGACCTTAGGTATCTATAAGTCATAATAACAAAATATTATAACCATAAACATTAAATCTAAAACTTATATTTTTAATCTCTAATATTATATGAATTCAATAAGTAAAATCCAAACTGGGTAACATTTAATAGAAATAGCTTAGATACCTGAGACTACTACTTATTAAACACTTAAAAGCTTATTTTTGTGAAGATAATAAGTAAAAATTTAGGTTTATATACCTAAAAGTTATAATAAAATTGCTTATTCATGGTAGGAGGACCATGAGACCAATACTACCAATAGATAATAAAATAAAATAGTAAAAGAAAGAGAAAACCTGCATATGAGCCCTGAGTCCCCAAGACAGTAGTCTAACTGACTTCATCCCTTTCATCAGGGATAAGGGGTATAGGACAAGGGGGCAAAACTGGATGTTCTTGGGGGTTTTGTCCTAATTTTGTAGATATGGAAATAAGCATCAACTTCCAGAAACTATATATTTTTTCATGACTGGATCTGGCAGTGCCATTTATGAGGCATAGATACAATGAACCAATAATGGAAGCTGTGATTTAGATGACTATAAAGGTGTGCCAATGCTTCAGCCTTGGTGGGGGAAGCCTTATTGATAGCTTCTAAAGCAATGATATGGATGGACCACAATGCTGTGGCTGCTATCAGTAAAATTAGAGTGTCTATAACTCTCCTGTTCCCAGCATGGAAGTGCATGGTGCACAGGGCCAATGCCAGAGAATTACCCATTAGTACTAAAGTTATCAGAGCCCAGCAGAGGGTGTTGGAGCTAGAATAACTTAGTTTGAGAGTGGTTATCATTAGAGGTATTAACCAAAAGGAAGCCTCATGGTGCTCTAAGTGGTAGTGTATGGGTGCCCTAGGCTGGAGGGAACCTGGGTGGCTCAATGGTGCACAGGTGGATAGATTTAGAGTATTTATAATTAAATGGTTAACAATGTGTGGGACCTCCTTAAAGATCCACACACAGTATTGTCCAAGATAACATAAATATAAAAATGGTGTACTAGTGAAGGGGTTTATTATGAGGGAAGTGTAAGTCCTGGAGAACATCCTCTGGGTGTCAATTGGGCCATTTTCCCATTTCCAAGCAAGAAGGCACCAAAGAGGATGGCTGTACCCCTCATTACTCAGGGTGATCTCACTCATGTGGTAGACAAGCGCTGGGTAACAGCTCTCCCACTTTGGATACTGCTCCCAGTACCCACACTCTTCTCAGTAGAACTTTTATGGGGAATCAGAGAAATCTGCACCAAGATTGCCAAAATGAATTCGATTGTAACCAATTCAAGAGGCAATCAGCCCAATGCTTGGATTTTAAATGGTCAAAAAGGTATGAAGAATGATTTATTGGCTGGAATGCCTGACAGTTGCAATTCAATTAACATGACAATTGGAAAAATCTTCCCCCTCCCAAATCCATCAGGCATCACCCCCAATGGGCAGGTAATAGCACCGGATACCATCAACAAGGTTCTGAGACTTCCTACTGACAAATTGGGTGTTGCACCTAACACCATGCCATGGACTGAATGAACAGTCCAGTGACCGAGCACGGGCAGGTTGGGTGTCCCAAACCCATTCCCAACCAAATGGGCCCACCCCTATGTGGAGTGGCCTTGGGGGATTCCTGCTGCTCGTCAGGCTAAACGCCATCATGCCAACCATTGGAAATGTAGCTGAGCCTTTGGTTCAGACATTTGAGGTTGAACTGACAGTGACTTGGCCTGCTGCCAAATTTTTGATGTCAGTTCCCAGGAAACTAACCTGCCCATTCCCAAATAATTCACCGCTTAGGTCAAACTGACAGTGACTTGGCCCACTGCCAGATTTTTTGATGTTAGTTCCCAGAGAACTAACCTGCCCACTCTCAAATATTTCGCTGGTTAGGTCAAATTTGTGAGACCTGATCCCAGCTTGTTTTCCCCCAAATTAACTACTATTTAATCAATCACATCACACTGAGAAAATTGTTGTTTGATTTTTCTTCCTTAAATTTTCCATTAAAAAAAACCTTCCCCAAAATTTGGTTTTTTTATATATGTTGAAAATTAAGCTGCCTTATCCGCTGACATTCTTGCACCCCTTGGGGTTAATGGTCATGAGCATCTGGTACTCTATCTTGTGCCTATACAAGGAACTGGCGCACTGGCAGATATTTGTGGAACTCCTTTCCAGTTCCATATTTGTTGTACCAACAGAAGTGCCTCAGGCATTCTGGTTTGTCGTTTGGGTGCTCTGGCACTCTAGCTGGTAGACCAGTCTAATTTTTACTTGCTGTTCACCTGACAGGAAGTCAACCAATGGGAGATATTGGTCTCAATATGAGGAATTTAAGGGAATTTGGGGAAACAAACAATTGAAGGAAGCAGGTCTAAGCTGAGGACACCAATTGGCGCATGCTTCCATCAGGCAATAAACTGTACTTAGTAACCAACCAAACTTGGGTAATTAATTGTAGGAGTGGCTGACCTGAGCTGGAAATTTCAAAAACTGAATGGGTTTTGAGACCCCATTTACTTAAAAACTGAAGTGTACCCATTTTTCATTCATTGCAAATCTAGTTTGTTTTAATGCACCTGCTGTTATACAGGGCTGAATTTCTCTTGCATCTCTAGGACCAACCTGGGCATACCTCACCTTAACCCAGCGTTGATCTATAGTATGCTTGAGGTCAGGAGGCCTGCCAATTTCACCTTCTTGGCCTTTTGACATGCTGATTTGTCCTTAATGTTGGTCCCAATTATGATGTCATTTTCCAACCATGACATTGCTGTGATGGGCAAGGCGCTGCCTAACCACCACATAGCCCCAACCACCCCTAAGGCGGGGATTGCAGCTACTAATAATGTAAATAATATAAATAAAAGTGTGGGGCTCAAGGGCAACAACCCTCAAAAATGGCATTCTGTCAAATCAGATGCCATAAAATTGATAAAACCTCAGAGCAAAGGTGGCAGAGGTTGATGTAAATGGTGACTGGGCCAATCAAAGGCCACCAACCTGAAGTCTGAGGATCTAAATGATGATAATGGCAATGGCAAAGAGCAGCCCAGCAAATCAGGGGCTACCAAGCTGAATTATGCCAAAAATGGAAACATCAAGAATCATGGCATTGGGCAACTCAGCGAATCAGGAGCTGCCAAGCCAAATAATACCCAAAGTGGAAACACCAAGAATCATAGCATCAGGCAGCTCAGCGAATCAGGAGCTGCCAAGCTGAATCTGTCACTTGATGAAAAAATTGTGAGCCACGGTGAAGGGCATCCCAGCAAATCAGGGGCTTCCAGGCTGAATTATCCCAAAAATGTAAATTTTTGCAATAAGGTCAAAATGAGAATGCTGAGCTCTGATTCATTCTCAACAAACAAAAATATATGTGGAAAAATTTCTGTAATGCCATGGGTACCCAACAAATGGTCTATAATGGGCCTAGATGGGAATATCAGAGGCTGAGATTCTCAAAATAGGCCCACAAATAGCCCGCCACCCGTGGACTCCACAGGATCCAATTTCCCCATATCCCCCATTCTATAATATAAAAACAACAAAGCGAAGGTGTTTAAGACAACTTCGTCTCCTAATATATCAAATAAAAACCTCAAAAATTGAAAATAAAATTTTGAAATTTAAAATCATTTATAGAGATTTTGAAGGAAAACTGGGGATTTTGAGTGAAGAAAATGGACCATTCCTCAGGTTTTTGACAGAGCTGTCGCCTCTCTGTATGCTCTCTCTGGGGGACAAACTGTCCTCCTCAGTGTGAGCATCATCCTCACCGTGTTCCAGGGATACCTCAATTGCTCATCAAGCCAACAAATAAAGGACCTAACCACTGCAGCCCTCTCCTGCTTATGGGCCCTCACATGGGCCCTCTTGCCCAACTGCTTTGTGGCAATGTGGAAAGACCCCGTTCGTCACATTAGACAAAGTTCATTTAATCTCATCTCCTTTTTATGGGATGGGATGGGGAGACCATATGAGAGAGCCCTACCTGCTTGGTACAAGCACACTACCACTCTCCTGATGGTCAACTTTTCCATCCTGTTCCTGCTGAGGGAAGCTTCTCGCCTCCTCCCATCCCAAGGAAATTCCATTGCTCATGTCCAATACGTTGACGCCACATCCAAGTTTAGAAAAGCATTGACCCTGGAAGAGTTGAGTATAATGCATGGAACCTTCTCTAGCATTAGATTATAGGTCCGCCTTACAGCAGCCTCTGGGGGTACAATGGCCGCATCCCTCCAGATTGCCCAGGTGATAGTGGACCTGCCAAAAAACCTGTCTATCTGGCTCACTGACCTTTTGGAAACACAGCCGGCCCTTCCAGCATCTCTGGAGGACTGCCTCCACCTTGTGGAAAGAGCCACCACCCCAAATGACTCTCAGGATGCCACCTGATCAGCGCTCTTGGCCCTCAGCCAAGGGATAATGGCTGTTAAGGAGTACGCTCAGCTGTTCCAGCCCCTAGCCAAAGCTGCAAAAGTGTCTCCTTCCCAGCTCACATGGATGTTTAGACAGAACCTTCACCCAGACATCCTCACAGCTATGGCCACCACCCACCTGGGGGCAACCTTTGAAGAAGAGATCACTGTTGCTTATCAGGTAGAAAACCAGCTAGCCTTGGCCCAAGCTAGGGCCCCTGTGCCTGGGAACCACAGTAGATTCCGCGGACAATGCGCGGAATCAGAGATCATCTCAAGCCATATGGGGCAACAGGAGCAGGGGGGCCCCAGAGAAAATGCCCCACGCCTTGCAGCTCCTGCACCCACTATCCCAGCGGCTCAGACGGCCCCACCTACAACCTTCACCTGACCCCTGCTCACATCTCTTCACTCAATAAAGGAAATGGTTCCTCCTACCTGTTTATTACTTTTACTTTGAAGCAAAAGAAGAAAGAGAAATGGGCCAAGTTAGAAAAACTGTGGGCTTTAGTGGATACTGGGGCCAAAGAAAACTACTTGGACCAAGAGCTAGCCAAGAAATTGGGAGTACAAATGTGAGAAAAGGGTACCATGACTCTTGTGGACACCTCCAAGTCATCGGAATGCTGGGAGATTGAGCCCAGGATCAAGCTTCAACAGGGACTCCACCACTTCTGGGAAGACTTTTGCGCTATCCAGAACCTGCCCCACCCCATCGTTCTGGGCATGAAATGGTGGCATAAGTACTCCCCACATTTTGATCTGGAGGAGGGCCAGGTGATGCTTCACCCCAAGGAACAAGAGCCTATAACGTTAGAATTCTTTACCTTGGGAAGAAGCAGGCCTGGCATGAACTCTGTGCACCTAGGGACGGAGAGGGAAAAGATACTGGAGGAATTCAGAGACTACAAACACCCATTCCAGAAGAGCGTCGCCGCCACCTGAGATCCACAGGGCCCCTTTGCATTCTCATTCAAGTTCAAAGGGGATGCTGAGCTCCCAAAAGAAAGCCCGGTGTACCCCCTGAACCCCAGAGCAAAGGAAGCCCTAGACCAGTACGTGAAGGATATGTTGGAGCGAGGGATGATTATGCCCTCAAAATCTCCTCCCCAAGGCCAATGGCAAGCTCCGCCCCTGTGTGGACTACTGCCATTTAAATGCCGTAACTGAAACGGACCCCTATCCCATCTTGCTAATGGCAAGCATCTCACAGATGATCGCTGGGAGTCAGATGTTCTCTAAGTTGGACCTGGTCGATGCTTTCAACCAAGTGCCAGTTGTACCTGAGCACCAACAGTACATGGCATTCAAGTGCCACCTAGGGGTATATGAGTATAAGGTTATGCTGTTTGGACTTAAGAACGCCCCTGCCATTTTTTAAAGGACCATTGACCATGCCCTGGGCGACTTGATTGGGAGATGCTGTGTTGCATACATGGATGACATCTTGGTGTTCTCCAAGTCTCATGAGATGCACACAGAGGACGTCAAGAAGGTCCTCAATGCACTGGACAAGGCTAACCTGCGACTGAAGCCCTCCAAATGCAAGTTCTACAAGGGCTCAGTATCTTTCCTAGGAAATGTTGTATTTGAGAAGGGGACAGCCATCTTCCCAGACAAGCTGACAGCAGTGAAGGAGTGGGCAGCGCCAACGGATAAGACAGGTGCGCGCAGTTTCTTAGGGGTGGTGAATTTCCTGAGGAGATTCACCAAGGACCTCTCAGAAACAGCTGCCCCACTTACCCAGTTGACCGGGCAAGTCACTTTCCAATGGGGGAGGAAGAAGAGAGGGCGTTTCAGGCCATCAAGGAGGCCCTCCTCACAGCGCCAGTCCTAGCGCACCCAGACGCCGATTGCCCATTCATTGTGGAGACAGATGCATCGAATTTCGCCATTGGGGTGGTTCTCTTGCAGACAGAAAAGATGGTTTTGAGCACCCAGTATGCTACTTTAGCAGGAAGATTCTAACAGCGGAAATAAACTACCCTGTATATGACAAGGAACTCCTGACAATTGTCGTAGTACTAGATGAGTGGCAGCATCATCTGTTGTATGCGTGCCACCCATTCATGATCTGAAATGACCACAGGGCCTTGGAGTTCCACAAGAGCCCCCATAGGATGAACCAAAGACAAGCCCTCTGGCACCTAGAGCTGTCTCAATATGATTTTAAAATAGAATATAAGCCCAGGGGAGCAACTTACTCCCAGACCAACTTAGCTGGGACCTGAAAATGACCTTCACAAAGGAGGAGCTGGATAAGTTCAATATGGCCACAATGCTTCCTCCCCAGGTGTTTGCATCAATACAGGAGGAACGCTCCAACTTAACAGAGAGAATCTGGACAGCCCACGATGCACCAAATTTGGAGACACGGTCAGGAGAGAGATAGAGGGAGGGAACTCAAGCAAAGGCTACAAGAATTTCAGAAAGGAGGGGGGCCTCATCCTGCACCATGACCACCTATGGGTCCCGACGCTCAAGCTTCAAACTGAAGTAATGGAGCTATGTCATGACCACCCCCTGGCGGGACACCCTGGGGTGGGGAAAACAATTGAGCAGATATGCCAGAACTACTTCTGGCTGGGCCTAGTGGGAATGGTAAGAGGGTATACCGCGTGCTGCCTTACCTGCACCCAATCAAAGCCATCTCAAAACAAACCTGAAGGGAAGTTAAAACCACTGCAGATTACCCAAATGCCATGGACCTCCCTGAGTGTGGATTTTATCACTGGGCTCCCAAAATTGGAGGGCTATGATGTGGTCATGGTTGTGGTGGACTGAATAACAAAATGTGCTGATTTTTACCCATGCACCTCTAAGGTCACAGCAAAGGACATGGCCAAAATCTTCGTGGGGGAGGTCTTTGCTTGACATGGACTCCCAGATGAGATCATCTTGGACAGGGGCCCACAGTTCATCTCCAGGTTCTGGGATCACCTCCTGGAAAATCTAAAAATTAAACCATGCCGTTCCTCCACTTACCACCCCCAATCAGATGTCCAGATGGAGAGGGTCAATCAGATCCTGGAACAGTACCTACGGAGCTACCTCACCACATGACATGATCATTGGATCAAGTGGCTGAGGATTGCACAGTTTGCATACAACAACCTGGTGCACTCATCAACCAGAATGTCGCCCTTTTTTGCAAACCACGGGTATCACCCATGGATGATGGAGGGACACGCTGGGGGAACAAACCCTGCAGCAGATGAGTTAGTAACCAGAATGAGGGAAAATTTTGAGATATTGAGAGCCAACCTGGAGAAGGTGGCGGAGGCCCAGAAGAGGAAGGCAGATGCTCATTACTCTGAGGCTCCGCCCCTCAAAGATGGAGATTATGTATTGATAAATGCTAAACACTACACACCCCGGGACAGTGTAGGAAGTTCAGAACTGTCAACCTAGGACCCTACAAGGTCCTTCAACAGGTGAATGAGGTGGCATACAAATTAATATTCCAGAAGTATTGCGTGAACATCCAGTTTTGCACGTTTTGCAGCTCAAGAAATATGAAGGACCCATACCAGCAAATCTAGAGCTGGTCCAGTTGGACAACTCAGGGGAGGCGGAGTACAAGGTGGAGGGGATTCTGGACACCAAGATCACTCGCAAAAAGTGATGGTACTTGGTAAAATGGGTCAGCTACCTGATAGAAGAATCCTCCTGGCAAACAGCTTCCAATTGCACCAAATGTCCCCGGAAGGTGGAGAAATACTGGTGGCGCAGGGGCTCTCCTCTGAGGGGGTGATTTGACAGTCAAGGCGCTGCCTGACCGCCACATAGCCCTGACCCCCCCTAAGGCGGGGATCATGGCCACTAATAATGTAAATAATATAAATAAAAGTGTGGGGCTTGAGGGCAACGACCCTCAAAAATGGCATTCTGTCAAATCAGATGCCATAAAATTGATGAAACCTTGGAGCAAAGGTGGCAAAGGTCAATGTAAATGGCAACTGGGCCAATCAAAGGCCACCAGCCCAAAGTCTGAGGATATAAATAATGAGAATGGCAACAGCAAAGAGCAGCCCAGCGAATCAGGGGCTGCCAGGCTGAATTATCCCAAAAATGGAAATTTTTGCAATAAGATTGACATGAGAATGCCAAGCTCTGATTTGTTCTCGACAAACAAAAATATATGTGGAAAAATTTCTGTAATGCCATGGGTACCCAATGAACAGTCTAGAATGGGCCTAAATGGTTATATCAGAGGCTGAGATTCTCAAAATAGGCCCACAAGTAGCCTGCTGCCCGCAGACTCTGCAGGATCTAATTTCCCCATATCCCCCATTCTATAATATAAAAATAACCAAGTGAAGGTGTTTAAGACAACTGTATCTCTTAATATATCAAATAAAAACCTCAAAAAGAAAAAAATAAATTTTTGAATTTCTAAAATCATTTATTGAGATTTTGAAGGAAAACCAGGGATTTAGAGTAAAGAAAATGGACCATTCCTCAGGTTTTTGACAGAGCTGTCGCCTCTCTGTATGCTCTCTCTGGGGGACAAACTGTCTTCCTCAGTGTAAGCATCATCCTCACCGTGTTCCAGGGATACCTCAATAGCTCATCAAACCAACAAATAAAGGACCTAATCACTGCAGCCTTCTCCTGCTTATGGGCCCTCACATGGGCCCTCTTGCCCAACTGCTTTGTGGCAATGTGGAAAGACCCCGTTTGTCACAATTACCCTCTCCTCCTTTTGGGGCTCCACCCCCTCCAGAGGCTTGCTCCAGGGAAAAGTTCTTGTAGTAAGGGGCCAACTTTATTGCAACAATGGTTTTATTTTAACTGAGATTCAGCAGCCTGGGGAAGATGTTTGTGGAAAACATTGATCAGGTCTTGGGCATGTGCGTAGTCACACATTTGTACCCAACTGTTTTCTGCTGCATCAAATCCCATACAGGATACCAGGTCTTAAGTCTTCTTTTTACTCTACAGGAGGTTACTATTTTCTCCACTTCCCACTCTGGCACCCCATCCATGAGATAAGCCTCAGGAGTCTCTGGTGGGGGCCCCTCAAACAATGTCAATTTGCTCTCATAAAATACAGAAAAGATCTAAAATGAAGAGGGTGATACAACTAGTATGAGGCGTGGCCCACATTTCAAACTATGCGGTAAGTGCCAATCCTCTTTGGCACCAACTTTTTGCATGGCTGCTTGATAGGAATTTTATAAGCATCAAGCATCACAAGATTCCCTTATCTGTATGCTGGACCCACTCATCGCTTACCATCAGAATTCTCCTTATATACTTTCATTGCCAACTCCAAACTCTTGGAAAACCCCTGGTGTACTTTATGATAGCCTTGGCAAAGTCCACCACTGCTTTCACTTAAGATCCACATCTGGGCTCCATGTTAAAGGCATGGTTAAAACCATGGTTGGTGAAAAATGGAGAACAACTTATTGAAGATTGCAAAGTGTTGTTGTAGCTAAACTGGGCCATAGGAAGGTGAGGAACCCAATCTGAACGATCTGTGGCAGTGTAACGCTGCAGAAACTGTTCTAAGCATTGGTTCACTCATTCAGTCTGCCCATCTGATTGGGGATGATAGGCAGTTGAATGGTGTTGGGATTCTCCCTTAATTGGGGGAAGCCCCAACTAGGGGTCACAACCCACCTTTGGGCAGATGCCAACCACTTAATCAGGTCGTGGCAAAATCCCTTTTGGTGCTTGCACCCAATTGATTATCCTTTTTGGGCGCACTGGTGACTTATGCTGAGGATGAGCCCATTTCCTTGTAATTTATTCTTTTATTTGGTGGCGGCAATCAATGCCAATACTTTCCAATACTTTCCTTCCTGATCCCTTGAGGTTATACAGATACCTCATGGATCCTTTCAGTAAATTCACCGTTTTCTCCAATTCCTTTTCCGTTTTTAGCTTTTCTTTGGGCCTTTATGGCCTTTTAACTCGCTGGGGGCTTCAGGGCCCTGTTAATAGGGTTTGGGTTGGAGTTCCTCCCCCAAAAACCTGACAAATGGCAGGGGTAAATCTGAATAAGCTTACACAACTCTTCCCAAAAGACAGAGGTAAACTGGGGTCCTGATCACTAATAATTTCTTGGGGGAACCCATGAAGAGCAAACAAATGAGTGATGAAAAGCCTAGCCATCTCAGCCGCGGTCATCGTGATTCTGCAAGGAATAAAATGAGCGAACTGCATGAAATGGTCCACCACCACCATAATGGCATCTTAACCATCAGAAAGAGGTAATTTCACAATAAAATCTACCAATAAGGAAGTCCAAGGTCCTTCAGCCTTTTGAACTGGTACCAACAACCCTACTAGTGGTTGTCAATTTGGTTTCATTTGATTGCAGATCAAACACTCTTTACAATACCTGCCCACCTGTGCAGGTAAGCCCTTCCAATTATATGCGCGTTGAATTAGCTCCAAAGTTTTTGATTTGCCAGGATGACCAACAGTGATTCCGTAATGATGGTCCTGGATGTTTTACAGGTGAAGTGGCCCAGCAGGAAGTCATAGGCGCCCTTAAAACCACACCATCTCATCCTTTACATTATAATCTCTGGTTAGATTTTCTTGATTCAACGTGCTCTTAGCAAGTACCATAGTATATTTGGGCAACAATAGCTGAGAAAAGACTACCTTTCTGAACATACTGTCTTACTCCGCATTTTCCAGAGGGTCCAACGCTGGCCTGTTGGCAGTGGAAGAGGGAAGTTGAGACACAATCTTACCCAGCAAAATCATCAACTGGGTGTTATGAACCTCTACTTCCTTTGGGTTGGGAGCTGATGCAGAATTTCAGCTCAAAGCATCCGCCAACCCATTCTCCTTGCCCTTAGTGAACTCATAAAAAATGCAAATTAAGCAAGGGTCTCATGCCAATGGGTCTGCTGTAGGGTAAGAAATGAGGTGCACGGTATTACAATAAGGCCCAGTGATCTGTACATATGCAGAAAGGTTGGGAAGAGCCATGAAGGTGATGACGCCAATAAGTCAACGCCTCCACCACTGCTAATAACTCTTTGTTATATACAGCATAGTTTAACTCAGGTAGAGACATCTTCCTAGAAAAATATCCTACCAGATGCTCTATACCATCTTCGCCTACTTGTAATAAGGCAGCCACTATGGCAAAGTTGGAGGCATCATTAGACACAATGAACTCCTTATCAGGATCTACATGGAAAAGGATGGACATGGACAACCTGGTGCACTGTAATGCTTGGAAAGCCTCCTCCAAAACGGGAAACCACAGAAGCACTTTTGCACCACTTGCCTTATACAAGGGTGCCACCACATCAGACAGGTTGGGCATAAACTTATTGAGGAACGTACACGTCCCAAAAAACTCCTCAATTTCTTGACTGAAGTTGGAGTAGACCACTCACAAATTGATTTATCCTTATCTGAAGTTATCATGTGTCCTTGGTCAAACATGACGTTGCCCATAAAGGTGACCTGGGACTTGTAAAGTTCACACTTGCTGATCTTCAGCGTAAGGCTGGCTGCCTTTAACCTCTCTATTACTTTCCAAAGGTGTACTACACGGAAATCATGATCAGGGGAAAACACCAAAACATCATCCATGTAGGCAACCGCGCATACCCCTCAGCAGGTCCCCCAAATCTGCATCAATATGGCGTTGAAAGATATCAGAGGAATTCTTAAGCCCAAAGGACATGACCCAAAACTGGAAAATCCCTTTTCTGGTATGGAATGCAGTTAACCATCCCAGTCCCTTTTTTATCCAGATCTGATTGAACGCGTTTTAGCAATCCAGTTTAGATGACTTTATCCTTCTACACATAGTGCGCAATCTGTTTATCCAAAGGGATGAAAAGAGACATGGTACAGTAACATTTTTTAGGTTATCATAATCTATGCAAGGGCATAAAGTTCTATCAAAAGCTGAGGATCACTCACTTAGAAATTATGATCCTGCACATCTATTTGGGATGAAGTTCCGATGGTTGATCCTCAATAGTGCCTGTAATTTATGGGATTTGGACTATCTATTAACTTACTAAGCCTATTAAATTCGCCTCATCTCTTTCAGCCAATTTTGAGCATAATTTTTCCTTCATAATTGGGAACTTCTTCCAAGACAGGACTTATTACAAACTGGTGATTAAGTTCTTCCAGTTTGTTGAAACTTCTCTAAGGTTAGAATCTAGGATAAAAAATCAGGAAAAGGATAAATTAAATACAACTTTATTATAAGCTATATTGAAGATAATTTTCATTAGGCCAGGCTCTGGTATTTATACTTCTAGGGCATCTCCTGGCCACATTCCAGCACAAAATTTCAACAGCTATTTTGCCATTCAGGCTTTTCTTTCTCATAACAATCACTTTAGTTACTATGAATTGATTCAAACAGCAAATTTGGATAATCACACACAGGAAAGATGGGCGACTTTAATAACAAGAAATACAACATGGGTGAGCATCGTGGCAAGCGGTGCACTTAACGGTACAACTAAGGGCAAGAAACGCCCTGGAGGGGGACCAGGAACCCAATCTGCAAAGAAATTGCAAACTCAAGCACCATCTGGGTTTATGGTATTTACTGTAAAGCACGCGCAATACATTTACATTCAATTCAACCAACCTTTGTCAAAGGTGGAACACAGGATCAGAATCTTCCTTGGGTATGAGTTACTGACCCTGTGGGAGGAAAACATGTGAGGAACAGCCCTCACTTTTCCCTCACGTGGTGTATGTACCCACCAACAACATGGGTCATGGCTGGATCAATATTGGTTTTGAAACAGCTGATGAAGCTGATGCTGCAGCAAAAATCTGCGTGGAAATTGCCTCTCCTGAGGGCAAAAAAATTGTGCGCACCGCGTGCACCAGATGGAACAAAGCAAAAACTTTGTTCATTCCTTTGATTCGCTCCCCACCAACCTTCCTCATAAGGTAATCGAGGAGGAGCTCCGCAAAGGACTTGTGGCCTACAGAGAAATCCAACAACTTGAATTACAGCGATTTTGCTTAATGCCCGACCTGTGCATGGGCAAAGCTATTGCTGTAATCAACCCCTTCCCAGAAGTGGAAGAGGATTTATCCAGAATTCCCTGTGCAGCAGAATTTCACTTTGCAGATGGGGGCCAGTCAGCTGCATTCCAAGTTACACTGGAACGTGCACCACCCATTTGCAACCACTGTGGCTCACTGGGCCACAAGGAACATGCATGCCCTGTAAAAAAGGGCTTAATGGAAAATGATTTTTGTGAAGAAGCTATGGATGAAGATAATGAAAAGTTCGTCAAAATGACTTATGGCCACCACCCATTCCGCTGGGGTGAAGATGGACTATACTCCATCGTGGATCCAGTTACAAGTAAACAGCGTAAAGCAGCACAAAAAGCCCGCAAGAGAGCAGTGGCTGAAGCGGCGGCACACGCGGAATCCGCCATTAACCATGGACAAATTCAGAAGGATCTTTCAGATATTCACCAAACCAACCAATCAGAACAATATGCACAGGTCATAAATTTTCACAGTAACCAGACTGAGCCACAAAGCGTCATCAGTCATGCACATATTGAGGAACAATGCAACCACAATTTGGGTGAAGATGCGGTGCACAATGCAACAAAGTTGAACCTCAAAAATATAAAATCCAATCAGCAACCCGCATCAAATCAACATGAGACCTGTGCATGAAAAGTTGATGCAAATGCAAAAAACTGCAATTCCCTTGAATCATTGGGTCAGATCAAGGGAACCAACAATGGCAGTGAAAGAGTTGGAGTACAGATGCGGAGCATGGCAAAAATGAGCCGCGGTGGGATAGGACCAGAGGGTCCTCCTGACCGCTCCTGAGGCGCCATGGGCACCTCAGTGTCAATAGGGATGTTAAATATCGCGGGAGCCAGGGCTCATATGTCCCAAGCCAAAAAGCTGGCATTCCTGCAAAAACATCTTGTAGACATCTTGGCCATCCAAGGAACCCAAAGCCTACAAGGGGAAGAAAAATCCTGGTCAACCAGGGTCGCACCATCACAATCAGTATGGACGTCTCACTGTGGGGTGATAGTCCAAAACAACAAAAAATTTAAAATTACAAATTCATCATCACACTTGCACGGTCAAGTCCTGGTAGCAACAATCACATGCCAAGATGAAATAATTTTGTTAGCATGTATATACGCACCATGCACTGCAACTGAGAGAAATAGTCTTTTTGAAAAAATTTCTACCCTCACCCTCCCACCAGATATCATCATGTTAGGCGATTTCAACTGCTGGGATAACCCCAATACAGATTGATGGCCTAATCCCAGGGGATACCCACCTGGACACATTGAATATCGCACAATGAAGGCATCTATTGGCTTACAGGATGCTCTTCCTCCCAATTCACTAATCCTTCCCCATATGACAAGACCCAACATATGTGAGGGACTGCTCATATCAATGAGTCGTATTGACCACATCCTCATCCCACAATCCCACCACTCAAAAATCTCCAAATTTACAACAAAAAAGATTAATTTTTCTGATCACCAATTAGTTACGGTGCAGTTAGCGCCACCCAATCCCACACACAGGTGTCACCTTGGAGAAAGCTTCACCCAGAAAATATAAGATTGCCTGAGATATCTGACTGGGTTGAAAACAAGGATACAAACCCAGAATTCACAGCCCCATTCACTTCAGATCCCATCAGAACATGGGAAAATTTCAAAAAAGATTTAATCAACAAAAGCTGACATATTGCATCACGCAAGTACACCGCGGACACAGCCACAATCAAGCGTACCTTGGCAGAACTAGACCACCTGGAAATAAATACTCCAAGATCTGGCTATAGCCCCAACTGGGGACGCAAATGGGCATAGTTTCAGCCCAACTTAACAATCTCATCTTTGAACACCAACACAGAATCAAAGTATTGAACAAAGGTAAGTTCATAAAGGAAGGTGAAACCTGTTCAACATACTTTTTCCACCAATTCCACTTCCGCGGAAAACCAGCCCACATGCACACAGGTCTGCAAGACCAACGGCACCGTGGCAACTGACCCTGAGGAGGTCAAGGCGGAAGTACACCGCTATTACACTGAATTATATTATGATATGCCAACGGATCCACAAAAAATTAAAGAATTTATTCAAACTGCCAAGATACAAAGTACACCACCAAATTACAATATACTATCCCTTATCACATGGGAGGAGCTTTGGTAAACAATTCGCGGTGCACCACGTAGGAAATTCCCAGGGCCTGATGGGATACCCTACAAATTTTACAAAAAATATTTTCAACAAATCGCCCCCCTCCTGTTGGCACCAATGAACCAGAGTTTGTTGGAAACACGCCTATTACCAGGAGGCCATGAATCCTACGTTATAACCTTGTATAAAAAGGGTGAAAAGTTGGACCTGGCCAACTGGCGCCCAATTGCACTCTCCAACACTGACAAAGATTCTAGCAAAAATTCTAGCAGCTAGATTAAGCGCAATTGCATCTGACGCCCTATCACCCAACCAGTTTGGGTTTATACCAGGGCGTTCAATCTGGAACAACATACACCCTGTTGCAAACATTTGCCAATCCAAAGCAACTGGTGCCCTGGTCTTCTTGGATCAGGAAAAGGCGTATGACCGTGTTAGCTGGCCATACCTAAAAGAATGTCTACATGCCTTCAAACTCACACCAAGATTTCATAAAATGGGCGATGCTCCTAACAGAATCTGCAACCATGGTTGTATGCGGCCCTGGATTCATAACAAACAAGATTAAACCACACAGAGGGCTCAAACAAGGGGATCCCCTCAGCCCACTGCTATACAATTTCAGCTTTGACCTGCTCCTCCGAGTAACTGACTCACGTCTCATGGGGATAACCGCACAAGGACAACCAACAGTCAAGATACTGGCCTTTGCAGATGACTGCATAGCAGGTATAGCAAACAATGAAGATTCCTGACAGCTGGAACACACTCTAGAGGAATACTCCAAGGTGAGCAATGCATCGCTCAACAAAAGGAAGACAGAAATCATCCTCTTAGGCAAATACATAAACAATTGGGCCACAACATCAGAACCTTACACAGCACTCCAGAAAAAACCCAATTATATTATAATAAAAACTACTTAAAAATCTAACTTTTTAGTTTATTAGTGTTTAATTATTTCTATATAAGTGGTCAACAAAGTCCCTCAAATTAATTATTCTGTCAGTAGAGTACTACTTCTCCTGTGGAAATATAGTTGTAATGTAGGTACAAAATGCACCAGCAAGAACAAAAATATCCTAAAATCTAACAGAGGTACCCCAGTGCTAGAGTATGGACTCTTTACCACTGCCTCTTAAGTTTGATCCTGGTAGTTGAACTTTAGTTAAGGGACAATTATAAGTTCTCATTGGCACAGCCTTTACTTGGCCGCCAGCTATAATGGTGACCTCATTTCAGTATCTGTGCCTCATGTTTACTTTATAATCAGAAAACACTATAACATACTAAATTACTAACTTATTATTACTTATATCATTACAAAATAGATGATATTTAATGGTAAAGCCTTAATGACCATGAATTACACTTATACTATAAGTAAATTTCTTGCTATAGTTTATCTTGAAAGAATAAATGATATTATCTAATAGATACTTATACTAAAGTTTATATTTTTATTACCTACTCTTAATTTTACTTATTAAATCTATTAGGAATTTATAACTTCTTATGTATACTATTATGCAAGTTTAAGATCATATTTAATGAATTAATTATCAGAAGGACAGAAAAGTAGCACTTTATCAAATACAACATTTATAACACATCCCTGATGGCAAGAAAGGTCAATGCAAACAATTATATCAGATACATTATTAACTCATGACAAGGCAACATACAGTTGGCCATGTTTGAATGTCTCATGAAGAATTCTATTGGCTGCATATAATATGCATGTAATATGGATCATTTGATATGGAGCAAAACTTAAAATGTTCTAAAATCAGAATAGGTTAATGAGAATAAATTTAATATAGATCAAGATGTGAAGTATTCTTAAATCAGATTAAGGTATTAATTGAATTGAGTTATAATACTAAAAGATTAATAAAGTTAGCTATATTTATATTAAATAAATTATTAAATCCTTCAAAACCAAGTTAAATTTATATTTATCTGATTAGCTGCCAATCAGCTGAACTTGTATTAAAACAAAAACTAAAACCATTTAAAATTCAGATTAAATTGCTAATACAAATTTAAATAGTCAGCCTTATAATTAGAGGGTATTTGATTAACTAATTATGATATAAACTATTGCTCTAAATAAATATCTAAACTAAAGCTACATTTAATTAGATTAGATTAATTAGATAACAGTAAGGTATCTAAGATTTATCTGATTAGCTATCTATAAAATAAAACTTAAAATTTTAGATTAAAAATAAACCACTTTTAATCAAATTAGGTTTATTAATAAAATAATAGATCAAAATGCTAATAAAATAAAATTTTGCTGATTAGCTGCATATGGTATAGGTAAAGTTTTGTTGATTGGCTACATATAATATAATGTAAACCTTTAGTTTTTAGAATCCAATTAGATCAATATATGGACAAAGAATATTGCATAGTAATACATTGAAAAGTTATATGGAGAATCTAGTTTATATATTTAAATAAAATAAATCTAATAGCCATTACATATATAAAAAATAATATATAAATTATATAAATCTGATAGCTATTTTTAAGCATAATCATTGAAAAATTAGAGAATCTGTTATATATATTGTAATTACTATATATATATCATTATATTAAATAGATCTGATTCTGATAGGCAGTATCATTCATGTTTATTTATCAATGACAATTTGGGGTGAGCATTGTTAAAAGCAATGCTAAAATGATGTCATGTTTTAAACCAATTAGTGAACAAACCACCCAAAACAGCACCCTGAGCTTAGAGGGGTGAGCTCAACCAAAAGCACATCAAACATTTGACCTTGGACAGGGGGCTTAAAGATGACTGTGTTAGCATTGCGCACCAATGTCCCAAACTGAGATAGCAAATAGCAAGGCAGTCCATGGAGTTTCTGGCCTATCATATGACACATGTTGAGGTTTTCTGGGTTTTATCCTCCTTTTCCATTACTTTCAATCCCCTTAATTGGTGAGGTTCATCTCAGGTTATCCCACCTCAGATATAATTTAAAATTCCAAAAATTTAAAAATTCAATAGCAATTAAATTATTGTTATGTTGAGGAGTTTAGTATTTGGTTGATTCAATAGTTTAAATGGCTTTGCCAGTGGTTGGTAGTCATTTGGCTAATTATCAAGTTAATCATTTTAGTAAGTAGTAAGTGATTGGCTAATTTGATAGTTTGAGGTGTGTTAACTTCAAGAGTAATTCCCATTGTTTAAAGGTGTACATTGGCAAAATTTCAAAAAGCAAGATTAAAAGGCCTAGAATAGCCTTTTTTCTATAAATTATATAAATTTAGATAAATAAATGGAATATATATAAAAATGGAGCTGTTTAAATTTTAAAAAAGAATAAATCACAAACTTTTCTAATTAAATACAATTTATCAAGGTAATACCTTTGGAATAAAAAAGTTACATATAAAAAATAAACATATTTTAAATAGTTCTTAGTGTGCACTTATGAACTAAAAGAACTATATAATGTCAAAATATTAGCTTCTGAGGGTTTTGGGTATTGTGATGATTCAGTTATTCAGGATGGGCTATCTACTTAAAAATCCAAATAATATACTAATTTAACTTATGCAATGTCTAGTAATAATTTCATTAATGTATGACTAAAAAATAGAAAAAATACAAACTTACTTTTTATTAAAAAGAGAAAATAATAAAAGTTAAAAAACAGAAAGTTAAAGATACAAAGTAAAAAAACAAAAAAGTTACTTTAAAATTAAAAATAATTCTTTGTAAAATATTACTTGGATTATTTTTAGTTGTGTATGACTGCAATAAAAGCAAGGCATGCGCACTTACATACAATCAAATGTACAATCATACAAAGTATAAAAATATAATTAGTATAATTTTAATTTTATTCAAGGTGGGCCAACCTGAAAACAAAACTGCACTGATTAAGGGGATTTAAAGTAATGGGAAAGGAGGATAAAACCTGGAAAACCTCAACATATGGCATATGATAGACCAGGAGCTCAATGGACTGACTTGCTAATTGCTATCTTGGTTTGAGGCATTGGTGTAAACATTGGACAGGAACCACTCCATTTTGGATTGGGAGAATTTCCAGTTCCACTAAAAAAGGGGTGGAGGCCAGCACCTGTGAATATCATCACCCAGGGTGATATGGCTCATATGGTGGATGAGAGGTGGGTCATGGCATACCCCCTGAGAGTTGCAGTGCCTCTCTCATCACTATCCTCTGCCAAGCTGGTGGAAAACATTCAGAGGATTTGCCAGTAGATGATAAAATTGCTCAAAAAACCACAAACTCACCAAGATCTCACTATTGCATAAATATCACATCTGTCCCAACAGGTATGGAGGTGATCAACCCCTTTCTCACCAACTGGGTCCAGCCTTATTTGGCTTTTCCCTGGGTGCAACCTGTTATCTGCCCAAAATGCCACCGCCAGAGCAAATTCATGCATGTGATGGAAAAATCAAATTTGATTAATAAGCTTAAATTGAATTTAGCTAAGCAGTCTGGACCCATGTCAGTTAAAAATTAGGTCCAGAAACTCAATCCAATAGCTTGGTTTTAATTTATTCCTGATGAAAGTTGTGCAAATAATGCAATTTTCCCAGTGAGCTTATAAGCAGCTGTCCTTAACAGGTACCATTGTCACTCCAATTTATTTATTTTCTTCTTTTTAAATAAAAACTCAATAAAACTATAAATTTCAATATAAAGTGCTTTTTAAAAACCAATAAGTGTGATGATCTCTGGTCTAAGCATTCCCTGGCTGGCCTTTATTTCTGGTTTACTCATTTTCAACATGTCATTTTGGACAGTTGTGCCTGCAGTATTCTGTCTTGGGTTCTGGGTAGTAACTCAACTAGAGTTCCAGGTCAGTCTTATTGAAATTTCAGCAACTTATGACAATTGGTGCACAACACAACACAGTCATAGTTGTCCCCTTCCCAAAGTTCATCTACTGGGATCATACTTTGGCACAATGGTATAGAGCCCATACTCTACCACTGGGGTACCCTCCCATAAACATATGTAATATATATATATTACTTCAATATATACATTTTGCATTTTGATTTCTACATTTTGCAAATCAATGTCAACATTTTGCATTTTGAATTTTAACATTTTACAAATCAGTTTCAATATTTTATACTTCAACTTCAACCTCAATTTATATTTTTATCTCAACACAATTTTTAGTGATATTTTCTTTTTATTATTCCTGCTGAAATAGTACAAGCATAATAATTCCCACTTTTTTTATATTTAAAAATATTTGTATAACCCTTATATCACATTAAAATCTGCTAAAAGAAAACACTTATGTGAGAAAATCAATGATTCTGTAGTTAGAACTAGATATGATGCAATCACTAAAGCTAAAAATATCAAAATTTAGGTATAAAATATTGAATTTTAAATATAAAATATTAAAGTTAATTTGTAAAATGTTGAATAGAAGTGTAATATTGAAATTGAAATACAAAATGGGAAAATTAAAGTACAATATTGAAATTGAAATATAAATTTTGAAATTAAAGTATATAATGTTGAAATTATTTGTAAAATGTTGAAATAAAATGAAAAATGTTAAAATTGAAATGCTAATTGTTGAAATTAAAATGCAAAATATTAATAATAAAAATGTAAAATGTTGAAATTGAAGTAAAAAAGGTATATATATATATAACTATAATATATTAAATATAATAATATAAAAAGTACTTGAGATGGTTCAACCTTGGGACAGATATACCACACCAAGTTTTTAAGCCTGTGCTGGTTTTATACTTGTTTAAATTAAAACCCAACCCATTGTGGAGCAGGAATCCCCCACTATGCTACTGCTTCTCCATAAATTATATATAATATTGTATATAATACATTATATACTATATATAATACTAATGATTTTAAAAAACCAAATATAGAATATGGTTTGGAATTTGACCAAATTAGGATCAAATCTAGAAAAATCATATTATGTATATCATGCCATGTGTTTATACCTTACTATATATAATACTGTATAGATAATTAATATATACAGTATATATATATATTTTGTATATATGAGGGTAAGTCAAAAAGTAAAGGCAAATTTTTAAAAAGGAACTTTTTATTGTAAAAACAAGATGACAAGTAACATCATTTCTCTACATAATCTCCCTCAATTTCTATGCACTTGGTCCATCTCTTGACAAGCTTCATAATTCTGTTCTGGAAGAAGATTTGTGGCATTGTGCATAGCCACTCGTGCACCACCTCCACAACCTTGTCATCTGACAAAAATTTGGATTTACACAAGTACTCCTTTATCAGACCAAAAAGGTGAAAATCACTTGGAGCTAGGTCAGGACTGTATGGCGGATGCTCCAGCAGCTCAAAACCAAGATCTTGAATGCACTGGATTGTTTTCCCTGCAGTATGAGGATGGGCATTGTCCTGAAGCAAAAGCACACCTTTTGAAAGTTTTCCTCACCTCTTTGTTTTGATTTTGGGTTTCAGAACTTGCAGTAGCTCACAGTAGCTGTCACTATTCACTGTTTGACCTTTAGGAGTGTAATGAATTAGAAGTGGACCTTTCATATTCTAAAACACTGTCATCATCAACTTTCCTGAAGAAACTTGTCTTTTGAACTTTTTTGCTGCAGGTGAGGATGGATGTCTCCACACCATACTCTGCCGCTTACTCTGTGGTTCAAAGTGATGGACCCACATCTCATCAACAGTTACTATGTGACTGAGAAACTCTTCTCCTTCCTCTTCTAAACACCTTAAATATGATTTTGAAATTTTCTAACATTTCTGTTTGTGCTGGTCTGTCAGTCAATGTGGTACCCAATGAGCACACACTTTGCAATAATTTAGTGATTTGTGGATGATTGCAACTGCTGAACTGTGGCTAATGTTCAATGCATGTGCAATATCATCAATTTTGACATGATGATCATCATGAATCATTATCTCAACTGTCTCAATGTTCTTGTCCATCTTTGAAGTGGATGGCCTACCTGAATACTCTTCATCGCAGATAGATACATGACCATTTTTAAAGCGATTTATCCACTCATAAATTTTGCATTCACTAAGACAGCTCTCACCATACTGCTGCTGCATTCTGCAAATAATCTCCACAGGTTTAGTCCCTTCAGAGTGCAGAAAACGTACCACTCCCCTCATTTCTTCCTTGGTGCACATGGACAATGGGGCACTTATAATAAAATGCCCTGAAATCACTATAAATGGAGTTGAGCATTGAAACAATATAGCTAAAGAACAAAAAAAACTTTGAGGTTATGATATGTCATTGTTCAGTCAGTGTTGCCATCCATTGCAGCAGGGAAAATAAAATTTGCCTTTACTTTTTGACTTACCCTCATATATTATATAAATGTATAATATATTATAATTATACATATATAAACATACAATATATTCTCAACATAGGTGGATAAAAGGAGGTTTGTGTGCACCTCAAAGCCAGATTTTAATCTTTATAATAAAAGAAAAGATTTATATGTAAGAAGTGAAAATTATATAACTAGTATTCATTACTCATGCTTTGCTACAGTGTCTATAGTATTCCAGATATTTAAATTTACTAATTTAGATTTTATATTATAAATAAAGAATAACCACTCATCCAAGTCTAATTGCTCAATCAAATTACCCAAAAACTATCAAATACTCAGCTAAACCTAAATGAACTTATCAATTCAACTAATAACTAGTCACCCCTAAAAACTAAACTATGTCCTGTTGATTTGACCAAAAAGTCATCAACCACTCAGCCAAACAAAATAAATATATCAAATCAATCAAATAACACCAAGCTGCTACCCAAAACATATCTCTATCTTCTTATATATAATTTTTTTGAAAAAAAACTCCTTTAAAAGGCACTAAAAAGTATGAAATAATCAAGAAATTATGCCTCCACAATTAAACCCTTTTTGAAGTCAGCATCATCTTATAACCTGAGTTATAGAATTTTGCTTACAAATACAAATTATATCTTATGTCTGGATTGGGTTCAAGTGTAAACTATAAGCAAATTAGAATATACAGTGCTGAGTATACATATTATAAATGCCTATTATAAGTCAGTTAAAATATGGCACCAATTTTTAAAAAGGGTTTTAGAGGAGGCATAATTTCTTGATTATTTCATACTTTTTGGTGCCTTCTTAAAGGAGGTTCTTTTATTCTAAATTTTTTGAAGAAGATTCTTTGTTTTCCCAAAAAAAAACTTTACCCTCAGTTCTTCCCCCCAAAAATAGTTCATTTTTAAAAGTAGATATTTTTTCTAATTTTACAACAAAAAATCCCTATATTATATATCCTTTTTGAACCATTACTATTTTGCTATAAAAATAAAACTCGTTGTATATATATTATATATAGTATCTCATAAACAAATATAGTAATAATTCATTTTATTAAATTTAGTTGATTATATTGGTCAATCCATGCTAAATTTACTGATCGCCATCTACAATAATTTTTAGAATGAATTTAGGTGATTTTATTAGTCAACGTATGCTAAATTTATTGATTACCATCTAAAACTATTTCATTTATCAAATTTAGTTGATTTTATTGGGCAAAATATGCAAAACGATAGCCAACTATAATGATTTAAGCTCGTTTCGCTATGATTTCATACTTGGCTGGATTATGAACATACCCTCAGCCATAGGACATGTCAAAAGTTGCTTTGAAGCTATCGTACAATGCCGGAATAAAGTTTATCCAGCGATAAACATTTCTTTTATTCGAGGTGGGCCAACCTGGAGACGACACCGCACCGATTAAGGGAAATCGAATGAATGGGAAAGGAGGATAAAATCCGGAAAACCTCCACGCGCGGCGTATGATAGGCCAGGAACTCCATGGACCGCCTTTTCTATTCGCTATCTCGGTTCGGGGCATTGGTGCGTAGCGCCAACAGTCAAAATCGACCCCTACCCAAAGTTCCAGTATTGGAATCGAACTCGGGGAGGCAGCGGTAGAGGTCCCTACTCTACCACTTGGGTATCCTCCCCTCCTCCAGCGATAAACATACCCACAATTGAAATCCATCATTTCCAAGTCCATTTTAATATACTTACTAATTAATGGTCAGATACTGGATCAATACTTACAAAAGTAAAATGGGATCTAAGTTGGAGCATTCTCTTTTGAAAAATAAGGGCATCAAAATTTGGTCCTGTAGTTTCAGAAGTATGCGCGAATAAACAAAAAAAACAAAAAATATATATACAGGTCAAATTGAGAAACTCCTTCTTTTTCAAAGTCGGTTAATAAAAATTATTTGAGGTAGGAGGTTTATGGGATTAATAACGAAAAGTAGATGATAATATGATTTTACTAGGAATTAATATTTCGTTTCGCTAAGCAATTTAATGATTACTCAATAATTCGACAGATTCAATTTTTTCCTACTTATCGATGGCCATCCGCAATGTCAAAAAGTAAAATAATCGATTAAAATTAGCTGGTTAATTTTAAATCCAAGTAATGCTGGGGAAATCAGATAGTTTCATATAAAGCTTATCCTAAGATAAGCTTCATCCACCGAAGTATCGACGGAAATAATGACTATTATAAATTATTCCCACAACTATATTTAATAAGCTCGCTGAACAAATTTCTATCGCCGAATAATTATACATAAACTCGGATAATTCTTAAAATTCTCTCTAAATAAGATTTTAAGCCAGACACCGAGTTAAACCATTTGCTCGATTCATCTTTGTTGACTGATTTGCACTTATCCGTTGACCTCTATTGGGCCTACATTTCAATTTCTGAATCAACTTGATTCGTTTTAACTTAAATTTATAAATTTCTCTGAGTTTGATACAATTCTTTAATGTTGAACTGAGTAATATCGTTGTATAGAATTAAAGCAAGCTAATTAATTAGTGCAATCTTATTTTAGCTTGATTTTGAAAAAGTGCAATCATGCAATTAAAAATGGATTGGTCATTTTTAACAAGTTTAGAAGCCACCCACAAAATTATTTCAATAGTTAAGCTCAAGTTTTGATTTAAACCGCGTCAACCTGCATAAGAATGATTTAACAAAATCTGTAAACTAACTTATCAATATAAAAGAAGGTGCAAAATTTTTTGAAAATGTAAATTTAATGATCTATAGTTATAGATGTGAAAATTTCAAGTCAACTTGTCCCAAAATTTTCCAAACCTTGATTAAAACCTTAACAAGAAAACGTTATCTAATTAATAATCTCAAATGTTTCTTTATTTTGAGGCAAGCCGACCAGGGGACAGACAATACCAAAATGCTCATAGAGCAAATAATAATAAATTAAAACTGAAACAGTTGATACCAAGAACAACCAAAAAGATGAAACAAGACCAAAAATCCTTCACCAAACTGGGATAGCAGAAACTGTTATAACACCGTAGTAGAAGGGGGTTAGGAGATACAACAACCTCACTGCTAACTTAGCTTAAACAGCAGCAAAATCCAGAAAGCAAGGGTCTGGGAGCACCCACAGGGTGGGTGTAGCAGAATGCAGATGAGGGAGTGCGGGGAATTAGGCCAACAGGAGAGCTTCATAAAATTCATCAAGGTTGTGTTCAGCTTGTATTTAATAAAATCATTGTTTGTGACATGTCTCCCAAACTACTAAATCAACTTCTACTTAACTTGCCTAAAAGTATTTATTAATTGGGGGAACCAAATTAGACAGGTTTTTAAAATTATATAAACCTAACATCAAGATACCCGTGCTTCGCTACGGTATTTAAAGTTTATCAGATGATAAGATCACACTGACAGCCTATAGCTGTGCCAGTGCTACTCTCGAGACACTCGGACAGCTCCGCTGTTGCCCTCGTGGCTGGTGAAATGATTATCCTAACTTCTTAAAACTCTAATACTGATTTTTGTTTAGTTTCGGGTGAGCAATTTGGTGAATTATTCGATAATATTCGCCAATTCTCACCCACTCGCCCAAATAGATTGAACCCATCAAACTCGATAGTTTCAGTTCGATAATATTTGACAATTATCACCCACTCACCCAAATAGATTGAACCTATCAGACTCAAAGGTTTCAGATGTCAGTCAGTACGTCAGTGAATGTGTTTTATTAACCCTTTCAATGATTCGACGCATATATGCATCCAAAAATGAGGGGTGATGTAAATCTAAAAACACATATATGCGTCCAATAAAAATGAGATTTATATAGATTTATTTCAAAATTTATCGAATATTCGAGTTACAACAAGGACCAAAATGAGCTTAAAAAGAGTGAACATTGGCTAAGAAATTCGTGCCAAATTTAAGGCCAAAAAACGGATGAGTTTTTTTGAAAATCAGTAAAAGGGTTAAGTAGATTTTAATAATAATCGATATATTGTTCGGCTGAGCAATTTGATATTCGGCTGATTCGATGGCTTCAATGATTTTACCAAGCGGTTTGGTGGTCATTTGATTGATTTGATTGGTTTGATAAATTCCTAAAATTACCGATAGCCATCAACAATACTTAATTTACCGTCACGTTGCGATATAGCATTACAAATTTTTAATGATGTCCAGACTTAAGGTGAATATCATACTGAAGTACCAAAAAAATACCTGATGGAGATAACTTTAAAAAAATACCTGATACAATTGGAAGTGCGAGAAACACTCTTTAACGTATCCCTATTGGGTTACAAGTTGGCGTATTAGTTCTGCTCATATTTGTATTTATAAATCAATTCTATAAGCAACTTGGCAGTTTTCTGCTTCTAAATCATCCTACCTCGAATAAGGGATTTAGTAGGTTTGCCTTTCTCCACTTTTGTTGGTAATAAGGCTTATTAATGCTTATTCAGTCAAATATCATTTGAAAGTGGTAAAATCAAGCTTTGTTAGCTCAGTCGGTAGAGCATGAGACTTTTAATCTCAGGGTCACGGGTTCGAGCCCCGTACAAAGCTTTGCGGCTATAGCTCAGTTGGGAGAGCGTCAGACTGAAGATCTGAAGGTCCCGTGTTCAATCCACGGTGGCCGCATTTTTTACTCCAGCTGAAAAAGGTGGGTTAAACATATTTTAGATGAGTCTATATGTCTATTTTATAATGCGCTGGATATAAATTCATCAACTATATGGTTGATAAGTATTTGATTTTTTTAATATTCGAGCACCCTTAAACTTATTCACGGCCAGTTAATAAGATAAAAACGTTCATATAATTAAAGCGGTATCAACTGAATAACCACCAGTCACTTGGCAAAACTATTAATCTATTAATTCAAATAAATAAATCTAAGTTGCTTTGCAAAACTAAAAATCCGTTAAATCAACTAATACCCACAACTTAGTTATATATGATAAATATATTTATTCTTTATATTATTTAATCTCATGCAGATGATATAAACTGAGCTATCACACCAAGTAGCACTGTGGCCAGGCTATTCAAAAACCCTGCTCAGTGTGCACACAACTAAAGTGGATAATAGTCACCATTACTTTTTAAATGTCATATTCAAAATGTACTGGTCCATGACAAAATTACTTCTCTCAAGTGAACATTGCTCATATATACACCACTCTCAACTCTCAATGTCTCTTCTTCATAGATATGCTCACATAAGAACTAATTCATCTTTGAGCTTTCTTGTATCATTGTCATATATAGCTTGTCAAACAGGGATCACATCTAAGTGATTGACCCAGGAGTGCCCCATCACAAAAGGTTGGTATTAAAGATGACCTGAAAATTTTCTAATCAACTTGGGAGGAACTTTAGTGGCAGCAGCTAATAAATTAAAAAAGACTGCCAGTCTGAATAAGTAAACACCCAAAGTATAATCCAAGTTACCAAAGGTATAGCCAACTACATAACTTTGCATTTATTGGAGAGGGTAGAACTGAGGACTGATGATTCACCACAAAAGAGCCAATGCATCCACAAGTAGATATGCAATGGTAGGAATCACTACAGAAGATCCAAGAGAAGCAGCTCTATCAGGCACTGACTGCACTGTGGGATAATCTCTGGTAACAGAGAGGGGAACATATAGAACTACCTTAAAACTGAGCAAACTGGGAGGGAAGTATATTATAAAGCAAGGTAAGATCATGATTCCATAAGGTATTTATAATAGGAGATAAGCTAAGTGATCCCATACCAAAAACACCACTCAATGAGGGAGGACAGAAGCATGGTTATGATTGCCAGTATAGCCCAGTTATTGCATAAACTGGGGAACATGTCAGCTTAACAAGTAATATGGATTGATTACAGATTAATCAACAAGAATTAATTAGTTTTTGAAGGTATTTGTCTATTAAAAACAAATTAAGAGACCTTTACCAACAGAATCTGTTGGGGTCTGCTGTTTTAAAGCTATATGGTTGGTGAATAAGAGGGGATGTGCATGAACGTTCAAGAAACCTTTCACTCTGATTTTGGTATATTGATATACTATCAAATTTTGATATTGAAAAAGATCTAACCTGACCAGTTAGATAACTATAAAATTTTTTACATTTTTTTGTGGCATGATGCTGCCTTGTAGGATGAAAACAATTTATTAAATGAGTGGTGGGTTGTACATTGTCCAAGGAAGGTAGAGGCAATCCCATTTTAAAATTAAATGTGTCTGGCATGCCCAAACTTATTGGGGATGAGCTTGCCTTCACTAATGGCATGATGGAGAGCTAAGTGAAAGGTTTTGCTCTCAAATTCAAATTGAACAATTTGATTAAATCTGATATTAATCTCTGCCATTGGGTGGGATTTAAACTAAAACATACCACATTCTGGAATGGAGGAACGTGGCACATACCTGTTGGCAATAACCTTTTGCTATCACCGCTTCATTACATAACCCATGAATCCTCACCACCAACTCCTTGTTGGTGTATAGATGGGGCAAATGAAACCCTTTAGAGGTATCCTGTCACCCATCTTTTATCCACACATGAGCTAGATCACCCAAGTTGGTAATGGGGAAAGGTCTTTTTTGCCCCTTCTTAATTATGAAAGGGAACTAATTCCAGTTGGGTCACAAGGGTTGCTCCCCAGGACTTACATTATCCTTCCATCTTTGGACAGGGGAGCACCGCCACCAGTAACTTTCATGAGAGTGAAGTTCTTATGCGCTTTAGGCAACTAGATGGCCAGAAGGGTGATAGCCTTCTGGGGAAGGATGAGGAGCTTTGAGTGTAGTATATGGAAGGCCTCCATCAACTCACAACATTGGTCACATTCTCTGGCACTTATCCAGCTGTCCTAATAATAATGGAATCCCTTTTCAGGCAACCAAGCATAGCACCATATGGTGAAATTTCTGTGATGCCAAAATTTCAGCCTCAGCTTCCTCCAAGTCCTTTACCAAGATTGGCTACAGCATCTCAGGTCCCTTCCCCTTGAAAATGGACAGCTGGGAGGCATCAAAAACAGGATGCGCTTTCAATAACTGGAAGGGTCAACTGGAAATCCACATTCCCCAAATCTTCCTCCACCATGTGGGGTTCAAAGCATTTACTGGCAAACTTTCTGAAAGGAACATTCATATGTAAATGCCACATATCCAGCATGACTAACAAATCAACTTGTGTTTATGGCCTGGAAGACACTTGAACTATGAAAATTGTTTGTAGGCATTGATTGCTTTTGTCAAGTGCCCTAAAACCAGGAATTGTATACTCCAGATCTGCTGCAGGTGCTCTTCTGCTTCAGGCACTTCTGGGCAAAGGCAGGAGCAATTTGAAATAAGGGATTGTATCTTAAGGTGGCTTAATAGGGAAAAAGTTGGTAGACAAGTGGGTGACATTATTGTATACAAACTGCACAAGGGAAGATCAGTGCCCAAGTATCCTGAGCAGCAAAGGCATAGTGTAATGGATGGATTCTGAAGCCCAAAACACTACCTGGGATAATACTAGCATAAAACAAAAAATTTACCTTAATCAATTGGCAAAATAGAAATGGTTCTAATATTATTTACACAAAACTTACTTAAGATACAATTTTATCCCACCAGGTTGAGATATGAAAAGCCACCTCATTTATGCCCAGCCTCTGGACATCTGGTAGTGAATTCTGAGACTTTTCTTATAATATTTATAAAATAAACCCATTTTAAGACAAAGCACAGTGTGGCACTAGCTCTGAAAACCTCCATCACCCATTTAGACCTGAGGACTATGCTCTTATTGGCAATATGCTCTTACAAGCATCTCCTCAGTGTTTAACAACATAAGTTTGAGGTGCAGGGCATTTGTATGCCCAACTGGCCTTTAGCACCTTAAGTCTTAATGGAGATTGTGATGCTTTTGCCATGGTCTGCAACAGAGTTAAGGGTTTTTTGCAGAAAACTATCCATTTTCATAAAATAGACCTAAACTTAACCTAAAATCTAAATGAATATATATTAGGAGCAAAAAACAGCTATCTTATTGGGATTTTGGGCACGTATATATGAGAGAATTCTAACTTGGAAATGCTATAATGAAGGCTAAGGATTTTAAACTAAACTGACATAGTCAACATTAGTGAATATTATAGGCATGGAAACATAACAATTTCCACATCAATATGGCCAATTGAGAGACTTCAATAATTCAATATTAATATAAAGAATTTTTAATTTTTTTTTAGTTTGTCAAGTGGAACCATCAGAATGCAACAAACAATTTCTTATCACAATTTTATAAATCTATAGACAATTTTTTTTGCTTTAAATATCAGCAAAGATAAAGCTCGATGATTTGGTTAATCATATCCACTTGTATACCAGACTGAGGTTAGTATGCAGTGGAATCAAGGATTGATCTTCAGGATGGCTAGTAGTGCAGTCCAAAAAATGAGCGGTAAACTGAAGACCCTGTTACTCACCACCTCCTAGGGTAGGCAGAACATGAAAACAAGCTGAACAAAAAGTTTGGTTTTTTCTCCAAAAAGATTGTCAACTGATATGGATAAACATGAAAAACTTAGTAAAATGGTCCATGACCACCATAATTACACTGAGCCCAATAAAAACTAGGGAGCTCAACAATAAAGTTGATAAATACTAAGGTCCACAGGCCTTCTGCCTGTTGCATCAAATAGATTAGACCACTATTGCCTGATCTATCTGTTTTTGCTAAAGCACACATCATAAAATTTGTGATATAATTCAGGTTATTCTTAGAGATACATTCCAATTGAATGACCGCTTCACCAGATTGAGACACTTCTTATTCTCCAATTACCCATTGTTGGGTAGTTGTGATGGGTGAAGATAACCTCATCACAAATTTTTGGAGGACTTAAATTATATTTCTAAAAATCATCCCCTCCTTAAGCAAATAATGGATATGATTATGGTCCAGAAACACTAGTTTATCAAACAGCTCCAACCCCTCTAGAAGGACGTTTGTTCATCCAGTACTTAAGGAACAAAAATGCACATCTGGGACTCTATACCCCAGAATTGTGAAGGAGCAATGGCTAAGATCTGGGAAGGAGGGATCACCATGATCAGCTTCTGTTCCTCTTCCTCAGTAGAACTTGAAGAGAGGTTGCAACTCAAAATTTATGAATATTCAGGGCATCCTTCACAAACTTTAATATGAAGTTGAAGCTACACATATGATAAATCCAGACCTGACAATGTGAAAACTTCTGTAGCTTCCTTAAATACATAAGGGCTTGGTGGTCTATTCTGAAAACCGCTTCATGTCATTAACCCTGAAGAAGGTACTGCCAGTGTGATAGTGACTAAGCCACTGCAGCAAGCTCCTTATTATAGATAGCCCATCATTGCTCTGAGGAGGAGAACTTGCACAAGAACTAGGTAACAGGATGATCCACCTCATTATGATTCTGAAGAAAGACAGACCCCACTGCAGCTGCAAAGGTATCACATACCAATATAAAAGGCCTGGATGGATTTGCATGCTTAAGAATAAGAGGCACCACAAATGCTTCTTTGATAGCTTCAAACTCACGTTTGAAAGCTTCCATTCATTTGAGTATAACGGTTTACCTATCAGGAAAGGAAGGGGCTCCTCCAATTGAAAGAGCGCAAAATTAAATTTTCATAAGAAAATGATGGTACATAAGAAACTATGAAGCTGTTTATGGGTGGTAGGAGTGAGTCACAAGAGAATAGCCTTAAGTTTGCAAAGTGGAATGGCGTACCTGTCCTTCAGGATCAGGTTACCCAAGAATATGACTTTTCTTTAAAAACTCACACATTTAAGGCTTCACATAAAGATATGCCTTATCATAAGCAGCTGGCTCCTCCTTTAGGTCCTTTACATGCTGGTCATGAGTGGGATAATGTACCAAGATATCATCAATGCATGAAACTTTACAGGTGATATGAGGATCTCCCAGAACGCTATCAATCATGCTCTGGAGCTTAGCAGGTGGTTTTAAAACAAAGGTTATTATGCAGAACTGGAATTTACCTCTTTTTGTACAAATGTCTGTAAGCTGATTCTGGGTTTCAGATACTTGGATTTTATTGAAGGCGTTCACAAGGTTAGTTTAAAAACCTGAGACAATAACCACCTGACTGATGGTCAGATAAGAGGAAGGTGATAAATATTGTGTACCAATATGTTATTCAAATAGCCATACCCCACACAAGGCTTCAGGGTTCATCGGCCTTTTGAGCAAAACTATGATGCAAGCAATAGGTGAGTCTTCCAGAACATTAAACCTTTTGAAGAATATCCTCCAACTAGACCTCCAACGCCTTATCTTCCTTTTCCACATATGGATATAACGGACAGTTTTTATTGATCAAATCCACCATCAACTATAAAACCAAGTCATACTTAGCATGTGGTGGGAGACAAATGACTTTTTATATATCAAAAATATTTTTATTGATTCTATCCTGGAGGGAAAGTCATGGGGAAGTTCTGTGAGAGAAGGTGTGGAAATAATGGAATGCTCTTATTAAAATACTGGTGTATCAATGAACAGCATTCTTCCCATATTTGGGTAATCTCAAAGGACAAAAAGTTGGATTCCAAATTTCTATTGACCTATTGCCAATGCCACCAGACAACGCTAGAATAACTGGTAGCAGCAAATCTGGCACCACATTAAACCAATCACAGAAGCAGAACTTGTGAACAGAAAATGGTACAGGTCACCTAACTTCATAAACAAACCATTGAGGCAGAGGAAGCACCCAGTACACGTGAGCCCAATTCAAATTAATGATTAAGATCCTGCACTAGTTTTAAGCTCATAAAAGTTTACCATCACTCCGTATATAAGAGAGCATTGAAGAACACTTTATGTGATCACAACTGAATTTGGGTGGCAATAAAATAGGCATGATCTGTTTTTGCACCATCATGAATCTGACTGGCTGAGTGTCATGGTTAGTGACATAATTGTGAGGGTTGATGAAATAATTTTGAGCGGAGCCAGGCCAAGGGTATCAAGTTGGGTGACCTAAATGACATTAAGTATACCCTGGACTAACACTGAGTAAGGGAAAATTATTCTCAGATAATTCTGGTGGTGCTCATGATGGCTGGATGAGCGTTACATCCACAGCACTGAAGTGCACCAGTTATTTTAAGAGTTATGATGGGTCATTACGTTTAAATGATAACATGGCTTTGAGTCTTGTTCAGTTTTAATTTATTGCCAAATTTAAAAAATCCAATTGCAGTCAATCACTCAAGTGCAAGCTTACTCAAGCTTTAGTACAGCAAAGGTAGAAAATTACATTTATTGGTTGGATTGGGCTCAGTTCCTCTCCAAATGGAAAATGATCTCCCCATATTTTTAAAAATGGTTTGGTGAGACCAACCTTCTTTGTTGATCAAAGTGTTTAAAATAAACATTAATCATTTTTAGTAAATAGACTTTGGGTTGACCTCTTTGCCAACCTCCTGAGGAGTCACAAATAACGTAGGTCACTTATACTCTAAAAATTATATACTAATCCTATTTTCCCTTTGGTGGAACCTAGACCCTTTTGAAAAGAGGGCCCAAAGAGATTAGACTCAGATCTTTCCTTGGTGATGGATTTTTCCTTGAGGTCTAATCAAGTCCTTGCATTTTTTTGCATAATTGGGAATTTATATAATTTTGTATGCCCTTTATTTGAGGCCTTTGGGTACTGGACCGCTCATAGTACTCTATTTACACTATTGTTAACAGGCTATTCCATCATTGTGTGGTTGGCATTCCATACAAACTTTAAGGTAATGAAATAGTATCAAACACTTTCTTGTCTTAAGTTGACCAACCTTTTTAATATATGTGCATATAATTCTTTAAGTAGGGCTTTCTCTGAGTGTCAACTAATTACATTGGCCCATGTCACAATCACTATGCTGCTAAACCATGGCTTTTTTGTTTGGTTTACTTCTAATATAGCTCACATTATTCTTGCCACAGCTAACTGGGAGGTCCCTACTTTTCCATCTCATACCTGGTGATTTTGGACCTTTCAGGATTTTATTGTTACTATTATGAGACCTACCATAGAGAGTAATATGAAACAATATAGGCGTTAGCTTCCAGTGCTTTGGAAGCTTCTACCTAAACAAATTTAAGTAGCTATTGTCTGACCTCTCACAGCATTGGTTTGCTGTGTCGCTTGTCCCCTAGTGCAGCTAACTGGGAGTTTACAGTGATCCAAGCAAAGCCTCATCTATGAAAGTCTGTAAAAGCTTTGGACCTCCTTCTGGAAGCATGTTGTCCTGACGTGTCTTCCTTACAAGCCTTCTATGAGTTCTTCATTCTCCTCCAGGTGTGGCACCCCTTTGAGCTGTATTTAAATGAATTTTTCATTTAAGCCCATATTTTTCCTCTGTCAGATTAGTCAAATGTCATGCCTTTATTCCACTTTGGATACTCCTGCAAGGAATTCTATAGTATGGTGGACTCCCCTTCCCCCTTCAATAAACTGATTGATGCTCTTTATGGTGATTTCCCCAACCCAACTGAAAAGAGACAAGTAATTTTTCTATCATTGTTTCACCTGCACTGTACTCTATAGATACTGGCCTAGCAACCTCAAGTGTTTTTTTGGAAGTGAAAACTTCTTTTACTTCCATACCTTTGGTTTGGAGGATTTCAAAGTTGCATGGGATCTATCCCCAAGGTTTTAATTAAAATTCAGTTAATCTTACCAACTTTTGTTTTAACTGCGTAGAGCTCTATACATATCATCCCTAAACACTCAAGAGCTACTTTAGAAAAATTCTTTTTTACAAATCTTCAGATTTTGTTAAATAAGGGTCAGCGGGGGTCTATTCCCAAGTTATTGTTAAATGATTAATTAATTTAGCCAAATTTAGACATGCAATAACACTCCTAAAAATATAGCCAAAGCACTGATTTAACTTTAATGGGGCAGTGGCTCCCACTGTTACTCTCTTGTTTTTAGAGGATCTTGAGGGCTTGCATGAATCTATCCCTGAGTATATAATTGATAAAAGCCCAGATATTATTATTCCTTTGGAACTTCCTCCCACAGAGCCTGGTGAACACTCAAAAGAAAGTTGCATCATGTGATGGTAATGGATACTTTCAGCCAGGCTGCTATCAGATAAGGTATCTTGCTATTAAGCCTGAAAACAGTGTTTTTAATAAAATTATGATAAAAAATGGGCTGATTGGAAGCTCTTATAGGTCCATAATCAAAAAAAACTCCAGTTTATCACATCACCCTTAAGAACTCACGCTTATTTCCTAAGATGATTTTCCAAACTCAAGAAATTGAACAGGAGTTAGTATTACAAAATGCTGGTAAGTATGTTGCTGATGAGGATACTTTGAGGTATGTACCCTCAGTGGTAAGGGTGGCAAATAACTCTTTGCCATTCTTTGATGGGAAAACTGATTCTGGAGAAGTAATTAAGTCTAAGGAGGAACCTACTGGGAAGTTGTTGGCTCTATCTGTTATAAATAAAAGCTATTTTAATTGTTTTCTGCTTTCTGCTACTCTTTCCTCCCCTTTGAATTTTCTGAACAACAATTTTTGGTAGATACTGAGCCTTCTGAGAAATTTATGATCTGAAACTAACTAATTACCTTAAGTTGCACTACTTAAGTGATGGAATGGTTAGGGCAGATGCCTCCCAGGGTATTCCCACACTGAAGGTTCAGGGGTTGGTTGCTTATCAAGCGGGAAACTAGCATTTGGCTAACAGCTTTTGGAAGTCAAAAATCTCCTGTACTAAATTATCTTAGGAGTGGAGTGGTGGAAAATGTTCAATATTTGAACCAGTTTGAAAGCCAATACCCTGACGTTTCCTTGAAGAGTGGACGGGAATTAGTGATCCACTTTTATAAAGTTATCCCTCAAAGTAATTTTCCAAATGACAAATATAACAAACTCAGCCTTGAACCTCTGCTGAAGCCCACTTCATAAGTGCCCTTATTTTCTTGTTTAAAGGGATGTAATATTCATTTGATGCAGCTCCAGAAAATGACTTACCTGATCATTCAGAGTTAATTGTTACTTCAAATTCAAAGTTGACCTAATGCACATTTATTTCCCAATCTATCCTTTGACTTTGCAGGAGAAAGCAGCTTATATGTCTAAGTCACAGAGCAGCTTGCAAAGGGAGCCATAATTCAGCATAACTCTCTGGTACACTCACTACTTCTCTTTATGGAAAAAGCAGATGGTATTCTACAACCTTGCATAGATTTTAGTAACCTGTATAATTTTCCCATGCCTGATCTGCATCCAATCCTGATGGAGGCCCAAATTATTGCTATATGGAGAAAGCTAAATAATTCTCCAAATTAAACTGCTTAAATGTTTTTAATCAAATTTGCAATAAAAAGGGGCAGGGATGGATCACTGCATTCTGTACCCAGAAGAAATTTTCTAATTCTGAATTATGCCTTTTGGGCCCAAAGTACGCCTGAAATTTTCCAATGTCATATAGATGTAGCCTTGGGGGTTTTAGGCGTATACACATTAACTTATATGTATGATATTCTGGGTTTCCCCCAATTAAGCATCCCATGAAATTTACCTGCAGCATGTGATTGAGCATTTGAGAGCAGCGAACTTGACGCTGAAAATAAGTAATTGTGAGCTTTCAAGTCTCAGATTACTTTCTTGGGTAACATTTTTGTTAAAATTGCGGCTATATAGTTGAGATACACCATAAGATTTGCACAGGGTTGATCCCACTGAGCAATGGATGGATAATATGGAAATCGCTGGTCCTCAAGACAACTTAGGGATTATAATAAAATATGAAGAAAATAGCTTCAACCAAGCTACTTTATTTAATTTATTATTATTAGCAGATTCCTTCTGCCCCACTCTCTACTTCCTTTCAACAATCCTCCTACTCCATCTTCTCATCTCACTTATATATCAATGACTTCAGTTGATACCAATACTTTTGCTTAGACTATTCTTTACTGCTGTATCCTCATTGTTTTATCCTTATAACTGAGAAGCTCTAGAAGAGTCTATTTTTCTTAAATTCACTATCACCTTAGTTCAAGGCAATCTACTAAATATTTGTTGTGAATTGACATCACCTTATCACCTTATTTGGAGGCAGTCCAATATCTATCCTTCCTGGATCAGTATCGCCTTATTTTAAGGCACTTGAAGATTCATCATTATTATTTTTGTTGACAGATTTCAGTTGATCCGCCACAGCTATTTGGGTTTATTGTATAGTCATATCAGAATCTCAACAATTGTTTTCAACAAAGTCAAATGATCACTCCAGTCAAAAAGAAGTTAAATTGAGCTTGGCAAAAATTAACATTGGTTAAAGAATTGAGAAGCTTTTTAGGTACTTTCACCTTACCTAAAAAGTCCACGGCAAGTCTTTCTGAGGTAGCAGCGCCTTTGTATAAGGCTAGTGGTCTCAAAGTATTTCAGTGATCCTCTGCACTAGAGGATGCCTTCCAAGCTGTGCAGTGCACCCTGCTTTTCACAGCATTTTTCACCACGTGGACCCTGATAAAAAATTTAAATATCTAGTGATGCTTAAACTTTGCAATAGCTGCTGCTATTACATGTGAGTTAAGTTGGAGTTAAATATCCTGTGGATATTTTTACATAAATGTCATTACCTGAGTTGACTTATGCTGTTTATGACAAAGAACTATTGGAGGTGGTAAGCCCTAACCTAATGGTGTCAGTAATTTTATAAAGTTTTACCAGACATTCTGTGTTTGTTCAGATCATTGTACCATAATGTACTACTAAGCTCCTCATGTCCTGACTCAGTGGAAAACCCAGTGGCTTGAAACCTTTTTTCAATTTGTGTACTCTTTTGACTTTATGAACGTCACAGATAGTGACATTTTTCTGGTGTAGAAGGCTCCACTAAAACTAAGTCCAATAAGCCCTTGGAGTCATGGCCAGAACCTATAAAGGTCACCAATGACCTCTAAGGTCATTGGCTGAAAATGAGTTCTTGGCTTTTCCAGCCAGGGCTGAGGGAAATAGTTCTATAGAGGCGAAAAATTTAGGGGAATCTGGTTCAAAAATCTGGAAAATAAGTTAGTACAAGGTTATGAAATTTGACAAAACTTGCATAATCTCAATTTTGGTAAAAGAATAGATTTTACAGCTTGGATCTGGATTTGTAATTGCTTTAAAAATATTGCAAATCTTCCCTTTAAATTTCATGCCCTAGCTGAAAAAGGCTTTTCTTTTCACAGATATACAGTTAACTATAATAAAGTTCAGGGATTATTTGCTGAAGTTTTCTCATACTTTTCTGTTTATTTTAGCTAGAAAACACTGGTTAAAACCTTCACATGCCAGATTCTATATTATGCTCTGGTCTAACCTTCAACTTTGGCGTGAAGCTGCTACCCACACCGTGGCCTATTCTATTGACTCTGCCACAGTTCCTATGATACCTACCTTAGCTCATAAGAACACTTGTTCCTGATGGTTGTTGTCAGTTTGATGTGCGTTTTATTTCAAAATTTACTTGGAAATATAACTGAGATAACCTGGGATGTTGCTTCCTCTTACTTGGCCATTTTACCTTGTTCTGCACCTTTTCACCTGAGGCTATTCTCCTGCAACCTCCTGTGCTCAGTTTCCTGTTTTATTATATGAGAAAAGCCTCGATTCTATTGTAAGTTTCTTCTTCTGTTGGGTGTCTAGAGTCATCCTAACCCTCTCATAGTTGACCCCTTTTTGAAGCGGTTCACTGTACTGGTACTGTTGTATCCCTTCTGGCCTTAATTTACCTTCTTCAAAGAGTGTTCTAAGGGCGTTGCGCGGCTCTCCTCACTCAAGAAGCCCATACAGTGCTCAGTACCTGACACTACCAGCTTAACCTTCCCCCACTCACATGATTTAAATATAAAAAGTATATCTTCACCACGTTGTACAGCCTTAGGGCCCGCCATAAGTCTCAAGGCAATGACTTAGCTGACATCCTCCTCTTCCAGCTGCTACTCCATGAGATTTCAAAGGGATCTCACCAATTATCACTCTCTGCTAAAGAAGATAATATATCCTTCCTGGAACCCCCCAAGAGTTGAAAATCTTTGTGAAGCCCTATGAGTTTCCCCTACCACCTTTGAGGAATATAATCCTTTTTCTACTTGGCCCAAGAAGACCTCATTATAGAACAGTACTTGCGTCTGTTCCAAGAGAAGGCATCAAGGTTAAAATTACTTTGACTAGTAGAAAATGGTCCTCCACCGCAAGTCTATAAATAACACTGGTGCTACCCTTGACATATGAGATATCCTTCCTCACTCCTTATTTGGACGTCTTCCATCCTTGCGCCCATGTTGTCCAACAGCATTTGTTCTGACAAGTCTAACTGTACCACGGAACTTCAGATCCCAGGACTTGACAGCTCTATCTATGTTGTGCACCATCAGGGCAACTATCTTGGTACACTTGACACTAGTCAAGTTTCAAAATTTCTTGTAACATATCCAGCTGAGGCCCTACCTGTCATGGACACCTCCAATATAAACATAGAATATTTCCCCTCTGTACTCTCCCAGTATCGCTTAGAACCAGCAGTTAGCTCGCTGAAAACTGAGGCTGAAATCTCTATCTCTGGGGGTCTCATCACTACTAGCCCTGCACCGCTGCGCTCCACAGAGTACCCTTCACTTTTTTCCTTAAAAGTAGAATGGTTTAGTAAGTCTAAACCTGTTTGATTCAGAGAATTACCTTCACTATAGTCAGACCCTCTGTTTCCATTTTAGAACCTATGCCTCCTGTACAACCTGTTGTCCCAGCTGGCCCAGTTAAACTGCTCTTCCCCTAATACTCCAGAGTCACCTTTCTTGGCGGACTCTATCCAGAAACTTGTAGTTATTCATGAAGAGATGATTAAAAAAATCTCTCCTTGGCTGCCTCCTGCAAAACTTAGGCCGTCCTTACTGGTGTAGTTTCTTGTGATAAGGATCTCCCTCTCTCTGAACATAAAGAGTTAAGCTACCCTACTTTGTTAAAATTCCTTGGGCAACTCACTGGCAATGTGAAGTCATCCACTGTTGGATCCTCAAGGTATACTCTCACCTACACTCCACCCTCTGGGATTGGAGCCATTCTATCATCCCTTGGCTCCATAGAAAATAAATCCTCCTCTGCGTACTTCTTGTTCATGGCTACCTTATCCTCTACAGGGAATGATTCAAGAGCTCACTTTGGTGGACACTGGCGCTACTGAACATTTCATATCTCAAGAGCTGGTGGCGGCTCTGGACCTTCCATTAGGTGTTGGTTATCTTGTGAAAAGTGGGACATCAAAAACCATTTCAATCTACCATGTTATAACCTGTTTCCTTTGTTGAAGACAATGGGTACTTTGTGAAGAGCTTCTCCTTGATCAAAATCCTCATGTACCTTATTATTCTGGGTGTTGGCTGGTGGCAACGGTTTGACATCTTCACCAAACTCATGGACTCTACCATGCATGCAAATTTTCCTGGAGGAGTCACGGTTACCATCCCTTGTCTGGATGAAAATAAAATGTCTCTCCCAAGAAGATGGGTTCCAACTCCTAAGATAGGCCTAGCCTCTATTCAACCAGCTGTCACCTGACCCCTGCATTTATCCTGCCTGAATGCATATGTGGATATGCGGACATGTTTGATCCCTCTAAGTATTGCCACTCCCTGAGCACACAAAATTTGAAATTGAGATCAAGTTGACCGTTGACCTCGTCAAAATATCCTCTAGAATTTATCACTTGTCATTGAGGGAAGAGGCCGTGGAAGTTTGGATATTAACGTGCTCTCCAAGGTTCAAATCTTTATGAAATATTCGCCGTTGTGCTCCCCTTGTTTATAGAAAAGTCTAATGGCTCTCTCCGTCCCTGCGTTGATTTTGGAAATCTAAAAAATGAAAATACCTGACCTCCATCCGCTTCCATGGAGCAGCAAATTTCCTGCTACGTTTAGAAGGCTTGGGTGTTCAGCAAGCTGGATTGCCTTAACGCCTTCAAACTGATTTTTATTAAAGAAGACCAGGAGTAGATGACCGCGTTTTACAAACTTATAAAGGCAACTACTAGTTCTGAGTCATGCCATCTGGTTTTAAGAATGCCCCTGTCTGCTTTCAAAGGTTCATTGATTCTGCTTTGGTAGACCTTATGGAACACGCACAGTAATATACATGGTTGACATACTGGTTTTTCCCTTGATTATGAATCTCACATTTGCTACCTTGTATTGGTCATGGAGTGACTTTCACAGACAAATATTTCCATTAAGCTAGAAAATGCGAGTTCTTCCAGAACAAGGTTGAGATCTTAATAATTACTATCTTTTCTTACGGCCACATGATTGCCTAAAATAAGGAAGCAGCCATCTACAATCAAACTACTCCCTCATCTCTCACAGAGTTATGCAACTACCTTGGGATGTTTAATCTCCTCAAGAAGTTCACCTCAGCACTCAGAAGTTGCCTTCCCTCTCTACACCGCTTCTGGTAAGAAGATTTTTTTGGACTACAGAATGCAACACCGCGTTTCACAATGTTAAGTCCACACAGTTAGGTCCATACTGTTGTCCAGGCTAGTTTTAGCACATGAAAACCTCAGCTGCCCCTTTATTGTTGCCTTGACGCTTCCAACTTTGAAGTGGGAGCAGCTCTTTTGCAGGAAGGGGAGGATGGAGTGGAACGCCCTGTTGCTTATTTTTTTAAGAAGATAACCTTGTTGCAGCTCAACTATGCTATTTAAGATAAGGAACTCCTTGCTGCTGTTGAGGCAGTACAGCACTGGCGCCACCATTTGCATGGTTACAAGCTGTCCTTTACTGTCCGTGCTGACCACAAGACATTGATGTAAACTGCGCACCCAGAAGCTGTCCCCTCGCCAGTACCGAAGGTTGGAGGTCCTGTCAGTGTCTAATTTCCAATATGATTTCATTAAGCATACCCAAAACCTGTTGTCAGATGCCCTATCTTGGAACCCTGCATTTGCTCCTGACCTGTACTAGTTGACGCCCACAATAACCATGTGTTGATTAAGATTTAGCTGGTGAAGGAGAGCCCACTGGCCAATCCTCCTGCTCTGCTTATTATGGAATCTTTGGAAGGGGATACTGACACCCCTGCCAGCTTGTGTGTGTCTCAAACTCTGTCAGCTGAATGTGACAAGATTAGGAAGGCCTGTCAGAGGAATAGAGAACCCCTGGACAAAGGTTACAAGTTGCTAGATAGGATCATCCTCCATCAAAGCAAGTGGTGGGTACCACTTGGACCCCCTGAGAGAGGAGGTGGTTCGCAAAGCTCATGACCCTCCAACTGCTAGCCACCCAGGCAAGGACAGGATGCTTTAGTTGTTCCGCTGCTCCTACAGTTAGAAAAGCATAGCCACAGATTTGGCCAAATTTTATAAAGACCTGCCTGACTTGTAACCGGTGAAACCTAGTCACCTGAAAAGCGCTGGGCTGCTGTCCCCTCTAAGCTGCAGAGAGCCCTTGGACTTCAGTGTCCTTTGGTTTTATTGTGGAACTCCCTGTCCCAGGAATATGATGCAGTAATGGTTGTAGTGGACCGCTTTATCAAGATGGCCCATTTCATTCCTTGCAATACCACAATTACCTCCATACAGACAGCCCGCCTTTTTTTGAACCACAAATTTTTCTTACATGGACTCCACAAAGATATTATCAGCAATCATGGCCCGCAATTCACTGCCAAGTTATGGGAAGCTTTACTGTTTATCTTATGCATTTTCCCCTGCCGCTCCACAGCCTTTCACCACCAGTGGATGAGAAGAAAAAGAGAATGAACCAAGGTTAAAAGCAACTTCTGCATAGTTATTACAAAGCTGAACAAAACAATTAGCTTCTTACCTTCCACTGGATAAATTCACATTTGATAACATTACTCATAATTCTATAGGCACATCCATTTTTTACAAACTATTGGAACAACTACAGATTCAACTTAAATACTTATATTGAGTCCACCATTGTTGCTGCCAATGAGCGCGCCAAAGAGCCCAAAGATATACAACAGGTAATGAAGGATCTTGTTGACGCTGTAGGAATCTACAAAGCTTACTATGACTGCAAGCACATTTAGGTCCTGAATACAAACCAGGCGACTTGGTCATGGTCAATATAAGAATCTCCACCTGAAACAACTCTTCTGCAAGTTGGACCCCAAGCATTTTGGACCCTTCAAGATCATCAAAAAGGTTGGTCTTTAAGCTTACCAAATTGACCTACACCCTTCTATAAAAGTGTTCAGCACCATCCATGAATGCTGTCATGCAGACAGTAAGTTGGAATTAGATTGGCTTGCCAGCCTAGGTGCTGGAGCATCTGAATGGCAAACCAGAATGCCAAAGGCACTGCTGCTGGTATGATGGATATGAAGCTAGAAAAGGTTTTGGCCAATAACTGCTGATAAGCCAGAATCCTGTACAGGCACATAATGAAATACCAGAAGGATACGGCTGTTAACCCCATGGGTGTGTGAGTGCCAGTGGGAAAGACGGTTTATTTTTCAACATAAAAAATATTTTTATTTAAGGTTTTCTAATGGAAAATAAGAAAGAAAAATTGACCAAAAATTTTCTCAGTGCGATGAAACTGATTAAATAGTGGTCAATTGATGAGGAAGCAAGCTGGGATCATGGCCCTCAAGTTTGACCTAACTGGCGAATATTTGGGAATGGGGACGGATAAGCTCAATAGGAACTGACATCAAAGGATTTGGTGGCAGGCTGAGTCACTGTCAGTTTGACCTCAAATGCCTGAACTGAGACTTGACTGTTTTTCTGGCAGTTGGCATGATGGCGTCTAGCCTGACGAGCAATGGGAATCTCCCAAGGCCACCCCATGTAGGGGCTGTCCCAATTGGTTGGGAACGGGTCAGGATGCCCAACCTGCCCATGCCTGGTCACTGGGATGTTCGTTCAGTCAAAGGTGCTGTGTTGGCTGCAACTCCTGATTTTCCAGATGGGAGATGCACATCGGGATCATCCCCAACAATTTTGAGAGGGGGTTAATTTTGACAATTGCACTGCCAGCCAAATTGAAACTGTCAGTGATTCTGGTCAATAATCCAATCTTCATCCGTTTTTGACTATGTGGATTCCAATCATTGGGCTTATTTACCATCAGTTTCAGACCAATCAATCTCAAAATGGTGATATCAGAAAAGATTTCCTTAATATGGCTAATGAGTTCAGCTGAGGTGAGCAAAGGTACTGGGAGGATCTGAAGAGAGAAGGCTGTTACCCAGCGCTCATCTACCATGTGGGCGAGGTTGCCCTGGGTGACAAGGGGTACAGCTGCCCTCTTTGGCCCCCTTTTTTCTCAGAAACAGGAAGAGCAACCAATCTATGCACAGGGGACGTTACCCTGGACTTACAAATGCCTCCTGACCCCTTTTATGGACCCATGCCGCTTCACCCTGAGCCTGTCATAGTAAATGGCTAACCCTAATCATTGGGATCTGGGCAATGTTATGCTCACTGGTGATTGTTGGCCCCAGATTCTAACAATATCAGTGATGAGAGTTTGGTAACTTACCTGCTGGAATAATTATTTTTAAGGATTTTACTCCACTTAAATTAAAAATAATAAAGCACTAATAAGACTAAAAAACTGGGGATATATATATTTAGAGGCAGCGAGGGAGTGAAAAAGAGAACCCTCACAATATCTGGCTGCTTAGTATCTAAAACATATTTAAGCTCTGTTATAATTTCAGACGATATTGTTAGGATCCGTCAGGTTATTTGCACAGGTCAGACCCACTGAGCAATGGATGGATGATGTGGGGATTGTCAGTCCTTCGTACACACTTGAAAATATACTTAAAATAGGAGCAATTGCTTAAATCAATTCTTTATTTATTTTTATAAATACAGCTACCTTTCACTGTCTCATCTCTTCTACGCAAAAAATCCTACTTTTCTCAATTGCCCATCTCGCTTATATACAGTAGCTTCAGGCGATACTGCTTCTCATGGCTTGGGCTATTCTATTCCACCAATTCTCCTTGAATTTTGAATTGTTATTCTCTAATCCTCTGTCGCCCTAATTGTAGGCGATTTACTTCATATTAGTCAAATATTGACATCGCCTTATCACCTTATCGCCTTATATAGAGGCGATCCAATAAAACCCATTATATCCAATGAAGACCTGTTATATCCCAATATCTCCTCATCTTGAGGCACTCAGATAATTGTAACTGATACTATGTTCAGTGGATTCCGCCCTGCTGTCCCATGATTATCATCCAGTCATATCAGAATCACGACATTACCCCCTCCTTGACTGGACAGTAAAATCCTATTGTTTGTAAGTTTGGAGGAGCTTTGCGTGTACTCATTTAATGATTTGACCACTTGCCAGATCCTCTTTAGTATATGCGTTGACTTTAGTTTTCTCTATAACTTTGAATGGACCAATCCAAATACTGGCCAGCTTGTGTTTCCACCCAAATCCATGTTGATCATGGGAGAGAATCATATCGCCTTCCTTGAATGATGCCAGCCTGCTACAATGTACCTGATCAGCAGCCTGATTCCTGATCTTCTTGACTAAGCTGAAGGAATATGCTTCAGTTTGCAGTTTGATCAGAATGTTAGCGATGTTAGTCAAATAGCGGTGGGGTTCCAGTCCGCCAGTGTATTCTACACATTCATAAAGCAATGTTAGAAGAGCTGGGTGTCAGCTGTATAGTAATTGGAAGGGACTCTCCTCATGGTGAAATGGTAACTAATGTTATAGGCGAACACGGCAGTGGAAAGGAGAGAGCTTCAATTAGAAGGTCAATATGTTACTAATTTTCATAGTATGCTCACCAGAGTTCCATTCACCCGTTTGACCATTCCGTTGGACTCAGGGTGGTATGGGGTCATCAGAACCCCGCGGATTCTCATAAGCTTGTTCAGTTTGGGAAGGATGTGTGAGGTGAAGTTGGTTCTGTTATCAGTGAGAATGAACTGAGGGCAACCATGTCGCTGAATAATGTATTCCATCACAAACCTGGCCACAGCAACTGCCCTCAAGTCTCATGTTGCCCTCGCTTCAACCCACCAGGTCAAGTGATCAATAGTCACAAGAATGTAATTACAACAGTTGGCTCCAGTTGGAAAGGGTCCAACGACATTGAGGAGACCGTGTGCCATGCTAATTGTGGTTTTACTAACCAATATGACATCGTATGGCGAAATGGCTTCTCCACTTGGCACTGATGACAACAGGAGATAGTTTCAAGAACGTCAAAGTTCATACTTTCCCAATAGTACCAGGGATGTAGCAACTTTATAGTCCTACGCAATCCACCATGCCTGACTGCCTTGTGTCTGCTCATAATGATTCCTAGACGTGCTGAGGGCCACGGAAAATTCACTGTAGAATCACTGATCCGCTTGTATAATTCCCCATTCCATTGGAAGGTATTTGTTCGCATCTCATTTAACACTTTGATCACCTGGGGCAGTTCGTCATTGTATTTTCCACTAAATCTTAATGTACATCACGTCGCTGAGGTCCGCTGTCACTGCAATAGTCAGTAATTGAGATATACAATTAGCATTCTGATGCTTCGCTCCCAGCCAATGGAGAATCTCAAAATCATAAGCCTGTAACTTGAGAGCCCATCGAGCCAACTGTCCTTCAGATTCTTTGAGGTTCTGCAACCAGCATAATGATGCATGATCTGTTACGACTTTAATATTTACCTCATGCAAATAGACTCTGAATTGCTTATATGCGTAGATCACTAGTAAGCACTCCTGCTCAGTCACAGTATAATTACACTCATGACAGTTCAGACTTCAACTACAGTATGCTACAGGATGTTCCTCTCCCTCATCATCTTTCTGAGAAAGTACTGCCCCAACAGTGGATAGGGGCACATCCATCTGAATGATAAACTCCCAATCAAAGTTTGGATATCATAACACTGGTGTGCTGATCAACGCTGTATGAAGTGTATTAAAAGCGGATTGGTGACATTCCATTCATTTGAACACAGCATCCTTTTTTAAATTTAAATAGTGGCCCCCAATACAGCTAAAATTAGGGATAAAGCGCTGGTAGTAACCAACCATTAACGCAACACCTGTATGTCACGCTTACTATTGGGAGTAGTCATTTTGCTGATGGCCTCCACCTTAGCCAGCTGTGGTTTCAGCCCTTTTGAGTCTGCCACAAACCCCAGGTGTTCCAGCTGATCTTTAATGAAGTTACATTTTCGAGGTTGAATTTTGATGTTTGCCTCAGCCAGCTGGTGGAATACTTCTTCAAGGTGGTTGAGATGCTCTGAAAAGGTTTGAGAGAAAACATTAATATCATTGAGGTATACTAGGACGCATGACAGTTTCAGGTCACCAAGAATAGTGTCCATGGCTCACTGAAATGTAGCTGGGACGTTACACAGCCTTGAGGCATCTGCATAAGTTGAAAAAGGCCTATAGAGGTGATTACAGTGCTTTTTCCTGTTCCTCCAGGAGTAAATTAAAATGCCAGTAACCTGATATCAAGTCCATCACAGAAAAATAACGGGTTCCCCCTAATTGATCCAAAACATCATTGATTCTTGGCAAGGGATATGAATACTTTTTGTAATACTGTTAAGCTTCCTGTAGTCTATTACTATGGGTTGGTGCTGTCCTTCCTTTTTACAATTAGAACAGGCAAAGCCCACGGACCTTTGGATGGTTTGAGCATCCCTTGCTCTAGAAACTTGTTGATTTCATTAGTAACCACATCTTCCACTGCCTGCAATTGGCAGATTAGCCAAGATCTTATAGGAGGATGATCTCCTGTGTCTACTCTATGGACCACCCCCAAGCACATCCCAAATCATGATCATCAACAGCGAAAATCCCCTTATACTTCTGAAATAAAGCTATTGCTTGGTCTTTTTGTTCTTCCAAAGATCCAGTTAGATTACTCCGCAGTACCACCATTAGTATGTCAGCAGGTGTCTCAGATGGTAGACCAAATTTATCCAACGAACAAAAAACATGAAACTGATGGACCTCATCTATTGGAATCAGATGCAAATACGCTACAATTTGGTGTCAACAGATTTGCATTGGATCATTCTGAAGGTTTGCTAACAAAAACTTAATCTCCCCATGACCTGGAAGTATAATCCCTGGAGCCACATGCGGCTCAAACTTTGTTTGATGATAGAGCCTGATGACTTCCCCATATAACCCACTTGCACTTCCATCTATAGCTCAGTGTTCACTAAGACTTGATGGCCAGAAGGGATAGATATGGGCCCTGCCGCTCGAAGAGGTATTCCTTGATATTCATATATCTTCTGGGGAAGGGTTTGAATCTTGTGCTTTAGTTGGTGATAGCAAACTGGCTTCATCCCATCACTATAGGCAAGGTTGATATGGCTCATATGCACTGGATCCTTCGGTACACCATTAGTGGTAAAGTAAATTGGGATCCGCTGCCCCAGAATAACGAGGGTCTCCTCCATCATATTAATAACAGCTTCAAAATGGCACGGAAAAGCTGTCCCAATTAGAAGGTCATAATTTTCATTAGGCAGCATAATTGCCAGGGCTACAATGACAATGGACCCAAAGCGCAGAGGTAGCACACTGTTTGACCCTTCATAGACAGTACTTACTGCTCCAGCAGTTCCATAAACCATTTGATGGTCCACATCAGGTTTTAACATCAACTTTGCCATCAATTTAGTGGACACTATGTTGACTGGAGCACCAGTATCTATTATAGCACAAACTCTATTTTTAGCTACAAAAATATTACAGTATGTACACTCAGAAATAAGAAGAATATTGACTGTTTAATATGTGAACATTTATGGGCTCTCTTTTTCAAAGAAAATTCAATATCCCCTCACTGACTTATGGGTATTCTTAGCAATAGCATCTACTGGAAGGGCGACGTTTACTCCTTTCAGAGTTGGCGCATCCGCGGAAGAATCAAGTTTGCCCAAGGATGCTTGATCAAGCATTTGACAGGCATATGGCTTCAGTTGTTTGAGGGATTCTTCTTCCGCCGCCGCCTTGGCTTGAGCTCAGGCTAGTATGTTTACTCCTCCAACTGGCTGATGATATAAAATTTCTGTCATTGTATTGAGGGACTCTCGCAGGGTATGTTACTATTGATTCAGTGACGTTTTGAGTGGGTATCGCGGAGGTAGAGGTTCCTGTCTCAACTCCACTCCATCTTTTCCATGATAGTATTGATCTTGGTGTACATAGTTCACACGGTGGTTATGGAAGAATTTTGTCAAATGACCAGGGCGACCGCATTAGTAGCAGTTAAACCTATAAGAGCCACGTCCTTGATTATCATAATCAAGTCCAGACTTGAAAGTTTGGGGTCATTCAGCGTAACCAGCCACAAGTCAGTAAGCTGATTGTTGATGGTCAGCATAGCTGGGTCCTGGTCAATAATGAGTTGCTGACAGTTTTCATGGCCAGACCATTGACGCTGATTGAACTGTTGAGTATAATTTGGCTGAGGATGAGGTGCAGAGTTATAGAAAAAATGAGGATTGCTAGATGGAGATGGAGGTGAATGAGAGTATTCTCCTAAATAAGAGGGTGCAGTAGCAGTGGTAGTCTTCCATTCCATATTTGGTGGTGGAAAGTTAGGGGATACATGACGCAAAAACTGTACAATCTTAAGCAGAGGTATGTCATCATCCAGAAGCAGTGAAATAACAATTGAAGTTTGTGATATGGCTTCACCGCAGAGGACATGGCAATGCACATGTTGACTTCCACTAAGTACACAGCTTTAATAAGTACTTGGGCTTCTGTTGTGAATTGATCAGCGAACTCTAGGAGAGTCTCATTTTGATGGAATCCAATCGTTAAGAATTCTGATTTCTGCTGCAACATCTTTGAAGTTCCCCCAAACAGGCGGAGTATGGTATACTTTACGTCCTATAGGCGACAGAACTACTTGGAAGGTAACAGGTGACCTGATCGGCGCTTCCTACATCCAAGGCAGATATTAACAACTTAGCCTTCCATCTATAAGAGGCTCCTTCCGCTGCAAACTCAAACTGTTTGAAGAACCCATGAATGTTCCCATTGAGGTCAAATGAAGGTAATTTTTTGATATCAACCTCCTCATCCCATTCACGGGGTTTTGGGCCATACTGAGGAATGGACCGAGATCCAAAAGCGGATTCTCAATGAGGAGCTGGATTAGTGGAAGTTGGGATGTCCGCTACTTCAGGGGTAGCATGACTCTCTGCTGTAAATGGTATCACCATTACTTGAGGGAAGTGTTGTTCTGACTCATATGCATATCTGGTACTACCATCTTGGGTGTAGTAGCTCTGACAGGCATCATATTCATCCACATATGATGCCCCCTCTGGATAGTCATCATTGTCCCAGCGAGAAGACCAAGAAGTATTGGTCAATCTTTGTTCTGCGCACTGCAGCCGCTTGGTGGTATAATTCAATTGTTTGGCGAGTTCTTTGTTTTGTATTCCCAAGATTTGCATTTGGCTAAACATACTGTTAAGTTGGTGCATGACAGCATCTCGTTCTTGTAAAAGTTCATCTTGGTTATTAAGCACCACGTCTAAGGTAACTTTGAGATCCTCATATCCAGCTGGTGTGGTGTTCTGTGAAGATTCCCCAACAACACAGCTTGGGTAAGGCATGGATGATGACTGGAGTTCTGGAGTGTGAGGTGGTTGATTAATGGGCCCCCTGTAGTGAGCACCACTGTTATAATTTTGGATGGTATCGTTAGGATCTATCAGGTTATTTGCACAGGTCAAACCCACTGAGCAACAGATGGACAATGTGGGGATCGTCAGTCCTTTGGACACACTTGAAAATATACTTAAAATAGGAGCAATTGCTCCAACCAATTTTTTATTTATTTTTATAAATACAGCTACCTTTCACTGTCTCTTCTCTTCTACGCTAAAAAACCTACTTTTCTCAATTGCCCATCTCGCTTATATACAGTAGCTTCAGGCGATACTTCTTCTCATGGCTTAGGATATTTTATTCCGCCAATTTTCCTCAGATTCAGATTGTTATTCTCTAATCCTCTGTCGCCCTAATTGTAGGCGATTTACTTCATATTCATCAAATATTAACATCGCCTTATCACCTTATCGCCTTATATAGAGGCGATCCAATAAAACCCATTATATCCAATAAAGACCCATTATATCTCAATATCTCCTCAATTTGAGGCACTCAAATAATTGTAACTGATGCTATGTTTGGCGGATTCCGCCCTGCTGTCCCATTATCATCATCCAGTCATATTGGAATCATGACAAGATCAAATTGAGTTGGACAAGAAATTCATTATAAGCTTGCCTCATCCAAATTAGGCAATATGGCGTTTGACCTATTGGATCTCTCAAAACTTGCCTCACTTTATTGTGAGGGCCAATGTTGGGTCAATAGCCAGGAATATGAACCCGTGGTGCAGGAATTTGATATAATTGGATCAATCAGAAGGCAGGAAATTATTTTCACCTGGTGGGACCTCAGAATGGTTCCCTTGAGTTCAGATGATGATCCAGAGTAACCCTGCTACAAACCATGGGCCTATTTGGCTGAGGAGTGGTGGAAATCATATTACCCTGATTCAAGTGGTTCCATCAAGAAATGGCTAAAGTCTTTTGGCCAATATGATCCTTCTCAACCTCTTAATTACTCTTAATATATCAGACTTGTAATTATCCAGCATTACCCTCTTCATGAGTGGTAGTGGAAGAACATGGGTGCAGGAGCCGGCCATGAACCCAGTTGACAGTAACTTAAAAATTCAGGGACTTTATGGATTACTCATCCCCTTGCTTGTACGTGATGGCAAAGGGTCCTTCCCAGATAGACCCAAGCATTTCACTTCTAGGAGCGATCTGATTGTTTTAATACAGTATTAAGTCTGATACTAGGAAGGAAGGGAGTAGGGCTTGGAGCTCATTAGCTGCTTGTCCCTCTTTAGTGACAGTCTTTGCCAGATAGGTCATAGCCCCAGCTTGTAACAGAATAAGATGCCGGGCCGACTTTTCATGGCTTTCTCAGGGTCAGTCCTGACATAGAAGATATCCTTGGCTAACAAGGCTGGCACACCAGGTTCTCAAACATACAGCACCTGGAAAGGAGACATTTTGAGGATCCAGTGATAAAAAATATGGTAGGTCATGAGGGCAATGGGTAAGTAAAGATCCTAGTAAAGAGTATCTGAATTGGCCATCTTTAATAGTATTGAGACTAGGGTTACATTAAATCTCTCTACTTTACCTTTAGTAGGAGGGTTATAAGGGGTGGAGAAGAGCTACTGGGCCCCATTGAGGTAGCTAGAAGCCTACCCACTCTTGAAATGAAGTTCTTTCCATTGTCACAGAGAAGGACTTGAGGATATCTAAGGCGTTTGAAGATACTCTGGTGGAGAAACGTGGCGGTAGCCTTTACAGTTGGTCAGGAAAAGTCACAGCTTCGACCCATTTGGTAAAATGATCAATACCTACTAGAATATATTGATTTCCTCCAACAGTCTGGGGTAGAGGGCCAACTGCATCGTGAATTATTGTGTGGAAAGGCTGTTGAGGGGTAGTAGGTTGATATCAATACTTGGTCTTAAATCTGGACTACTTTTTACAAGTTAGGCAGGCATCCAGGACTTCAGTCAAGGTTTCCATAATGCCCTCCCAGTAGTAACGCTCTTTAATCCACTCATAGGTTTTTCTTACACCACCATGCCCCAGGATAGAGTGAGACTCCAGAAATTACCAGTACTCGCTCAAATGGCCAGAGATAGAGCAACCAGTTTACCCTTACTTCCCTGTATAGCTTCCCACTCTCCACCTTGGCATTTTGGGAATGCTGAGCCAGCATCTTTTGTACAGGTCCATCCTCACTAGCCTACTCATCAGGAGTCATTAGGAGGTCATGTAACCTCTCAGCTTTACTATTTTCTAAGTGAAGGACGGGCAACTGTATCACCCATCAACGTTCATATGGCGAGTTCCCCCAATGCTCATTTGTCATGTCATAATGCTGGATCTTCAAAGCCCAGCGAGCCAACCATCCTGTGGGGTCCTTCATATTTAGTAACTATATTAAGGATGCATGTTTAATAACCACTTTGAAGGAAGTCCCATATAAAAATGTTGTTAGTACTTCACAACGAGCAGGAAAGTAAGGCACTCCTTTTCAGTGACGCTATAGTTACATTCAGCCTTTGGAAGCATCTTGCTGAAGTAGAACAAGGAATGATTGACCCCATGCTCATTTAATTGAATAAAGATAGCTACAACAGCATAATCAGAGGCATCTGTGAACAACATGAAGGGCTTGCCATAGTCATGGTGGCGGAGGATCAGCATTCTTAGCAAAAGCTCCTTCAAAGTTTCAAAAGCGGCCTTTTGTTCAGCACCCCAATTAAAAGTAGTGTTCTTAGCCAAAAGGCGAACGAGGGGCTCACTGAGCTGGGCAAACTTAGGATGAAATGATGGTAATACCCCATCATGCCCAGAAATACCTGAATGTTCCTTAAACACTTATGGAAAGCATTTTTGCTATGGCTTTAACCTTATCCTGTAGGGCTTAGATGCCTTCCTGAAGATGGCGAGTCCAAGTAAATCTAATTTCCTCTGGAAAATGTGCCTTTGGATGGTTTTAATTTGATATTGGACTTTCATAGTCTCTGAAAAATTTCTTTAAGGTGAGTAAGATTTTAGTTGAAAGTCAAGGAGAATAACGTGATGTCATTGAGATAAACAATGATGCAACTTAACTTTAGTCTTATAAGTTTGGTCCATGGTTCTCTGGAAAGTTGCAGGTGCATTGAATAGCCCTTGAGGTAGTCAGGTAGGCTGGAAGAGACTCTTACTGCAAATTAGAGCGCATTTTTATTGATCTTGGGGAGAAAGGTCTATTTGCCAATAACCTCTAGCCAAGTCCATGGCAGAAAAGAATTAGAGCCAGATAGTTGGGATAGGGCGTCATCAATGCGGGTGATAGGTTAGCTATCCTTCTTTGTGAGGTTACTCAATTTTCAGTAGTCCACAACTACTTAATGACCTCCATTTTTCTTTTATAATAACAGAAGAAATGACGACCAAGGACTTTGTAATTTCACCAACAGCCCCACATTCAAAAACTGTTTTATCTCCGTTCACATCTGTTGCTCCTCAACTTTTGACTTAAAATAGAGTTTGAATCGGATAGGGCGAGCATCCTCAACATCAAAGGTATGAGTACAACCCTTCATATGTCCATAATCAGTATTAGATTTAGAGAAGGTGTCACTATAAAACCCTAGTAAAGAATGAACTTTATTAAGATCAACGGGGTTTTATAATCAGATGTATGAACATTGGGCAGATTACATAACGATTAGTCAGCAGATAGGCCCATATCCGCCATAACCTGATACAGTGAACTTGCTGGACGTCCTCAATGGGAATTAGCAGGCTTTTTCCGATCTCTTGATGCTTATTGATGACCATGTCATTCTTGGTAAGATTTCCAAGCAGGAGATTAATACATCTTATATGCTGGGTCTAGCACGCCTGGCAATACTCTGGGCTCAAGAGGATTAACTCTGTCAATGCTGATTAAATGCAATAAGAAATTATGTGTTAGTTGTATGGTAATCTTAGAGTCAACTACCTTTTATTCACCCGCCTTGGTTACTACCTCTTCAGGCGCATAAAACAGAATAGCATCTAGGGCATCCAATGATTATGGAAACATCTTTTTATTTCGTCCCGCCATATGTAGTGCAGGGACAAGGCGGAGGAGGGGTATTTAATTGTGCAAGTGTATTCATTTTTGTTAAACTCACTATTGTTCAGAATCAAGGGAACCTCGTAGTTGAGCAGTGAGAGATAGCCCTGCTTCAAGTTAATGATCACTACAAACTTGATCATAAACTTTGTACCAATGAGTAGATCATAGGTATTAAAATCCAAGGCCACCGCTAGGACTGACAAAATGAGCTTCCCAAAATGGATGGGCAAAGAAGAGTAGGCACCAATAGTACACATAATGGAGGGACTGGCAGTACCAAAAACTTGTGTGTAGTTGAGGTCAGGGGTTAGATTAATAATTTTCATGAGTTTGGATGACACAACGTTCACAGGGGACTCAGTGTCAAGGATAGCCCAAACCTGCACTCCATTTATGATGACCTCCACTTATGTTAAGGTTCCACCCAAATTGGGGAAAGAGCAAGGACCTCCTTTAGATGGAGAGTAGAGGCAAGTCGCTTTGCAGTTTCAGGGTACTTTTCCTGGTTAGACTGTAGGATGTGAACACATTGGGTGGATCAGATCAGCGTAGCAATGAGCTGTTCAACGTAATTGGCAGTTTCAATAGTCTCACAGCCCCTCAACACTTGATAATGATAAGTTTGACGGGGATCCTAGCTGTGTCCACTCTTTCCAGATTTTCGCCTGTCAGGTACCTCCTAAGCAATGGGAGCTCCTGTGACATAACAACCGACATCTTCACAACCCCTTCAGATTCATCAACGGAGGGGTTATCAATGAATGTAAGGGAGCCTGTAGGATGTAAGGTAGGCTCAGGGCTTCCCTTATTGCAGGATAGTCCCTGGAGTTTTTCATCCACCTTGTTAACCTTTTGAGGAGGCGTTGGGATTATGACGGTTTTGATTTAGCCTTTGCAGTAGCAGGGTTGGACTGCCCCATGGCCTCAGGTTTTAAACGAGGGCCAACCAGAGGAGAAGATTGAGAGGGTAGAGACAGCGGCTTGGTGGGACGTGACAATTGATCCGCTCTGAGTGACCTCTCTGAAGAAGGAGTGCAAGGCAAAGGGATGACTGCCTTTACCAACAGGATTTTTGAGCTGAAGACGGAGGGGAGCACTGTCCCATCACTGCCATTAACCTCTGGCTATCTTCATGGGATGAAGAAGCATTGCGTGGCGGCAGCTCCATAGGAGCAGGTTTTCAAAGGGAGGCAGCCGTAAAAGAGGCTAGAGGGGTCAGAGTAGATGTTGGCCTTAGAGCTCCTTGCGTAGGGTCAATTTCATGGATGGTAGCCACCGCTAGCAAGGAATCCTTGATATTGCGTACATTTATGAAAGAGCGCTTGACTGAAGTGATATGCATTGCCAAGGAGGGATGAGATGCTAATCCAGACAAGATAGCCACAACGGCATCATCCAATGGTAGCATTTTTGCAAGCAGTAGAAAGTGAGCTTAACTATAGAATCTTTCAACAAAAGAGGAGATTGATTCTCCCTCTTGCTGACTAATGCACATGAAGGCCTATTTTTGCCTTTTAAACTCTGGGTAGAGCCAAATTCTTTGATAAGAGCTTTTTTAACCTTCGCTCAGGTGCTGAGGTTGGCCATTCTGGGAACCATGATCTCTTGCGCCACGTGACTAAAGTAAGGGAGGTTTTGCTTGATGTTTGATGATCCATTGTGCCATCCATGTCATATTAATAAATATATAAAACAAAGCGATGCTACCCTCACCTGGGATAAAATTTTCTTTTTTGGGGGGTTTAGAGAAGACAAGTCACGTCTAATTAAAGCAGAAACAGCAGAAACAGCTCAAGGAGAATCTAATGAGGGTTTCTGCTCAAGATTTTTGGGTCGTGATAAGGTACTGGCTAGTTGCTTTTCAAGGGCAACTATCCTTGAGTCATAATCATAAGGAAGGGAATGGGGGTTAATTACTTGACCACCCCCATTTTAGGTGAAAAAATGTGGTGTACAGGTGCCCCTGTAGTGAGCACCACTTTTTGGGATTTGGGTAGTGTTATGCTCGCTGGTGCTTGTTGGCCCCAGATTCTAACAATATAGCTGTGATGTGAGTTTAGTAACTCGTAGCTATTATAAATTATCTTGGGAATTTTACCCTACTTAAATTAAAACTTTAAAGAACTAATAAAAACTAAAAAACTGGATGTATATATTATTATAGGCGGCATTGGAGTTAAAATAACCCTCTCAATATCTGGCTGCTTAGTATTTAAATCGTATCAAAGCTCAAAGTGAGTTGGACAAATAATTCATTTTAAACTAGCTGCATCCAAATTAAGTAATATGAGCGTTTTACCTATTGGATCTCTTGAAACTCGCCTCACTTTATCATGAGGGATGATTTTGGCTCCTTAGCTTGGAAGATGAACCCGTGGGGCAGGGATTTGTTATAATTGGATCAATCAGAAGGTGGGAAATTGTTTTCACCTGGTGGAACCTCAGAATGGCTCCCCTGATTCTGCTAATGATCAGAAGTAACCATGATACTAATTATAGGCCTATTTGGCCAGGGAGTGGCGGAAATTTTTTTACCCCAATTTGAGGGGTTTCACTGAGAATCAGCTAAGGTTTTTGGACAATATGATCCACTTTGACCTCTGAAACATTCTTTATACAACATTGGACTTGTAATTGTCCAATAATAAATATGAAATTGATGCTTTTCTTGCTTCTCACCTGCCCCAGTGCTGCCTATAGTATTTGTTGTCCCAAAAAAGTTATGATGAGATTAAGAGCAGCTGGGTATCCCATCAAGACTGTGTCATTGCTCTGAACCTAATATGGGACTTCCATGCTAGTTTACCTGACGTTGTAGGCCCTGCCACTCAAACCTCTTTGGCCGCCATTAAGCTGCCTACCCCATAAAATTTTTTTCTTTGGCCAATCCCTTAGGTGGCTTAAAACCCATTTAAGAATGGAGGGCGATTTCACAGTAGTGACATTTTTCCTGTTGTAGAACGACTCACTAAAGCTAAGTCCAATAAGCCTTTGGAGTTAAGGCTAGAATAATTAAATGTTACCAATGACCTCTCCAAGGTCATTGATCAGACGTGGAATTTGGCTATGACAGCCAAGGCTGAGGGAAATAGTGCTATATAGGCAAAAAATCTGGTGAAAATCGGTTTAAAAACTGGAAATAAGCTGTTATGAGGTTATAAATTTTTCCAAAATTACAAAAACTCAATTTTGTTAGAAGGCGAAGATTTCATGGCTCAGATAAGGTTTCATTAATTACTTTGAAACTACAATATTACTTCCCTTTAAATTATATGCCTAAATGAGTAAGGATTTTCTTTTATCAGATAAACAGTTAAATTTTTATAATGTTTAGGGATTATTTTGAAAAATCTCATATTCTTCTTCTTATTTATCAAGAAAAGAGTTTAAAACCTTCTCAATGGCTGGACTCTGTTTTCCACTCTGATCCAACCCTCACCTTTGGCGTGAAACCACCCCCACAACGCGGCCTATTTCGCTGACTCTGCCACATCTTATTTCTCCACATTCTGTTACAGTTCATATGCTACTTACCCCAGCTAGGGACACTTGTCCCTGATTACTGTCATCAGTTTTGGTGTGAAAATTTTATTCAAAAAAACTTATATGAAAATATAACAGATATAACCTGGAACGTTGCTTCCTCTTGATTTGCCACTTTTCCATGTTCTGGCATCTTTTTCCTGGAGCTTTTCCTCCTGTGGTCTCCTGCGCTCAGTTTCCTGTTACAAAGAAGGCCATGGAGAATGGATCTAACTGAAGCTTTGAATTGAAATCCTGCGTCAGATCCTGATCTTAAGGAGATGGAGTTGAAGAACTTCCATTTTGAGATTCCCCAGGTAAGATCTTATCTAAGCAACTCCCCTTTGCATTCAGGCTAATTCTTGCTTAAAATGAGAACCTAGAGGGTAATGGTATGTTTATAAAGGCCGTCCTTTTCTAGTCCCTATCATCAGAATATACTATGTTTCTCGCTAGATGAAAGTTATCTTAAGAGGATATAACTAAGGGGTACCATGTAAAAGATGAGATAGTATGACTTCACGGACGCTTATGGTTTCCTGATGGACCATTTCGTCTGGAAATTATCAAGTAACACCATGATGGCGTCACTGTAGGGCCTCATAGAAAAGTGAAGACCTTAGAGCTTATCCGCCATACATATAACTGGAAGGGATTCGCCGCAGAGGTGGCAATGTATTCAAGAAAGTATCTGAGTTCAATAAAATGAAACCAAATTGTCAACCTCTCCCAAGGTTGTTGGTACTAGTCCAAAAGCAGAGGGACATTGGACTTCCTTCTCAGTCAATTTATTGTGGAGGCACCCTTGTCAAAGGGGTATGAGACTATCATGGTAGTGGTGGACCAGTTTACTAAGTTCACCCCATTTCATTCCATGCAGCACCATAGCAACGGTGGCACAGATAGCCAGGCTATTTAATTTCACACATGTTTTCCCTCCATGAGATTTCACAAGAGATTATGAGTGACTGCAAACCCCTGTTCACGTCAGTATTTTTGAATAAGCTGTGCAAAACTCTTCAGATTCGTCCATGACATTCTAATGCCTACCACCCCAATCAAATGGGCAGACAAAATGAGTGAATCAGTACAGTGAACATTATTTGCAGTGTTACACTTCAGCTGACCATTCTGATTGGTCTTCTGATCTTCCCCTGGCCCAATTTAGTTACAACAACACACAGCATGCTTCATTGGGTGTTCTTAGTTCTTTACCAAAAATGAGTTTAACCCCGCCTTTATTACAAAACCCAGTGGCGGGTACATGGAGGAAGAAGTTTCAAAGTTAGGCAAGTTCATCAAGAAAGTACACAAAGGGATCAACAATTTGATGCCGTCATGAAGATTTATAAGGCAAACGCTGATGGTAAAAGAGAAGTGGGTCCAGCGTACAAAGAGAAAAGTCTTGTGATGCTTGATGCTAGGAATATCCCCATCAAGAAGCCATGAAAACCGGGACTGAAGAGAATAGGACCTTACTGCATTGTCAGGAAGGTGGGGCATTCCTTGTACCGGTTGGATCTCTCCCATTGTGTTGGATCTTTGCCATATTTCATGAAAGCAAGATGACCTTGTTTGAGGGCCCCCGCCAGAGACCTAGAGGCATACCTCTTGGGTGGGTAAACAGAATGGGAAGTAAAGGAGGTTGTAGCCTCCCATTATGTAAGGTGAAGACTTGAGTATTTGGTGTCATGGAAAGGGTTTAATGCTGCAGAAAACAGCTAGATTCTAGCGCACATCTGCGTCCATGCATTAGATCTCATTAATGCATTCCACAAGCGTTTTCCAGAGGCAGCAGGGCCTAAGGCTAAGTCTGCCTTTGGCACCATGAAGCTGGCCCTCTCCCACGGAAACTTTTCTGTGGCTGACGCCCCTGGAGGAGATGTGGTGCCTCAAAAGCCGGAGGGTTGTGTCATAGTTAGTATAATACTTGTTAGAATTGACGGTGGAAGTAAGTTTGAGCGAAGCCAGGCCAGGGTACTAAGTTGGTGGACCTGTCTGACCTGAAGTACACCCTGGACCAACGCTGGGTAAGGAAAAACTATACCCAGGTTGATTCTGGGGTGTGCGTTATGGTTGTATGAGCCTTACATCCATAGAACTGAAGTGCATCAATTATTTTAGGTATTACAATGGGGCATAACATTTAAACAGTTAATATGGATGTTGAAGCTTTGGCCTACTCCAAATAATTTAGTTCTTTTTCTTAGTAAAATTGGAGTTTCAAGCGCTTATTATATGGAGACAATAGACCAGATGGTGATAGAGATTAAGATATAAACTCCTTGGGAATAACACTTTAAGGCTATACTCTCCTATCATTTACTTGTACAATGTCTCGCTGCCCTGATCTTACTGATCCCAAGTAAGAAAATCAACTTAATTCAACAAAATAGTAATAAATACAAAAAGCTTGTATATTACAATATCAACTTGTTATTCTAAAAGATCATTTTATTGTATAAATTTAGGGAGAATTTATAGAGTTTTTGTTAACCACAACTTACCCATGACACCTCACCTCACATTAAAACTTAGCCAGTGGATCATGATGAAGACTTTAGAGGGCCTACGAATTATAAGGGCCCTGAAGTAACTCAGCTCAGCCTCAAAGTCAGTGTTTTACTAATAATTATTTCAAGACAGCGTTTCCTCTGATGCATCTAGAAATAGCAAACCATTGCTCCTTCTAAGCAACAGTAGCACATATCAAGTCGATTCATAACATTAATTAGTAACTAATTTGATCAAAAACTTAATTGACATTAAAAACTAAATTTGACACAAACCAACAAAGCCCACAAGCCTGAATCATCAATTCAATTAATAATAAGTCTGATTTAACCAACAAAGCCCCTGAGCCTATGTTATCTAGTCAAATATCTAAATTTTATTTGAGGTGAGCCGACCTGAGGATGATACCACACTGATGAGGGGAAGTGAAGAAAATGGGAAAGGAGGTTAAAACCTGGAAAACCTCCATGCGTGGCGTATGATAGGCCAGGAACTCCATGGACCGCCTTTTCTATTTGCTATCTCTTTTTGAGGCATTGGTGCGCAATGCCAACACAGTCATAATCATCCCCTACCCAAAGTTTACTACTGGGATCAAACTTGGGGAGGCAGCAGTAGAGGTCCCTATTCTACCACTGGGGTATCCTCCCCATATAGTCAAATATTAATAGGTTAAATTGCTAGGCCATGGATCCCAAGCTTTAAAAATTTACTTATGATATTTTTGATCCATAATCACTGATATCTATGATATATTACATAATAAATTAGGCATAAGATAATGATATTATTTACTTATCAAGCTACTTGACAATTAAGTCCAGTCAACTACTCAAAACTTCACCCACCTTGACTGGATAAAAGTAAAGGGTATCCTTTTTCTGGGTCACAATGTACATTTTCTCAAAATCATCATAATTATGAGCTGTCATGTTTACTTGACCTTATTTAGGAACCAACAGAAGGGACAAGGCTGGGTGGCAGAAGATCCAAAAGGTTAAGCTTCAGGACCTTCCTGACCTTAAGCACAACTTGCACACGCTGGGTACAAGCCAGTTATGCCCAAGTTGGTACAAGTGAGGTGCATAACGCCCAGCCCCCTGTTTTGACTCTCACGTTAAAAATGGACGAGTTATGTGATTAACAATTTTAATTTAATTCGATGCATCAGTGAATGGGGGTTTGGACCCATTCAATTTATAAAATTGGTAGTTTGGGTCAGGTTCAACTATAATTGATCACTCAAGTAAGGTTGGTTTTGAGGTATGTGACACTGTTGGATGGAAGCGTGTGCCTATTGGTGCACCAAGGCTTAGTACCACTTTCTCTGACTCAGGATTTCCATGAGTTAGCTAGATATGTTTGCCCAAGACCAACTTTTCTCATTTGTCACCTTCTCAATAAAACCCATAGTCGTTTTTAGATTTTTCTATATGTTAACTTGGGCAAACCTGTGCACAAAACTCTTCAAGGAGGTCTTGTGACATTTTAGCCTATTTATATTTTAAAATTACTACAGCTTCATGTACACCGCTGGGCCTACCTGGTTCCCTTCAAACCAGGTCACCCATGCACTCTAGCCCTGTACAAAACTCGGTTATGAACTACCCTTTGGGGCACAGCCAAGTTCTGCTGTTTGCTCAGTATGTTATTACTTTCACTGTGCTCAACACCCTCTCCCTACGTCTTCTTAGCTTCAGCTCCCTCTGCTGGGCTATCTTAATGTTCACTCTAATGACGAGTTCCCTTGCTTTCGTCCAGTGCTTTGTGCAATGCCAAGCTGGGAACTGGAGAACTATAGACACTCTCTTGACACTAGACGACCAACCTCTTATCTTTAAATGCACAAACTTTTTCTGCGTGGGACTTTTGCAAAGTGCAAATGGTGTGCACCAGCTAGTGGCCTCAGCTGTGGTGGGGCTCAACTCCATTTTCTCATTTTGCTGATGGTTGGAGCATCTCAGCGTTAATCTTGCCACCTTCAATTGGAAAGTACTCACCCTGTTTGCCTGCACCTGGTGTATACAGATGCTTCACAATCTGAGAGTCGTAATTCCCCAACTTTCCACTGAATTTATAAAATTGATACCAACAAATCGTTTTTTCTTTGGCACTGCATTCAAACGGTGCAGGCGGGATCATTGATGAAGAGCTGGTAGTGTTAGCCTTAAATAACGTCATACAACCTATTGTAAAAGGGGTATAGTGTCATTTGTGGCCCAAAGTGCGTTTTATAATTAAGTATCCATATATACTACTGAGCCATATATCTTCTCTTATGGCTCAGATATGGACCCCATTTCAATGACTTAGATCACCCCAGAGAACCCACGCTTGACCACAAACATGATCCACGGAACCCAGGAGGTGGAGAAGATGTTACAATTACAATATAAAAACGTTTATGCAGTTGCTGAAGATATGGTGGGATATGTGGCCTCAGTAGTAAGAGTGGCCAAATATCCCTCTCCATTCTTTAATGCAGAAACGTATCCTGGGGGATGCTAGACCCTAAAGAAGAGTTTGGTGGTAAAGTTTTGGAGTTTTCTGCTAAAATAAAGATCATTCGGGTTATTTTTTATTGGCTGCTATCCTTTCATCCCCTTTAGGGAATATAGCACTACTATTTTAGGTGGACGCTGGAGCCTCTGAGAATTTTATTGACCAAGACCTAGCCGACTACCTTGAGCTGAGTTACTTGGCAGGTGGTATGGTTAGAGGAGGGGCTTCCCAAAGTATTCCCACGCTGAAAATCATAGGGTTAGTGGACTATCAAGTTGGCACCTATCATTTTTCTTACCACTTCCAAGCTATCAAAAACCTCTTGTACCCCATTAATTGGGTGTAGAGTGTGGCGAAAGTTTAACGTCAGAACCAAATTGAAAGAAAATACACTATCCTTAACTTTAGGAATGGTCACATGTTGGTTGTCCCTTTGGCTGAAGCCAACTTTCAGGGAGATTTGCCCCACTGGACCAATATTTACACTCTCAGTCTTGCCCCATTGCTGAAGCCTTCTGTGGAGGTTCCCCTACCTTCCTGTCTGGAGGGGTTGGAATCTTCGTTTGATGCAGCATCAGCCAATGTACTACCAAATTTCTCAGAGTTTGATTACAAGCTTAAGCTCATACTTGATTTGGTACATATATTTTTGCCAATTTATCCATTGACAGTATGGGAGGAAGCGGCCTTAGATGTGTGGGTTAAGGAGAAGTTAGACAAATGTGCTATTTTTGAGCTAACCTCCACTGTATATTACCCACTTCTCTTTGTAGAGAAGGCCGATATTACCTTACGCCCATGCATAGATTATGGGAATCTCAACAACGTCACTGTACCAGACTTACATCCCATCCCCCTGACTCACAGATTGCATGCTGTTTGGAGAAGGCGAGAGTCTTCTCCAAGCTAATTGTTATTCGCGTTTAATCAGCTCCATATCAAGAAGGGACAGGAGTGGTTGACCGCATTCCATACCAGAAAGGGAATCTTCCAATTTTGGGTTATGCCCTTTAAGCCTAAATATGCCCCTGCTATCTTTCAATATCATATTGATGTGACTGTGGGGGACCTGCTGGGGATATGCGCGGTAGTTACATGGATGATACTTTGGTATTTTCCCCTGACAATGAGTCCCATGCAGTACACCTTTGACAGGTGATGTAGTGTTTGAGTGCTAGCCTTACGCTGAAAATGAGTAAGTGTGAGTTCTTTAAGTCTCAGTTCACCTTCCTGGGCAACTTCATGTTTGACCAAGGGCACATGATAACCCCAGACAAGGAGAAGGCAATTTATAGGTAGCAACTTCAACTTCAGGTAAAAAATTGAGGAGTTATTTGGGGATGTGTACGTTTCTTAAGAAATTCACACCTAATCTTTCTGAAGTTGCCGCGACTTTATATAAGGCAAGTGGGGCAAAAGTACTCGAGTGGTCCCAAATTTTGCAGGATGACTTCCAAGCAGTGAAGTGTACTTTGCTGTCCACATCCATTCTTTGCCATGCCGGCCCCAATAAAGAGTTCATTGTTGCTTCAAATGCCTCTAACTTCGCCATAGCGGCGGCCCTATTACAAGTAGGCAAAGATGGAATAGAGCATCTTTTGGGATATTTTTCTAGGAAGATGTCTCTACCAGAGTTAGACTATGCCATATATGATAAAGAGTTATTAGCAGTGGTTGAGGCGCTGACCTATTGGCGTCATCACTTGCCTGGCTCAAGTTAACCCTTCTTCATACATACAGATCACCGTGCCTTACTCTACTACCACGCACCTCATGTCTTAACCCCACGTCAAACCCACTGGCATGAGACCCTCGCCCAATTTGCGTTTTCTTACGAGTTTACTAAGGGCAAGGTGAATGGTTTGGCGGATGCTTTGAGCTGCAAACCTGCACTAGCTCCTGATCCTAAGGAGGTTGAGATGCATAATACCCATTTAATGATTCCATCTGGTAAGATTGTGTCTCAACTCTCCTCTCCCTTAGCCAACGGGCTAGCGCTTGCTCTTTGGAAAATGTAGAGGAATATGGTATGTTTATAAAGGTAGTCCTTTATCTTCCTTTGTCAGTTGAATATACTAAGGTCCTTGCCAAGAGCGCATTGAATCAAGAGGACATCTATTGGAATTTTGATTGAAATTATGATAAGCAGGTGCTACAAAGGCTACAATTTTATTAGTTCTGTGGCTTTAGTGAAGATAGACATGAGTACAACGAAGTTATTAGTTCCATTGCCATAATTAATTACAATTGGAAATACAGATTTCTGTATTAATGGACTAAAATTTAGTTACACAAGATGAAAATTGTGGTACTTTATTAGTTAAAAATGAGGGATATTTATAGGGGTAGATTTGGTGGTTTCATGAGGATTTTCATGCTTCACCTGAGGTAAGATCTTTACTATTAGATGACTGATAATGCTGATTATTAATTCTATATTTGTGATGATCAGATCTGATAAGGTTCTTATTAGATGAGATCAACTACTTTTGTGATGCTTTGCCACATCATATTACTTAGCCTCCTCCTTCAGAGGAGGCTGATAACTCCGAAAGGTTGATCATCAGTCTATCCAAGAATTGGATATCTCTGATGGGAATTTTACAATCGCATTAGACTGAGATACCAAATCTCAGTCTTGAGTATTTTTGGTCACTGCAGCTGAATTCACAACAATGCCCCCCTCAAAGTCTTAACTAGGGGGCACATACTTATGAAGAAACCTACTATGAACCCTATTGATAACATTACTAGTATCATTAGCTGCAATGGAGTATTCAAAACCCTGATAATAAATAATATGTTGAGGACCAGCCCATAAGGTGTCAAGTTTGTGAATCCTTCCTCACGGTCTATGATGATAGAAGAGTAAAAGATCCCTAACTTGATATTCAGGTAGCGTAGGTCTACTAGCGTTGGTTTTAGTTCCCTCTTTTAAGGTGGTAGCAGCAAAAGAACTCAAAGCTAAAGCTTGTACTTTAATGATTTCATCAGCTAGTCTACTCATAGCTAAATCAGTAGCTTGCGGGGTAGTATCATTAAGTATAGGTTGTACACTTGAGGGTATAATAGGATAACGACCATAAAGGGCCTTAAAAGGAGGCATCTCAATTATGCAATGGTAGCTAACCCTATAGGCTAACATCGCACTAGGTAAATAGAAATTCCATCTACTAGTATCGTTGGAGGCCATCTTTCAAAGAATGGCTACAAGGGTACCATTTGCTCGTTTGACCAACCATTAATAGAAGTATTGTAAGGGGACGTAAATGACTGACAGGTACCATTAACTTAGTAAGCTCAGATACCACCTGAGAAATGAAGTTGGTACCATTATCTGATAATAGAACTTTTGGGCTACAATGCCTGGTAAAAACTTATATAAAAAGGAAGGACGCAGTAGCCTTAGCGGTGACCATGGAAACAGAGATAGCTTTAATCCATTTGATTCTTGGTTGATAGCTAATATAATATATCAATGTCCATAAGTGGCAGAAAGGTAGGGCCCACCACATCAATACTCATATTAGAAAAGGTTACGAAGGTCCCACAATTTTGTGTTGATACACCAGATTTCCACCACGTTGTTGGCGGCAAGTGAGACAAGTCTCCAACACATTGTGTACAGATTCCAGCATGTTATTCCAGTAACATTGATTTTTAAACCACTGTAAAGTCTTAGCAACAGCTCCATGACCTACAGTTTGATGAGCCTCCATAATAGTATTAGTCCTCACAGAGGGCTGAGTAAAAGCAAACATTTAAATCCCACCTTCTTGTATAAGGGTCCTTCTTTAACCCGAGTATTCTTGGTTAAAGATTGTAGCTTCGCTATAACATCCTTAGATTCACAATACCATTGCTCAGGTCTACCAATAATGTCATAGATACGATCCTCTTCAGCATTGAATAAAGTTAGTATAGGCAATCAAGAAAGTTCATCAGCATTTTGGTGTATAGCTCCAGTGCGACGTTGAATTGTAAAGTCATATTTATGGATCTTTAACGCCCATCTAGCTAAGCGCCCATCAGGATCCTTCATATGTTGCAACCATTTCAAGGAAGCGTGATCTGTGATGATAATGAAATGTTTGCCATAAAGGTAAGGACAAAGATGCTTGATGGTGGATAAGATGCTGAGGCATTCTTTCTAAGTAATGCTATAATTGCGTTCTGCCTTAAAAAGGGTTTTACTATAGTATGAAATGGGTTGATCAATCAGGTTGGTATCATGTTGAGCAAGAATGGCCCCAATAGAAATATTACTGGAGTCATTAAATAAGATAAAATGTTTGGAAGAATCAGGATGAGATAAAATTGGTGCACTAAGGCTTGGCGCAAAAGATTAAAAGCTTGCTGCTACACTTCTTCCCACATTGAAGAGTCTTCCTTTTGTTATAAGTAAACTAAAGGCTCCGCAATTTAAGCAAAATGGGGGATGAATTGTAAGTATATAACCAAACATCCCTAAAGACACTTGAATATCGTGCAAGCTCTTAGGAATAGGCATCCTCCGAAATAGCTTGTATCTTATTAGATAAGGGTAAAATACCATTGTGATTAACTTTATGGACTAAGAATTCCACCTCAGTCTTGAAAAAATCACACTTAGATGGTTTTAGCTTATGTGGAGCGCGACGCATCCAACCAAATACTTCCTCTAAATGAGCCAAATGCTCGTTAAAAGTATGAGAGAAACCAGTAACATTATCTAAGTATACCAAAAACACAAGAATGTTTCAAATCCCCAAACAAGCCATCCATGGCTCGTTGAAAAGTAGCATGGACATTACAAAGCCCCTGCGGCTTATAAATGGGATCAAATAACCCCTCAATGGAGATTAAGGTGCATTTTTGACAGTTTTTCAGAGACGGGTCAATTTTCTATAGCCACTCACAAGGTCCATAGCCAAGAAGAATTGTGACCCAGACAATAGTCTCAATGAGTCATCAATGCGAGGTAGAGGATAAGAATCCTTTTGGGTAACAGCTTGAGCTGATGATAGTCTATAACCACTCTATGACCTCCATCCTTTTTCCAGATGAGTAGTAGAGGAGAAGCCCATTGACTTTTAGAAGGCGTTAGTAGCCCCGCATTGAGGAGTTGTTATAATTCCACTGAGACCTAAACCTCCTCAACTTTAGATTTTTGATAGGGCTGAGCTCAAATAGGGGTATTATCCCCAGTTTTAACCTGATCCTGCACATCTTTCATTATCCCAAAATCTACAGGAACTTTGGCAAATATATCCACATACTCTTCAATCAGAGCCTCAGCTCTTGCTGTTTTTCTGGATTGAGTGAATCTCCAAATTCAACATCAACTATAGCAATGATAGGGGAATCTTTCAACCCAAAATAACATAAATCCCCACATCCCAATATGGATAAAAATTTCACTCACAGGATTAGGCTGCACATAAGCGATGGGGTTATTTTGATTCAATTGCATAAGTCAATAAGTGAGATTAGCTGGTAAGACTAAAACAATCCCATCATAAGTGGGATCAAGGATACCAGGGCAAATTTAAAGCCCCCAAATGAGAGGGATTTATGTTACAGGAAATCTCTAATACATGATCAACGGGTACAAATACTTGTACTCTAGTATCAATCATGACTTGAGCTTTTGGAGGAGTAGTAATTGGATTGTTATAATATAAAGGCATCCCTCAGAAGCATAAGCTGACAGAGGCGGAAGTATAGTCCTCAGTCCCAAAACTCATTACTCAAGACGAAAGATAGAAGTGGGATATTCCAATAAGCAAACGCGTTATTTGAGTTTGCCTTTGCTATTGGGAACATCTTGTAAAATTAAAGGTACTTGGTACCCAATTAAAGAAAGGTTTTTGTCCTTAAGACTGATTAATGCATCAAGATCAATGAGAAATTTGGTTCCCAAGAGCAAGTCATAGGAGTTGTTGTCTAACACTACTGCAGGGGCTGTAACACCCAGCTTTCCAAAGCACATTGGAAAAGAAGAATAAGCTCTTATTGATTTAGTGTATGAAGGACCAGAAGTTCTGTAGTCTTGAGAATGGTTTAAGTCCGGCGCCACTTTGATTTTTTCATAAGTCTGGACAAGATCACATTTATGGGAGACCCTATATCAATGATAGCCAAAACTTTCACTTTGTGCACTGTAACTTACACCCAGGTTACATCAAAGCCAAGGTTTGGGATTGAAAATACTGAGGGACTAAACAGGCGAATTGATATAAAAAAACAGAAGCGTAAGAAGAAATAAAATCTTTGTTGGCTAATTCATCAGGGATATCAAGTTCACCAGGAGCGGATATCACATAATAGTCTTTAGGAGTATTAAAAGATTTCAATTGAGGAACAAGAGGTGGTTAGCACAGGGAGCCTCATGCTCTATGCTAGCTCCTCTTTTTCGACTCTTCTGCTTATTTTTTCTAACATTGAGATCCTATACAGACCACGAGACCACAATAGTCGCATGGCTCCTTCTTCAGTTTAGGTTTGGGTCTAGGAGGCATCACATGGATATAAGAATAAGGTTTATTAGTGGATGTCAGGTGCATTACGCCATTAGGAATCTCCATCAACGCCTCTTTGATAATAAGAATAGATTTGAAATTTCTTTTAAGTGATTTTATATGTAATAGTAATTGAGTGCAAGAAGAAAACGCACTCGCATAAATGAAATGGCATCACCTACAGTAATATAATTACAAGTGGCAAGAGTCTGGGCCTCATGATAGACTCTCTTGGCGAAATTCTGGATTGACACTCCTCGCTTAATTTGGATGCTCATAAAGGCTTGCTTTTGGTTAAATAGGATTTGATCACTCCCAAATTTCTTATTAGGGCTGTTTTCATTTGAGCCCACGTATTGCAAACCTTAAGGTGAGGAACCATGCTTTTTTGAGCAAAACGGCTTAGACAAGAGATAATATTCCATACTTTTTGTTGATCTGTCGCCCCGTCTATTGCTCGCTCATAGACAAATAGAAACAAATGGATGCCACCTTCACCCGTCTCAAACTTATCCTTAAGGGTAGGTTTGAAGGTAGTGGGTTCATTGCTCAAAACATGTACACCCAATACCATGACCGGATCAGCTTCAGAGGGTTCGGACTCTGGGATATGAGCTTGAGTGGGAATTCAGTCAATTTGTTGCTTTAAATGAGTGAGGTCCTCCTGTAAATTTTGAACCCATTGAGCAAGATAATCATTTGCAGGCGGTTAATTTAAGCTAAAAATCATAGTGATCATCTCATTCTGTTTGTTCTTGAGTACACCACATTTAGAAGTTAACTGTTCAATGGAAGCGTTTAACATTGCAAACTGGGTTTCTTGCATAGTTTGGTTATCATCGCATAGATGGTGAGCATTATCCACTCCATCCAATAAGTTGGTTAAAGAGTAATCCAGGTCAGTCAGAAGGCCTCTAAGGATAAGAAACACCATTGAGCTATGGCTCAGATTTGGGTTTCTAACGCCTGTACTCTTAATACTATTAGACTCAAAGGTTCATAATTGTGCATTGGAAGCGAGGAGCCAGGGGGACCAGGGGGTTCTTGTGACCCATCTTTACCTGCAGGCCCTGGTGGTCCTTGTTGACCCGCAGGGCCTTAAGGACCTCATTCACCAGGAGGTCCTGGGGTTACCAAAGGAGAACTAGGTGGTCCCAGAGGTCCAGGAGGACCAGCAGGGCCAGTTGCACCTTCTCTGATAGTATCCACAATTTGGACAAGCTGTTAAAGTAGCCCATCGAGATCAACAAAGTGCTCCTCATGTTGGGCCTGAAATTTTCCCAGCTGTCTCATAATCTCATTCTCAAGGGTAGTGATTCAGTGGTGAATAGGATTAGCGACATCACTAACCTGTTGAGATACTTCTTGGCCGATGTACCCCACAACTCCATTATCAATTTATATCAAATGGTTATGTAGATCTTTAATTTCCCTTCTATTATCAAGTATGGCTTCCCAATTATCCCAACCAAAGTTAGAAGCTGTCTCATAAAATGAGGATTACTGAGAGTTAAAGTTGCACCAGGGTCAACTGGCGTTGGATCTCAAGATGATGCAACCCCAAAATCTGGAGTACGTGATGAATAGTAGGATGTACGTAATGTCAGAGGTACTTCTCAGTTCTAGACAAACCAACTTTGGTATGTTGTAGCACTGCTCTGTTATATAATTTCATCATATTATAGACAACATTAGACGTTCAGTCTCAATTAAATGGGCACTAGGCTGGATAGCCCCCTTATCAAGCCTTTGAACGTTTCTTCTAAGTCTGCAGATTGATTTTTGATACTTATTTTGATCAGGGCCCTCAATGGCCAAGTCCATAGAAGCTTGAAATTTTAAAAAATTATTGTTATTAGTGGAATGCATCACCTGCCTGTTGGAGTGTACCCATCAGGTGATACTCATTGATTTCTCAGAAGAGAAGCTTTCTTCACTAGACATATTCATCATCGTGAAAGTATGTTTTAAATAAGTAGCCTTGGAAGCAGATCTGGCAGAAAGCACCATTATGGAATTTCAATAGAAATTATGATAAGCAGGTGCTACAAAGGCTATGAAATTATTAGTTATGTGGCTTTAGAAAAGATAGACACAAGTGCAACGAAGTTATGAGTTCCGTTGCTATAATTGATTCCAATTGGAAATACAGATTTCCGTATGAAAAGACCAAAATTTAGCTACGCAAGATGAATTTGTGGTACTTTATTAGTTAGAAATGAGGATATTTATAGGGGTAGATTTGGCGGTTCTTTGTGAGGATTTTCATGCTTTACCTGAGGTAAGATCTTTACTATTAGATGACTGATAATGCTGAATATTAATGCTATACTTTTGATGAACAGATCTGCTAAGGTTCTTATTAGCTGAGATCGACCTTCTTGTGTGATGCTTTGCCACGTCAGATGGCTTAGCCTCCTCCTCAGAGGAGGCTGATAACTCCAAAGGGTTGATCATCAGTCTATCCAAGAATTGGATATCTCTGATAGGAATTCTACAATCGCATTAGAATGAGATACTAAGTCTCAATCTTGAGTATTTTTGGTCATCACAGATGAATCCCCAACAACATCATAAGAGGTTATCACGTAAAGGATGAGATGGTGTGGTTTCAGGGGCGCCTATGGGTTTCTGCTGGACCACTTCGCCTGGAAATCATCCAGGACCATCATGACATAACCATCGTTGGTCATCCTGGGAAGGCAAAGACTCTTGAGTTTATCTGCCACACTTAAAATTGGAAGGGATTAGCCACTCAGGTAGGCAAATATTATAAAGAGTGCTTAGTCTGCAATCAAATCAAACCAAATCGCCAGCCTCAAGAGGGGTTATTGTACCAGTTCGAAAGACTGATTGGTCTTGGATTTCCCTATCAGTTGATTTTTATTGTAGAATTCCCTATATCTGATAGCTATGATGATATCATGGTGGTGGCTTATTTTATGAAGTTTGTCCTCTTTACCCCTTCAGAACCACAGTCAACGCAGCTGAGCTGTCTAAGCTTTTTGGTACTAATGTGTTCGTTTTTCTAGGGGTACCTCAAGAAATAATAATTGTTTGGGGACCCTAGTTTACATCTGTCTTTTGGTAATTGTTTTGTAAGAATCTGCAAATTTGTTGTCAGGATTTGAGATAAAAATCGTCTTGAATTCCCATCTTCCAAATCCAGCCATACCAAGTCAGTCATCGATTCCAGCCAAGATAAAACTTTTTCTGGATCAACCTTACCTAGTACTGAGTCACGTGGAGCGGGCTTTCCACCTTCTCAGTCAGGTGAGCGACAATATCCATTGAGGACGCCCTTGAGGAGGCCTTTCTGGAAGGTTACTAAAGATCCTGATTTAATGAGGCTCCAAAGATCCCAAAGGCATCAAGTCCCAATGCTCCCTATAAATATCGAAGCATTTTGAATTAATAAAATATTCAGTAAACTAACCTTTATTTTTTTTCCTCTTCAGTGCTCATTTCCTATTTTCCAGCTTCAAGCCACCACGAACCCTGGCGACAGTCAAAAGAACTGTAGCACCGACATTCGTCCCTGACGTTCAACTGCCTATCACCTCCAATCAGATGAGCAGACTGAACGAGTGAATCAGTGCCTCAATCAGTTCTTGCGGCGTTACACTGCCATGGATCATTCAGATTGGGTTTCCCATCTCCACATGGCCCAATTTAGCTATAAAAACGCCCAACATGCATAAATAAGTATTCCCCCTTCACCGCCAACTAAGGCCATAATCCCGCCTTCAACATGGAGCCCAGTTGTGGATCCAAGGTGGAAGCGGTGGTGGACTTTGCAAAAATGATCAAGAAAGTACACCAAGGGTGAGCACAAATTTAGAGGCGGCCATGCATGCTTACAATGAGAATGCTGATGACAAGAGATGAGTTGGACCAGCATACAAGGACGAAAATATCGTGATGCTGGATGCTAATAACATTTCAATCAAGCAACCATACAAAAAACTAGGACCAAAGAGGATTAGGACATACCGCTTTGTCAAAAAGGTGGGCCATGACTCTTACCAGTTGGATCTCCCCCTTGTTTCAAATCTTTTCAGCATTCCATGAAAGCAAGCTCACGTTGTTTGAGGGCCCCCACCAGAGACTCCAAAGGCTTATCTCATGGTCGGGGTGCCAGAGTGGGAAGTGGAGAAGATTGTAGCCTTTCATTGAGTAAGAAGAAGAATCAAGTATCTTGTATCCTGTAAGGGATTTGACGCAGCAGAGAGCAGTTGGGTCCTAGCGCATGATTGATCCCATGACCAAGACCTAATTGTAGCTTTTCACAAGCATTTCCCTGAGGCCGCAGGATCAAAGTCCAAGAAAGCCGTTGCTGCCATGAAGTTGGACCCTGCCCACAAAAACTCCTCCTTGGCGAATGCCCCTGGAGGGGTGGAGCCTAAAAAAGAGGAGAGGGTAATGTCATGTTTAGATGACCTTATTGTGGGCACCAACAGCAGTGACAAGGATGGGCAGCATGAGGTCCAAAGGGTTAAGCTTCAGGACCTTTCTGACCTTAAGCACATCTTGGACCAACGCTGGGTACAAACCAGGTATGCTCAAGCCGGTACAAGTGAGATGCATAACGCCCAGCCCCCTGTTTTGACTTTCACGTTAAAATGGATGAGTTACGTGATTAACAATGATGGTTAAATTTGGTGCATCAGTGAACGGGGGTTTGGACCCGTTCAATTTACAAAATTGATAGTTTGGATCAGGTTCAACTATATTTGATCACTCAAGTAAGGTTGGTTTTGAGGTATGTGACACTGTTGGATGGAAGCGTGTGCCTATTGGTGCACCAAGGCTTAGTACCACTTTCTCTGACTCATGATTTCCATGAGTTAGCTAAATATGTTTGCTCAAGACCAACTTTTCTCATTTGTCACCTTCTCAATAAAACCCATAGTCGTTTTTAGATTTTTCTATATGTTAACTTGGGCAAACCTGTGCACAGAACTATTCAAGGAGGTCTTGTGACATTTTAGCCTATTTATCTTTTAAAATTCACTACAGCTTCATGTACACCGCTGGGCCTACCTGGTTCCCTCCAAACCAGGTCACCCATGCACTCTAGCCCTGTACAAAACTCGGTTATGAACTACCCTTTGGGGCACAGCCAAGTTCTGCTGTTTGCTCAATATGTTATTATTTTCACTGTGCTTAACACCCTCGCCTTATGTCTTCTTAGCTTCAACTCCCTCTGCTGGGCTATCTTTATGTTCACTCTGATGACGAGTTCCCTTGCTTTCGTCCAGTGCTTTGTGCACTGCCAAGCTGGGAACTGGGGAGTTATAGAAACTCTCTTGACATGAGCACTATGTCAATGCCTTTCAGCCTCAGATAAACGGGTTTTCTTAACACTGAGCACATTAATATAGCATGCTATGGTTAACTCAGACATTTTGACTTTGATTTTTCAGGCTGGTTAAACCAGCTATGCTTCAAAGGTTCCTGAAAGTTCAACATCATATTTCACTGTGACTTCTGCAATCTTTGATGAACACAAACAGGCCACTTTGGCTTTAAGTTCTGAACAGCAAACATCTAAATGGGCCAAGTGTAATCCTCCCTTAACCGCCCATATAACTCTTTATGCTCCTAAAGTGGTCAACCCAAAGAAATCCTCATTTGGCACCAATTTACTTCAGATGGTAATCACTTTCCCAACTTCCTATTCTCGCTTTTTTGAGTCTTCTATTCTTACAACCTAATTTTTTCGTTAGAGTGGGCAGTGTGGCTTCATCAGGTTTTAAATTCAGTTTATTGATGGAACTTAAAGAGCCTAAATGTCTTCTGCACTTGCCATCGAGCTTGGGGTTGCCCCATTTGATATTTTTGAGTCTGTTGAATTTTAGGTTTAAAGGATGGCTGGTTCTTCTTCTGTAGTAAGGTGGAGTATTGAACATCTATTGTATGAAGACAATTGACCAGATGGTGACTATATTTAAGATATAACCCCTTTTTATTCTACTTGAAGCCATATTCTTCTGTTGTTTACTTAGACAATGGCACGCTGCCCTAATCCTAAGTAAATTCTCAACTTAATACAACATAAAGTATTAAGTATAAAAAAGCTTATAAATTAAATTATAAACTAGTGGTGATAGTTGATGATTTACTAGTATCAATTTGGGATAATTATAGGGTTTGATGTTCACCACATCTTACCTGTGACGCCTCAATTTTAATGGCACTTGGCCAGAGAAAGTAACGAGTTCATTTGGGGGTCTACAATCCCCTTGATTAAAGACATCTCAATAGCCTCAGAGTTGGTCTCAAACTCAGAAATATTCTCAAGACAGAATTTCTAACGTGTCTGCAAATAGCTGAACCAATACTCATCTCAAGCAATTGGCAGCACATATTAAGGAAATTCGTACCACTAATTAGTAATTAATTCAATTAAAAACTTGATTGACAATAAAAATAATTTTGACATAGACCAACAAAGCCCACATGCCCAGGTCGTCTAGTCAGCTATTATTTAAATTCTGACCAAACCAACAAAGACCCCGTGTCCATGTCACCATAGTCAAATATTATTAAGTGAAATCACAAGGCCACGAATCTCAACTTTGGATTTACTTAAGATAATTTGGTTTATAATTACCAATTTAGACACAGTCAACCATTCAACACTTCCCCCTCCTTGACTGGATAAAATTGGAGGGTATTCTTTTTCTCTTGGTCAGTACATCCAATTCTTTCTTGACCTTCAGAATAGGATGTTACGTTAAAAGCCTTTTTCCCTGGATAAACCTTCTTAAACTCCACAATTCCATGCTGCATGTTACAGTTAGTTCAGGCGTTTTGGCTTTGTTCCTAGGCTGGTTCAACCAGCTATACTTTGAAGTTTTCCAAAAATTTCTACTTCTATGCCTGCTGAGCTCCAGCTATCCTCAGCAACTTGGACTGGCCTCCTTGGCTTTGATTTCACTCTCCCTCCCTCCCAAATAAGGGATATAAGCCTTAGTGGCGATCCAGCTTAAAAATTCATTAATCAAATTTATCTTATTAACTGTTTTTATATTTTTTATATCATTTTTTATTATGTTTTATTATTTTTCATTTATTTTCATTTATTTTCTTTTTTATTAAGAATCATCAGAGCTTACTAAGTGGATATGAGAAGAACCCAACGAGTTAAGAGTATGCTTCAGAGTATTTCCAATTCTAGGACATTCATTGATGAATGTGTCATTTGGCATAGCTATAGTCACCCCTTCAAGCTTGGGGTATCTGATGCATTGCTCAGCCCCTCAGTTTGAGTATTATCAATTATTTTTTGCAAATATGGTTTATCAACTAATTCAAGGGGTTTAGTTGTGACACCCTTACTATGAGAGCAAGTTACCACATATATGTTTGTAAATTCTTTATTTGGTGCTAAAATAGAATTTGTATTGCTAATAATCAAGGACCCATGGCCCATTTTTTCATGTTGGTCAGGTGGAACTGGTGTTTTTGGCACAATAGATTGTCCCGCATCTATTGTTCTTGTTCTTTTCCCTCCACCTGCGTGTTATCTGGAAGGACTATATTAACGCCATGCTGATGGCATTGGGAAGCATAATGTCCTTTACAATTGCAGTTATAGCAAGTAATCTCAGTTAATGGGCGTGAGGCCCTTGTTTGAGGTTTGCTCAGTTTTTACAAGTGGATCACAGTCAGTATTATTGATATTGTAGAGTTTTCCAACAGAGGAAGCAGGTCCAGATCAGTATCCAGTATTAGGAGGGCCATAATTCTGTGAACATCTGCGCAAATAATCAGCTAGTTCAGATTTTGTAAGATTTTGTACAAAAGCAGGCATTAAAAACGTTTAACAAATTTTGGTAAGGTTGTACCGCATGTTCTAGTGCAATCTTAGTGTCAAAATTAACCATAGCCTTAGAGCCTAGGAGAACTTTCACTTCACAATAGAATCAATCCACAAATTTATCAATTGCTTCATCTTTCTTAGAGCTATTGTTTATAAATTTTGATTTTCTAGTTGACATTTGTTCTGGACCTCCAAATTCATAAAGCACAGCCTCTTTAACTTCGGCATAAGTTGGTCTTTCATTGATATGGGGCATAATTAATTCTTTTCTCCACTGGTCCAAGCAGTTAATCATACTGGCTGCTTTGTTGTGGTCACTGGTACCATACATAGCCAATTAAAAGCTTTTTGACAAATGTGGTTATACTTCTATTATTGTCAAATGCAGGAAGGTTTGCTGGTTTGTAATCATTACTTTCCCGTCTATGGTTATCAGAATTACCTCTTTGTTGGCTTGGGCAAGATGTACTTGGGCTGAGGCACTGCACTATGATTTAAGGTGTTGGAGTTGGCCAAAGCAACCATATTGCTCGGCATTTGTTGACGTGGTACAGCATTTATTTCAGTAGCTACTTCTGAATCTTCGTTCTCATAGTATTTGGAAGCATTTTCAGTTAAATGGTTTATGGCAAATTGCAACGCCAATCGTCCAAAGTTCAAATTTTATTGTTAATTTCAAAACCCAATTAACACGATTTTGATTTTTTAACTTTAACTTTGCAATTTCCTCATTTAAGCTAGTAGTTTTGAAATTGCAAGGTGTAAATCACTTGGTCATTTTCCTTAAATGCCTTCTTACTCTGTTTTACTTCTTGTTGGGAAATTTTGCCCATATCTCCAGCCTGCTAGATTACCTGGTATTGCTAGGGGAAAATTCCCTAAGGCAAAGTGAATCAGAAATCAGTTGGCCCAAGTTTCAGAGTAACTACGTTTGGGGGATTTTGGGAAATCACCTGGTCATATCAGTCAGGGATCAATCCGGATGAATACTTAAGATCTCATCGGGCAGAGTTGCTGATGAATTAGGGGCATCTGATAATGATTAACTATCAGGTGTACCAATTGGGATCAGTCAGGTTTCATTACTGACTGTTTGAGAACGAATAGCAAGTTGCAAGGCGAGTGATGCTGCCTGCAACTAGCGAATTGATTTGTTGGTGAGTGACCCGCCATAATTGGTAATAGGTACCATTACCTAAGCAGGTCGCTAGCCAAATATGGTTAGTTCGCTTGGATTGAGAGGAAAACGTTAGGGACACGTTTTCTGACTCTTTCTATTTGAGGTCTCGAGGATGTCCAATAAAAGAATCCTAGCCAGGATGAGGAAGACCATCACTGCTGAGATGAGGATGGGTGATTCAACGGCAATGGCTGCCGTTTCATTAAAGGTGTGTCAACTGAGGGTTGGACAGCTGAACTCCCCGCTATATATATTCCCTAGGATTTACTATAAAAAAACAGATTTAGAATAGATAAAGATCAGCTTGAATTTCCATTTGGTTTCACCCATCCTGGGGTTGATACAGGTGATAATGATTTAATCAGCCAGGTGGACCAAGATCCTTGTAGGGCAGGAAGCCAGAAGAAAAAAACAGTCAAATACTATTCACAGTATTTACAAGAACAGTAATATTATCCATTCAGTATATAGCTAAGCTATCAGCTTCTATTGTGTTGTTCTGTCTCAAGGATATTATTGCAGAGGGCAATAATTGGTAGACTCTCAGAGAGAAGAGTAAATATCTGAGCGGGGATCTAGAGATTAAGGAGCCACAATCAGGGATAGCTGCTGACTGTGTATTAGGACAAAGAGATTGTCACTGGGGTATCTCAGCAAAGATCAGGTAGACAAGAGGAAGGGAACAAAACCCTACGAGTACAAAATCATGAATATTTAATTGGGAATACTGGCTGAGCATTGGGCTGAAATATAATTTATACTCAACTATGGATAATAGTCTCCATACTATTATTGATTTATAATTCATTCTATACAACACGATGAAGTGCATGAGGAAACTGAACCTGTGTAGTAAAAAGGTTACTGGGTTGCTTGCCAATAACAACCACTAAAGTAAATTTTACAAAGTTGGTGCTTACTACAGGGGTAGTTTAGTGAAGAATTTATATGAATGTCATACAAAGAAGAGCTACGCAAACTTTGGACCAAGTTATCCACTGTAAACCAAAATGCCTTAAACTCAGCGGACCATCAGGAGTTCGCGGCCTTGGAAGAATGAGTCGCCAAGGTGGAGGAAGGTTTAGAGAATGTGTGAAGCTTTGGGAACGAGCTACTCAGTAAAGTAAACTCATTAAAGAAAAATAAGGGGACCTCATTTGATAGGTCTTATGCCTGAAAATGGAGCAAGAAGCGGATTGCATTCATTTAAGAAATTTCAGTGCAGTTATCAAAAGATTAATCAAACAAGTGGAGGAACTTAAAGTACACAAATGTGCTTATGAGCCCAATATAGAAAGCAATGCTGAAGAAAGAAGTCCTCACACAATACTTGGAAAGTTAAATACCCCAAGGAACATGCTGCCCGCTTTTAATGCCATTTCAGAGATGACGCCTGAAGTTACTCCTCAAGTTAGCTGAGTAGCTGAACTGAGAGAATCGGCCAGAAATAACTCAGAGGAATTTAGGGCAACGCCATAATTGCTAACGTTCCATCTGGGATAATGCCCTAGCATTTTTCTGACTGTTTGACATGACCATGAATGGATACGGGGATCATCAAAAGGCGTTTACAGTCATGAATTGCCTAGACACCAACTGTTAAAACTTAGTGTTACCTCACCTGGAGGGGGACAGCTGGTCGTATGCTGAGGCAAAGATGGCTATCATGAAAGAGTTTTGGAGTCTGACACACATATCAAAATGCAAGCAAGAATTTATGGGAATCCAGTTCCATAAAGATGAGTCTCTAGCTAGCTTCACGGATCAATTTTACCAGGAGTCACAGGTACTAAATGGAGCAAAAATATTGGATGACTTTGATGCTAGAATCGCCTTGCAAGTGGCCCTTCAGCCCTATCACAATTTGCATTGCATGATGTCTTCCGTGTTCATGATGGAGATAACTACCTCACAAATGGTAAATAACTTGAAGATTTTGAGAGTGAAATTTGATGCCCCAAATAGAAGCTTCAAGTCCAATCTAGTATGAAATCCAAATTTCATGAAGGGAAATGAAGGAGCTAAAGAGGCGACCAATCAAACCATACTGAGAAACAAGCCCAAGGAATTCAGATGGTTAAACAAGAAGGAAAAGGTCAGCTACTAATGTGGCGGGAAAGGACTTTCGCCGTGCACTGTAAAAAGCTGAAGAATCAGATTAACGTGGTCCAGGTCAAGGATTCAGCAGCCATCAAAGATTTGGGAAAAGGGTCTGTGGCCTAGGAGGGGACAGTCTAAAGCTGTGGAGAAACCAGTTATTCCTGACATTATGAATGAAGAAATTGATATCAGTGATCTGTTCATAGACAATGAGCAAGATCAGCTGTATCAAGTGGTCAATATGGATGTAGATTCCATGATCAGATCTGGGGCGAAGAGAATTGACCCCAAGATAATCAAGGAAGTTGCCCAGCCATACGCCTGACAACTGGTGGACAATATTCAAATATGCCAAGAATCCTTAAGAATTATCTGACGTCCGTTTAGATGAGGCTAATCTGTCTATCTCCCTCAGCGTGATAAATAAATCGTTTCCTGATTTATCAGCGCATGTTATTCACACCCTAGACCAGCTAATAATGCCGCCATTCACTCTTTAAACACTATATTACAATACTCTGAGTGTACATATATAGACATACAAGTGAATTGAGTGAGGGTGAGGGCGATTTTTGACAGAGGAGCGCCCATCAATATTGTCTCAATCAAGCTGGTAAAGAGGATGAAGATCTCGCTGGACTTGGAACACAAGAAAGAATGTGGGACAGCTGGTCCAAACACCACCGTTTCCTGTGGAGCTTATATTTTGCTGCTACTATGATTTGGGTCATTGGTGGTATCTGCACCAGCAATAGTTTTGGTGAACCAAAACTATGATATTCTGTTCAGAATGGAGTTTATGCAAAAATACGGAGTAAAATGTAACTATGAGGATAATACATTGACCATATTGGGTCAGACGTTATTATTGGTATATCAGAAGGATGGTGAAGCACCACTGAATTGGAGAAACAACTTCATCAATCTAATATACAATGACAGAATTGTCCCAATTCAATACCAATTAGTTGGCAGAAAGTGACGCAAAATGTCGGTGGAAATCCTAGAGAACCGGGGAATTCCACTGAGGATCAATAATGAGAGGACCATACCAGCCAGATTGCAGATGATAGTTGAAACAGGGTTGACATTGGATATTCCTGAGATGTTGTATGGGGAGGTCAGAAGCCCTAGAAAGAAGTCCAGATTGGAGCCATGGGTGGCTCCTGGTATAATAATGCCAGGCCATGGAGAAATTCGAGTTCTCCTGGCAAGTTTGAGTGAAAAACTGATGAAGATCAATTGGAATCAGATCATTGTGTTTGTTCATCTGATCCTGATGGCCGAATTATGAAAATTCCATGATTTTTGGGTCTCTTGATGAAATGGGATTACTGGTTGGGGTAGCTGAAATTATCAACCTATTGGTTGATCAAGAGCAGCTCACTGATCTGTCAGAAGGTCAGCAAGAGGAGGTGTTTGAAATATTTGAAAAGTATCGGGAAGTGTTTGCTCAGGATGACCATGATTTGGGATGCACACATGACGTGATCCACAAGGTTGACACCAAGGAAATTTTACCAATAATGATGAGACCAATCCGATAATTAAAAACTTCCAAAGTGATAGTGGAGGATAAAATCATTAAACTAGTGAAGCATGGGCTTCTAGTTCTGTCATCAAGTCCCTGGGCGAGTCCAATTCTGATCGTGAAGAAGAAGGATGGATCCAACTGGGTGGTGATTGACTACCTAAGGCTGAACAAAATTATAAAGAAGGATTTGTATCCCCTACCGAGGATTGACAATGCACTAGATTGTTTAGAAGAAGCGAAGTATTTCTCTGCAATGGATCTGATCTTGGGATATTGGCATATCGACTTGCCAAAGGAAGACCAGGAAAAATGCGCGATTATCACCGCGCAGGGGCTATGCCAACCGATGAGGATGCCCCAGGGTCTATGCAATGCGCCTGCAACATGTCAAAAGGCCATAGATGCGATATTAAGAGACTTGAAGTTGTAATGCGTCCTGGTATATCTGGATGATATAAACGTGTTCAGTAGGACGTTTACTGATCACCTAAACCACTTGGAAGAAGTATTTAAGTGACTGTCCGCGGCTAACCTGAAGATCAAGCCAAGGAAGTTCCACTTCTTTAAGAAAAAGTTGGAATAACTGTGATTTGTAATCAACTCAAATGGATTGCAGCCGCAAACCCAGAAGATAGCAGATATAGAATGTATGGCTGTACTGAAGAGTGTCTGAGACATCCAAGTGTTCCTTAGTATGGTTGGATACAATAGAAGATTTATTCAGGACTTCACCCAAATAGCTGAGCCATTATTCCATTTACTAAAGGATCCAAAAAAGTATTCGTATGGAATGAAGAGGCCCAGGACTCCTTCAATGAGTTACGCCGGTATTTGATAGATTCGCCAATTCTGAAATATCCAAATGAAAGATTGGGAGTTTATTATTCAAACCAATGCTTCATTGACTGTAATCGGCGCTGTACTGAGCCAAGTAGTTGAACTTGGGGATGAGCATCCAGTGGCGTATGTGAGCCAGACACTCTCAGCCAAAGAGAGGATCTACACCATGACTGAGTGTGAATGCCTTGCGGTCATTTACGCATGTAAGCAGTTTTGGGTGTATGTCCATGGAATGCACTTTAAGGTGGTAACGGACCACTCTTTGCTGCGTTGGCCGCACAATTTGAGAGAGCCAGAATGACGACTTGGCCAGATGGGCACTTAATCTTCAGGCTTATAATTATGAGATTGTCCACCAAGTGGGGGCTTCTCACCAGAATGTGGATGGCTTATCGCGGTTGCCAATGGTCCAGATGGTATACCTGCAGGCAGATGAGCTATTCCAGAGAATGGTCAAAGGAAAATTTGGGGATGAGCCTCGAGAAATCCAAGGTGCGCTTCAAAAAGTGATGGAAAACACCAAGACTATGGTTGGACAAGTATTTAATATGATCAACGGGAAGTGGCTATTATTCCTGAAACTGTCAGAAAGAGCAGCAATAGTACAAGCAGCTCACAAGGTTGTCAGGAATGGAGGCCTGAGGAAAACAACTAACCATATTCGCCAGTATCACTGGGAAACCATCAACTATGATGTTGTGGATTATCTAGCTTGCTGCATGGAGTGCCTGCTGCACAAACCACATAAGAATACAACTGATACTGACTGGTCCACCTGGATTTTCCTGGAACACAGTGTCCATTGATGTGATGGGACCGCTGATGATGAGCACAGGGGAAGTCAAGTACATTATAGTTGCCATCAACCATCTGATGAGATGGGTCAAGATGAAGGCCCTAACGAGAGTAGATGCTACCAGTACTGCGAGGTTAATCCTTAATCAAGTAGTATACCATCATGGATGTCTGCAGGTCCTGCTTAGCAACAATGGGACCAACTTCACGTCTCATGTGTCCCAAGATTAAATGAGATGATGGGGATCTGAGGAGTCATTTCAGTACCTTACCAGCCAGAGATGAACAGACTGGTAGAATGGGTCAATGGAACGCTTGCCACAATGCTGAGGAAGCTACTCACAGGGAGAACTTCTGTGTGGGGAACGTACCTGAGTTCTTTGACATTTGCCTACAATATTAGTCATCATACAGTGATGGGAAAGACGCCGTTTAAATTGTTATATGGAAGAAAAGCCGCATTGCCACAGATTTTATATTTGGTGGTGGAACCTACATCAGGGATGAGTACTGAGCAATACCTGAACTGACTGATGAGTATCCTGATCAATAGGCAATTGCAAGCATTTGATACAACCTTGAAGAAAAGGATATGAGAGAAATCAACGGATTACAGTAACCAACCAGCTATTAGAAGAGTATCAAATAGGGGAAAGAGTTACCTATTGCAATAACCATCGTTTTATATGAAGAAACAAATTAGATGCATTGTGGTCAGGTCCGTTCAAAGTGATCACCAAGATGGCGACTGATGCTTAACCATCAAGAATCTTTTGGATGGAAGAGTTGTGAATTGAGTCCACACTAAGTATCTAAAGCGATGGATCAATGAAAGAAATAAAAGAGTTATTGAAGGACCGATGAACCATTAAATTGGTCATTTACTGATGATTAGGTCAAGTCCAAAAAGGACCTCTGAACCAATCTATATGGTTAAGTTCGAAAAAAGGACCTCTGAACCATAAAAACTGGCAGGTTTAAGTACTCAGGACCCAGTTTGGGGGAAAAAATAAAAAAAATGGACCGCTGAACTGAAACAAGGTCAAGTCCCATAGTAAAAAGAAGAATAAAAAAATTGATAAAAGATATTTGAAAAAAGATTATAAACCACACAGAGAAAAGGCCGATATAATTTTTATTAATTGTCCTCAGTATGGGGGATGATTCCGCCTATGTCGCCTCTTGGGGGAGGGAGGATGGATCATGATAGGAAGGAACAGCCTGTCAAAATTGATATGAGATCAGATGCTAGCAAGGGTGAGACCTACACAAAATCACGCTCTTTGAGCGGATGCAGAGCCCTGCAAGAAAGCAACTAGGGGAAGGAAAATTGAGATGTCAGATAAAGCCAATTGTAAAACCCAGGAGCTGGGAGGAAAGCAACAGTATAAGAAGAGGCAATCAATGAATAGCTCCGAGTAATCCTGATATGGTACTGGAGCCAGAAGACTAGTCCTGAGCGCCTGACGACGGGCTTCATCAAGGCCACCAGACATATGGGCCAGCAACAAAGAAGAGATGCTTGATGGGGGTTGCTGAATCATGCCCCCTATCATTGCCATCAGCAGAAGATACCGATGGGAAGCTCCAGAGAAGAGATAGTCATGCAGGGAGCAGATTGCATCATGCAAGTGGTGACTACGAGCTTCTCAGAAGCTAAAGATGAACAAATGGTGGAACCCAGGCGAGGCTGGAAGCTTCATGGACCAACTCAAAAGAACTTGGCCAGCAAAGCGAAGAGCATAAACGGTGGTATCCCAATACAGGATGTTATCAAGATCAGAGGGATTCAGCGCTAGAATCAAATCCTTGGTGGCTTGGGCCCAGAGTTCAGTGTAGGGGAGTTCAAAGTGAATGTTGTTACTGATGGTGAGCTCAGAGACCAGAACAGCAGGTTTGTAATATTTACTGAGTCAGAAGAGGAACTCAGGGAGCAGTTCCAACCTGGCAGGAAACAAACAATCTAGAGCAACTGGCATAATCTCTGGAGCATCTACAATGATGTTTGGATCATCAGCAAAAGGAGCCAAATCCAGGAGAGTTTTGAAGTTCAACTCTAGAATTGACGGCAGAGGAAGATTAAGCTGAGAGTTGTTTGAAACAATAGACAGCCTGGTTTGGAGGGATTAGTCAACATTTCCAGTAATTTGACAGAAGGATTAGCCGCTGGCGTCAGACTAGACGTATGAGTTCTGGAAGGACCATAGAAGAGGCTCCGCTGAGCATCCTGACTCATCTGCTGGAAGTGATGGAGGTCTTAATCAGACAAACTGTTCAGAAGCTGCTGGTATCACAACTCAGAATTTGACATATGAGCTGGATGAGAGGGGGATGTTAGACTTATATGGAAGTTGGCATTATGCACTCTACAATCCATTAGGCTTCAATTTTGGAGAAATTGATCCCAAAATCAATGGGATAAGCTCTCCAAGAGAAGAATTAGGAATGACTTAAGCCAAGAGGTTATAAGAGAAATAACAAAGGCAAATAGAAATAAGTATTCTTAAATGGCACAGAAACAAACATTGACGGCAAGAGTTTACCTGTCTAGGACGACTAGGAAATTAGGAAATCAAGGACACTGGACCAAGAATCCTGAATATGACAGTGGGTCATATACCCTGATGGGGGGAAAACCAAATCCTGGGACTAATATTGTCACGAGTAAATTGAGCAGCCTGGCATGACAGGAGATCGTGGATACTGCGCTCTGTGAAGGTGGTAGCAAGGAGGAAGAGGAAGAACACCGTATGCCAAAGGTTGTCCTGAGCATCATTGAGTATTGACGAGTATACTCCACTTGAACCAATGAAGTATTTGACCAAGTGTCCAAAGTGATGTTCTCATGCCCTAGTCCTTTTCTCGCTGGAAATCTAGGTAAGAGGGGGATGTGTTGGGATTTTTGACCATATTACCAGACTGCTAGATTACTTGGTATTGCTAGAGGAAATTTCCCTAAGGCAAAGTGAATCAGAAATCAGTTGGACCGAGTTTCAGAGTAACTATGTTTGGGGGATTTCAGGATATTCACCTGGTCATATCCATCAGGGATCAATCTAGACAAATACTTAAGATCTCATCAGGCGGAGTGCCAACAAAATAGGGGCATCTGATAGTGATTAATTAACAGGTGTACCAATTGGGATCAGTCAGGTTTCATCACCAACTGATTGAGAATGAATAGTGAGTTGTGAGGCGAGTGATGCCGCCTGCAACTAGCAAATTGATTGGTTGGTGAGTGACCTGCCATAATGGGTAATAGGTCCCATTACCTAAGCAGGTCGCTAACCAAATATGGTTGGTTCGCTTGGATTGACAGGAAAACGTTAGGGACACGTTTTCTGAATCTTTCCATTTGAGGTCTCAAGGATGTCCAATAATGGAATCCTAGCCAGGATGGGGAAGACCATTACTGCAAAGAAAAGGAGGGTCAATTCAATGGCAATGGCTGCCGTTTCATCTAAGAGGTGTCAACTGAGGGTTGGACAGCTGAATTTCTAACTATATATTCTTTAGGATTTACTTTTTTAAAAAACAGATTTTGGAATAGATAAAGATAAGCTCGACTTTCCATTTGGTTTCACCCATCCTGGGGTTGATACAGGTGATAAGGATTTAATCAGTCAGGTGGAACAAGATCCTTGTATGGCAGGAAGCCAGAAGGAAAAACAGTCAAATACTATTCACAGTATTTACAAGAACAGTAATATTATCCATTTGGTATATAGCTAAACTATCAGCTTCTATTGTGTTGTTCTATCTCAAGGATATTATTGCAGAGGGCAATAATTGTTAGACTCTCAGAGAGAAGAGTAAAGATCTGAGCGGGGATCTAGAGATGAAGGAGCCACAATCAGGGATAGCTGCTGAATGTTTATTGAGCTGAAGAGATTGTCGTCAGGGTATCTCAGCAAAGATCAGGTAGACAAGAGGAAGGGAACAAATTCTTATGAGTATGACATCATGAGTAAAAAATCGGGAATACTGACTGAGCGTTGGGCTGAAATATAATTTATAATCAACTATGGATAATAGTCTCCATACTATTATTGATTAATAATTCATTCTATACAACACGATGAAGTGCATGAGGAAACTGAACCTGTGCAGTAAAAAGGTTACTGGGTTGCTTGCTGATAACAACCACCAAAGTAAAATTTTACACTTCTCCATGAAGAATATTGTTTGACTCAATAATATTGGTGACCTCTTCATTAATATTATTGATCTGTTAATTAAGATGATCAATAGAATCATGGATTTTTTGTCTTCTTTTCGTTGGCCTTCAAATTGTGTTTGTCAGTAATTAATTTTTGGTGTATTAATCCTTCATCTGCGAAATTTGGGCGCACAGTCATTGATGCTGATCATGAAATTCATTGTTATTGTTTAGCTGCACTTCTTGGGCTTCGTGATTAAGCCTCATGGACTATGAAGCATTAATGGAAGTCTGTGTGATATTATTAACCCAAGTTTCAGTAGTTCCCTTTTCTTCTAAGAAATTTTTAAAGATAGGATACAGTCTGTCATTTAGCTCTTGTACTAACTCTGCTACTCTGTCTATAGCCCAAGTAGCTAGATTATAGTTTTCTTCCAAACTAGAGCGGACTTCAGCAAAGTTGGCCTCTAAACGCTCATTTATAATTTGATTCGCCAAGCTGGAGTTGCGTGAGAAGTTAACCAACTCACTAATGGCTGCGTGATGGCGGGCAATTGTCATCTGAGAATTTCTGGAGGTGGGGTGTACAAATTCAATTAAATATTGGGCGATATTCTCTATCCCAGTTAAATTATTTCAGACTTGAGCTACGCTCAATTGATGATGAGCTAAATATCTCATCTATAACATATCTTGCCATCATTGGCAATAAAAAGTAATACTATTGTTGTCCGCAGGCCTTTGTCCCATTTGATACCCTCTTAACAACTGATGTTAAAGATGTTCCAATTCTTCAGGTAAAATGGGTTCATCAGGGTAGTTAATGATAGGTATGTCATTCAAATTAATCTTGGACACAGTCATTTATGTATTCCCATCAGGCCCAGTATTAGTTTTAAATAATTGATTGGTATTACTCCCATACTCAGCGTGATCACCATATGCAGTCCTAGCCGTGAGCGCCACTTGTTGAATTTTTGGTCTATTAAGGATGGCTGGTTCTTATTCTGTGGTAAGGTGGAGTTTTGAACGTCTATTGTATGAAGACAATAGACCAGACGGTGACTATAGTTAAGATACAACTCCTTGAAAATTCTACTTGAAGCCATATTCTTCTGTTGTTTATTTAGACAATGGCACGCTTCCCTGATCTTAAGTAAATTCTCAACTTAATACAACATAAAGTATTATATAAAAAAGCTTATAAATTAAACTATAAACTAGTGGTAATAATTGATGATTTAATAGTATCAACTTGGGATAATTTATAGGGTTTGATGTTCACCACATCTTACCCATGACGCCTCAATTTCAATGGCACTTGGCCAGAGAAAGTAACAAGTTCATTTGAGGGTCTACAATCCATTTGACTCAAGACATCTCAATCGCCTCAGAGTCAGTCTCAAACTTGAAAAAATTCTTAAGACAGCTTTTGAACACGTCTGAAAATAGCTGAACTGATACTCATCTCATTCAATTGGCAGCACATAACAAGGTGATTCATACCACTAATTAGTAATTAATTTGATCAAAAACTTTGATGAAATCAAAAACAAAACTTGACATATACCAACAAAGCCCACATGCCCAGGTCGTCTAGTCAGCTATTATCTAAATTCTGACCAAAACAACAAAGCTACATGCCCATGTCATCATAGTTGAATATTATTAAGTGGAATTGTTAGGCCACAAATCCCAAGTTTGGATTTACTTAGGATATTTTTGGTTTATAATTACTAATGATTTAGATCCAGTCAACAATTCAACAGAGTCTAATCAGGCTCATATCTTTGCAAACTCTTTAGCTAGGATTTGGTGCGCTCCCATGTCAGTCCATAAAGATATGCACGTCCCATTGGGCCTCAAAAGTTGGTTTAGAAGATCTCCACATCCTTTTAATATACTGCGACCTTTGTAAAAGCCTGACAAAAGGGCTTCCTGAAAAATACATCCCTCAGATGGCTCTACTGGACGCGTTAGTTTGCTTCCCTCCTTCAACTCTTTCCACTGAGACCATGCTCAACATGCACAGGGTTTAGATGAGGCACATTCACAGATGTTGTGAAAATCTGAGGATCGCTCACTTGTGTATTATTATCCTGCACATATATTTGGGCCAAAGTTCCAATAATTAATAATTGATAGTTCCTGTAGTTTATGGTATCCAGACCGTTCAAAACTCATCAGGCCTACTAAATTTGCCTTGACTCTTCCAGCCAATTCCAGGTGAAACTTTCCCTTCATGTTTGGGAACTTCTTTCTAAGGCAGGTAGATATACAAGCTGTGGATTAGGCGCATCCAGCTTGTTGACACTTTCTATAAAGAAAAGATGAATGAGAAAATAGGAAAGAGATGAAATAAATAAAGCTTTTATTATAATCTATTTATTAGATAATGGTCATTAGGCCAGGCGCTGGTATTTATACCTCTAGGGCATCTCCTGGCCACATTTCAGCACAAAATTTTAACGGATATCTTACCACCTCATTTCAGTCCTTGAACTGACATGACTGAGACCTTTTCTTAGGTTTATTAATGCAACATACTCTCAAAAAGGGAGGATTTCAGGTACAAAATTGCGATAAAAGCATTCAAGATTGAATTAGGATCCTCTGGATTTCATTTCGTTATACTACTGACAAAATACACATTATGTGAAATTTTGGCATCAATTGAAGTATATGATACACCCCTAATCAGAACATCAGCATGTCTCTCCCTTGATAGCACTAGGTAACCCCTTTTGGGCATCCATGCAAGTACTACTGTGCCAATTATGCAGATTGACATATGAATTTCTCCCTAGGGCGGAAAATTGATTGTTTTTTCATTCATCTGATAATCCATGTGTTTTTTAGACGTTAACTTTGGGTCAGTCCTAAACGATTTTGCATACAGGTGAATTGATAGTGCTCCCAATAATTGAGACCAATTGCTAAGATTTGATGCTTAGGAGATTGGCCATAATATGTGAGTATATTTGGGCCAATTACTTTGATAAAATACTTGATAAAAATGACATTGAGATGTTTATTCCAAATTGTATTATTTCAATAGGCTTTGAGGTGGAATATAGGTGTTTAGCTCAAGCATTGAAAGGTAATAAGCCCAATCTGATGGTTGTCAAAATGTTTGTTTTCAAGTCAACTACCATATTCTGACATTTCCCCCCTCTTGACTTAAACATAAGCTCTAAGATTCCAGATTAGCTTATGTTGATTCATTATCATCAGCCCAAACGCTGGTGAGAATGGAGTTGGTTTTTTTATTTAGTAACTTTGTACCAAGCACCCGATGAGTCTGAAGTATAATGGCCTGAATGCCCATTGAGTCTGAAGTTGGATTCTCTCCCCAACCTCAAGTGCAAACTAAAACATCAATTAGAATAAACCTATTAATAAATATTTTTTGTATTGGTTTAGTGTTTTTCATGTTTTTTAACTTTTCTTTTCTTAATCAGCCCACTTATTAAACCTTCTTAGAATTTTGTATGGACTCAGTTGTATACATGGCCAGTTTAATATCCTTGATTCCGTATATGAACTTAGATGTTTTCTCAATTACTTCAAATGGCCTGACCCAGATGATATCTAACTTTTGCATTTGGCCTGATCCATGGGTGTTGCAAAATAGAACTTCGTCGTTAACTTTCAAATTTAGCCAGTGTATAGTGATTCTCTATAGGCCTTTTGATGTTGGCCCTTTTTCTTGGCAAAACTGTTGTCGAAGGTTTGAGCTTGTAATTTGATTATTGCATCTGCAAACTTCTTGACCTACTGAGGATAAGTGTTTTTTCCAGGATCCTCTAGGGCTGAATATAGCAGCATTGGTAGGGCTAGGTGTCTAACATATAATACTTGATATGGAGACATCCAGGTTGATGAATGGTAGGAGATATTGTAGGCAAAGGCTGCCAAACTTAGATAAGTACTCTTTTTGGATGGTTTGGCCGAGGTTAATTTCTGGATAATGTTCACCAAAGTCCCATTTACGCGCTCAACCGTCCAATTAGTTTTGGGGTGATAGGGAGCAGAAATCACACCTCATACTCCCATAAGTTGGTTGAGCCTGGCAAGGACATTGGTGGTAAAATTGGTTCCATTATCGTTCAGAATAACCTGGGGACATCCATGTTTGTGGATGATATTTCAAGTACAAACTTGGCAGTGGTTGCTGCTCAAGCTTCCTGAATGGCTTTGGCCTCAACCCATTTGATCAAGTGGTCGATGGCTATAATTATGTACTTGACCCTCCTATTGCTTGTTGGAAGTGGGCCAACAACGTTGATAGATACAGTATGCCAGGCAAAGTTGGGCCAAACAAGCTGGTAAGATATGCTTTTTCAATATGGTTTTCGCATTGGCACTCTGCACAGCATTCCAGCATGTCTTGGACGTTTAAATGCATTGATTCCCAGTAGTAGAATTGCTTTAGATGATCTTTCGTCTTCTTGAATCCGCCATGCCCTATGGCCTTATGCGCTACCATTATTGGATCAGTTCAGGCCAATGGTCTTGGGAAAATATACTTTTTGTCCTCAATGAACTT